>CAUOFW020005423.1:0-27264 GCA_963454935.2 Ilex paraguariensis
AAACTTGAACATAGAGCATACAGAGCCATTAAAGCAATGAACTTTGACCTGAACAAGGGCCCGACTAGAAAGAAAACTTCAAATTAACAAATTTGAGGAATTGAGAAATGAGGCATATGACAATGCAAAAATTGCAAAGTAAAGGATGAAAATCTTTCATGACAAAAAATATAGTAAGAAAATCCTTTGCCCCTTACCAAAAAGGCTTGTTGTTTAATTCAAAGCTCCGCCTATTTCCTGGTAAGTTGAGGTCAAGGTGGATTGGGTTTACATCGTCAAAAAAAGTATTTGGACATGGATCAGTAGAAGTGAAAAACTCATCGAACGGTAATATTTTTACTGTCAATGGTCAACGGTTGAAACTATTTTTGGAAGACTTTGTTAAAGATGTGAAAACCATTCTTTCAATGGTTCCAAAATATTCCTCTAAGATTCGCGCCTGCCGACAGAAAAAAGGGTTTGGGTCAAGAAATATCAAACCCAATCCAACCCGTTGGGATGCCTTTATAAGGCCTCCACCCCTTTTCCTCTTTTTCCCATCCGTCGCTGTCCCTATCCCTTTTTTTTTCTACTTTTTCTTCTTCTACTTCTTCATTCTTCTTTGCTTTCTGCAACACAACCCAGCCCCATGACCACAATCTACAAACACAATCCTCTGTTTCATGCTTTGTATTTTGATTTTGTATTTGTTTATGAGTGTTTTGCTTCTCTTCGCGCTCACTGACAAGGGTTTCCAGCCTAGCCGAAACCTAAGATCTACATAAATATGATTAATTTGGATATTTTGTTTGTAGGTTCTGATAGATGAACAAATCTCTACCTTTCAACCACATCTCCAGGCTCCATACACTGGTAAATTCGAAACATTGGGGACAATGTTTAGTTTAGGTTGAGGTGAGAACTACAGTTCATATTTTGTGCCCGTAAAAAAATATATATATGTTGTTGTTGTTGTTGTTGTTGTTATTGATCATGTTGTGTACCTTGTCTCGTATTTTATATAAATTAATGATCATGTCTTTAAATAAGCTTCAATCGTCTTTGTAACTGGCAGACGTTAAAGAACCAGATAGTGAGTCTTAAAGCCTAGCAAGTATGGATGGTAAACATGTTTGGTTTCGTCTAGGAGTTTTACGCACTTTTTCATCTGATGTGCATGTTGTGATCACGAGAAAAGCAAGATTGATAAGAAAAATTGAAATCCGAGAAGAGCAAGTGAAACTACTGTGTGGCAGAAGCACTTTTGCTAAACGTCGTCATGCTAAAAGCCTTGGTGCTTGTAAACAATGTGGCAAGGTCTTTTACATGAAAGAATATAATCAGTGTTTTGAACAGATTTTTGGTCGCGCACTCAATCAATTAGACTGGATAGTGAATGGGCTGAGTAAGGATTAGCTTGAGACGCCATGCTATTCCGGTACTTCGCTTAACCATTTTGTGTGACAAAAAATTAGGAGAGTTACTAGTTGTTCGACTGACATCGAGTCAGGGCAAGAATCGAATTAGAGTGCTCTTAACAAACCATTTTTTTTTTTTGGGATGAAAGCTAATGGTACGAAATTTTTTGTAAAAAGTGTAATAATTATTTTTTTTTGCACAGAGTCTTTTTGGTGAAATAAAGATATGGACTAAGTAAGGAATGTCCTAAAATATCAACAAAGTTGTAGCGTGGGTAGGGACTTATCTTGAGTCGCCATAGATTTTCAAGTTCAATTTGTGCTTTAAAAAAAACCTCATTTTCTCGAAAAATGGTATTTTCTCTATACTTAAATGTCAAATGTACATTGGTATTTGTTATTCTAAAGGTACGGAATAACTAGACTTGAAAATAGAATTGATATATAATCAACATTCTTTGAAAACCTGACATAACCAGTGGAGATAACAAAGAATACTATGATAAGTTTTCGAGCCTTGCGATACTTTTGAGAAATCAACATTTACTCAAGTAAGATTTTTTATTTTCTATCCTTGAATAGTCTCATTAAAATTGTTATTGATTGATGCAACTAGAGCAATCTATTGACGTATCCCACAAAAGAATTTGTTCATACGACACATACATGTGCACATGCATGAGAAAGGATCTTAGGCCATCTTTGATTGAATCTTTTTGAGCCTTAGTCATTTTTTTTACAAAATTATATCTCTAGTTAGTCGTGATTGAGCCTTTAATGTGTGATTTCTTTTTTATGCAACCCATATGATAACCGAGCCACAGGAAAATATATTTGACATACCTTTGCTATCTAATATTTTTGCACCCTCTTATAAATCAGTATGATACAGAAAAGTAAGAGAAAAAAAAAAGATGGTGGCTACTGCTCAAAAAAAGAAAAGTCTGTGAAAACAACTGGAAAAAAAAAGAGAAAAAAAAAAGGCCAAGACAGTGAAAAATGAGAAAAAGAATGAAAGAAAGAAATACCATGTAGGTGAAGTTTCAAAAAGCTAAAAAGTGGTGTGCTACATTACATAAAGAAAGGATACATTTTGAATACCATTGAAGTAGTTTCGTTAGCCACTGACCCCTAGCCACATTGTAACCTATAAAAAGCCCTAATTGATCTCAAGTCTGATGCATGTGTAGGTTGTCAATCAAAAGTGTGGGATATGTTAAATAGTATTACTTTATTTGTATCAATATTCTTCCATGAGATTATGTCAAACCTGATTAGTCTGTTTCCATGGATTTCACTCCCGTAATTGTTGAGCATGTGAATTTACAATTAACCTTATTCTGATCACATGCTTTTGAGAGAAAAGTCACAATAATCGGAGAGAATTTTCACTGAGAGATTTCTAAGAGAGGATTGTGAAATCAAAACTATTCATGGAAGGTTGTAAAGAAGAGTTTTTGTTATTTAATAATTATTGTCGCTAGAATGATTATTCTTACTACATAGGGAATTTCAAATACCAATGTAACTAGTGTATATTTTTGCATAGAGTACGTACCGATGACATTTGGGAAAAAATTCAAAATTAAGGGATGTGTGTCTCGGTGATCATGGTGCTAACTCATTCTGACAAGAAATCTTACGTATACAAATCTATTAAACTGGAGTTTGTAGGTAGCTTTACTGGAAACCTTCACGAGACAAAACTCATCCACTAAAAATCATCTAAGGGTTTAATGGCTTGTTGCATATGTTAAATGCAATCGTGTCATCTACGAAAATGATTTTATTTTGTTCTATTGTTATTTATTACTAGGGTTTAGTAATGTTTAGGTTGGTGGTGTGATTAACCCAAATTAATGCATAATTTAATTAAGTTAACAGGTCAATTGTGTTAGTTAAAAGAGTCAAAGTAAGTCAAATTAGGGTCAGTGTGTGAATTAGGGATAATACATTAATTGTAATTCTTTTAAGGGTTTTCTGCGTCAAAGCTACAAACTACATGGGAACCAACTATCAAAGCTACAAACTATAGGGGAGTCAACTGTCAAAGCTCAAAATAAAGGGGGATCAAAGTGTAATTCAAAGCCTCCAAACAAGGTTTTTTTCCCTCCCTTGTTGCCTATAAATACCACCCCTTGGGACTTGTAAAAAATCATCTTTGGAAGTGGAAAACCCTCCAAAAGTAACTAGCTTTTTTAACTATTGTTTTCTTTTACTTTATTATTCATTTCTTGTACTTCATTATTAGTTTCATTTGCTTCCATTGTTTGAGCTTCCTTCTTCCTTTAGAGGAGTGAAATTCTTTCACTTTTCTACCAAAGTCGTGAAGGGTGGAACGTGATTCACTCATTCTTCGTCAAAGATCGGCTCCTTGTGTAGTGTGTCTTACCTTGTAACTCCTCTACTTGGACGGATGAGCATTACTCACTTTTTTAGCTTTACCAAAGTCATGAAGAGTGAGTAGTTTCTCATTCACTCTTTAGTAAAAGGTAATGGACATGTACAAATCATTCGAAAGTTATATTTATGCATTCATTTATGCTTAATGCTTTATATTTCACTTGTTTATTGAATGATTGAATGCATCTAACAAAGTTAAGGTACTTTGTACAACCGTGAGTCCTTTCTGTGACATAGATGACTCGTGGCATAAGAAGACTCATTGGTTCTAGGCAAGTACCCCGGCTAGATCTTCATGACTACATTTCAATCTTTACCATTATTGTGTTTTATTTAAGAGTGGAATACCAACTCAATAGTTGGATGCCTTGTAGAAACACTTGCTTGTTTGTAGACGGGGTTGAGTCTAGGCACAGACAATTCTTGTAAATCTCTACAAATATATCAAAACCATGCTCTTAATTCTCACAATCCATCTTTATCTTTCGATAAACTTTATGTTGACACAGAAGTTAATTGAGTTCCTAAGCACAATTATAACAACTGGATGATTAACTACATGTCCAGATTCTCGAGCTAAAGGGTGACTTTTACATTTGAGAGAATATTATATTTTGTCTAGAAAATCCTCTTGGAAAAAATCCTATATTTTGTCCAAAAAAAATCCATAAAGATCATCACTTTAAATCTCAAGGTTTCAGTTACTTTGGTCTTTGTCACTATTTACTCTAAAATACCAACATTAGTTCCCTATGGATTTAACTCTGAACTAAACCGGATTATTACTACAACTTGATTGCCTACACTTTGGTGTACACATTTCGGATCAAGACAACTGTACCTGTTTCCAAAAGGACAACATCTCTGTGTCCTGGCCCTAAGACTCAATCACCCTACTCAGTAGGGAAGGCGTAGCCACTAGGCTCCCCAAAGTGCCCTGAGCGTGACTCATGTAATGTAGCCAAAACTGCCCTACAGTCTCGAGGATCTGCCACTTCTGCGAAGCCACACTATTCAAGACTCCATGTGACTTTCGGCTGAGTGAATCAACCACCACATTTGTCTTACTAGGATGGTAGTGCAAAGTGAAATCGTAGTCCTCTAAATACTCCATCCACCTGCATTGCCTCATATTGAAGTCCTGCTGTGTAAAAATATAAGTCAGACTCTTGTGGTCTGAGAACACCTCAAACTACTCACCACTCAAATAGTTGTGCCAAGCCTTCAAGACAAATACAATGGCCGTCAACTCCATGTCATGTGTGGGCTAGTTCTGTTCATGGCTCTTCAAATGTCTAGAACCATAAGCTACCACCCTCCCGAACTGCATCAAAATACAATCAAGTCCGTCCTTGGAGGCATCATATTACATTGTGTACCTCTATCCCCTCTCCGAGACTATAATAATAGGAGTTGAAGTAAGTCTCCCCTTCAACTCTTGGAATGCCCTTTCACATGAGTCATTCTACTCGAACTTGACCTCCTTGCAGATCAATCTCATCATAGGTGCAGTTAGTCGGAAGAAGTCCCCAATGAACCTCCTGTAATACCCTGCCAATCCCAAGAAATTGCATATCTCAAAGATTGACTTTGGTCTCTCCCAACTCATAACTGCCTCAACCTTATCTGGGTCAACTGACACACCCGTAGCCAACACTACGTATCCCAAGAATTTTACCTTCATAAGCCAAAATTCACACTTGCTGAACTTGGCGTACAATTGGTGGTCCCTCGAGGTCTAGAGAACAACCCTCAAGTGACCCTCATGCTCCTCCATGGACTTGTAGTAAATTAAAATGTCGTCAACAAAGACCATGACGAACTAATCTAGGTAGGGTTGGAACACCCCGTGCATGAGATCCATGAATGCCGCTGAGGCATTCATCAACCCAAAAGGCATAACTCTAAACTCAAAATGCCAATAACGCATTCTAAACGCCGTCTTAGGGATATCTTTCTCCCTGATCCTCAGCTGATGGTAACCCGTGCGTAGATCTATCATGCAATAGACCCGCGCCCCTCTTTGTTGATCAAACAAATCATCAATTCTCGGTAAAAGGTATCTATTCTTGATAATAACTAGATTCAACTACTGATAGTCTATACATAGCCAAAGGGTCTTATCCTTTTTCTTGGAAAACAACACCGGAGTGCCCCAAGGTGAAGTGCTCGATCTAATAAAACCCTTGTCCAACAATTCTTGCAATTGGACCTTGTGAACTTGTAACTTTGCTGGAGCCATGCTATGTCGAGTCATAGAAATAGGTGATGTACTGGGGTGCAATTCAATAATAAAGTCTACATTCTTATGTACAGGTAATCTCGGAAGTTCATCCAAAAAAACATCCTTATACTCTCAAACCACTCAAGGTAGACTCAACTCCTGTCTCGCCTTGTCTTTCAGGGTAACACTTGCAAGCTAACCCATAAACTGCTCATGCCAATGAAAATCATACACTACTTGAGGTAAAACATCATGTTTATCCCCTTGAAACTTAAAACAAATACCTCCTAGTGTATAGGCAGTAACTCTCTTCCGATCATAATCAATAACAACCTAGTGTGCCGTCAACTAGTCCATCTGAAGGATGACATCAAATTCTGACATGTCCATTACCATAAGGTCAACGGTGAGTAGAATCTCTGACATCTCTAACTCACAATCCTGACATATCTGATCAATCAGTACCCTAGTTCCTAGGAGAGAACTCACATGTAATGAATCTTTCAAGGTATCAACCTTTAAGCTCAAATCTCTCACACCTGATGTAGAAATAAATGAATGCAATGCACTAGAGTCAAATAATACCCTTGTTCATAAGCGAGAGAGTAAAAATGTACCCTAAATAACTGAATGATCCACTAGCTCAGTTTGAGGTGTGATGGCATATACTCGCCCTTGGGCCACCAAAGTTTCAACCTGTATGCCTTGCACTTGGCCTCGACCCATGCCCTGGCCCATCTGGCCTGATTGAAGAGTCCTCGCACTTGAAGTAGTGGGGGGCTTGTGCAGCACTCTGAAACTAGTACTGGCTTCCCTAGCCTATGGTGGGTTAAGGAGGAACGAAATAAGTCTATGCATGCCCCACCAATGACTATGACTGAGATGCCCCTAACTCTAGGATCCCTGCCTCTAAGGACAATCCCACTTTATGTGACCGGGATGGTGGCATATGTAACAAGTCATCTGGTCTACCTAGTAGGTAGTCCTGAAGCTTCTGCTGCCTTAGGACGATTGACCTTGGCCTTGGCCTTTATAGCCTCATCCCTATCCTTGAAACCCTTATGGGGCAGAAATTTTTTACTTCTTCCCCAAACTAGAAGAAGAGGATCGACCCTCCTTCTTCTTTTCCTTAGCACCCGACTCTCGGATGCTCCTTGTGTCGTCTACCTCTCTCTCAATGGTTATAACTATCTCGACCATCAAGTCCAAATCTTGTAGGCGATGACCCACAATCTTCTCCCGAATGGATAATTTCAAATCATCCTCAAACCTCCTCACTTTGGCCATATTCGTGGCCACGTAATCATCGGAAAAACGAACTAACTCAGTGAACTTAGCAATGTATTTCATCACCGTCATAGTCCCTAGTTTCAAATCTAAGAATTTTTGGGCTTTAACTTGTCGAAGAGCTCCCTGAACTCTCCCATGTCATCGCCTCTAAGTTCTTTGAGGCCTTTGTCCAATCCCACCACAGATGAGTTTCTCCTTCTAGTTAGAATACAGCTAACCATATCTTAGTGGCATCGGAGGTGATATCTATAGCCTCTAGAATTTTCTCCACTTGCTGAAACCAATGGTCGGCCACCATCTAATTTGTTCCTCCCATAAAAGTCAGTGGTTTGTGTGCCTTGAACTTTTGGAGGTTACTTGAGCCCCCTTGACCCACATTAGCATTAGCCTATGCAAAGGTAGCCACCATCGTGCCAATAGCCTCCATGAAGGCTTTTTGGTCAAAGGCCGGTGGTGGTTGGATGTTGTTCTACCTGCCACCTCGGTCGCGCCCTCTTCCTCTATTTGCCATCTACACACATGTCAAATAGCAATAGAGCACTAATTTAGTATCCCAAGATAAAGATCAAGTTCAAACTTTAAGACTTCTCTACTTGTCTCACTAGTAGAGCATATGTCACCCACTAGTAGACACCTACACCCTAAACCATCTTGTTCATTCTTTTTTTGACCCCCAATATTACGTTCTCTAACCCTAGTGTCTCTTTTCCATATACATTCAATCATGTATATTGTCCATACAACGTATAACACATAACATTTAGCATTTAAAACACATAACATGTAATGCATAATGGATACAATGGTCTTAGAGGTATGGGGGTACCAAAATCTTATTGGCATTTTGTTATTTTGACTTTTATGTTTTTGTGCAATTGTACACCGAGTCGCGTTCTTCAACATCGGGCTCCCTTACAGGTCTTATTCCCTGAGTGGACACTTTTTTCGATCCCCCCCTCGTGTTTTTGGCTGCACATATTTTGTTCAAGATAAGTCTCTCACTCGTCATAAGCTTGATGATAAGGCAATTCGTTGTGTCTTTGTGGGCTATTATCATCAGTCTAACGGGTATTAGTGTTATGATCCTTTTAGGTGTCATATGTATCATAGTCTCTATGTTACCTTTCTTGAACATATTACTTATTTTTCTTCTAGTCCTGTGTCTGCCCCTCCTATTGATGATACTCCATTTGATTTTCCTTTACCACAGAAGCCAAAGCCATTGGTCACTGTAACTACAGAGTCACTAGTCCCTCCTCCTCTAGAGCCACTCATCCTTATCACCTTAGAGTCACCAGTCTCACCTCCTTTGTAGGTCTATGTTCGTTACTTTCGCTCTCATCCCCTACTAATGTCCCCTCTACCTCAGGCGATGCAGATAATATATCTTAGTTCATTGAGCATATTGGTACACATGCAGTTACTACTTATGAGATTGCAGGTAGTGAGCTAGTTAATTTACCTGACGAGACATTGTCAGTTGAGGATGATGATTTAGGGTGTTGTTATCCGTAGCGTGTCGCCACCCAGTTGTTCATTATAGTTGGACCGGCAGGACTTTATATTCAATCTCTGGTTATGTTTCTTATGGTGATTTGTCTCCTACATTTTAAGCTTATAGTATGAACTTATCAGATACGCCGGTTCCACGTTTTGTTTCAGAGGCTATGTAGAAGCCCTAGTGGGTTCTTGCCATGCAGATAGAGATGGATGCTCTTCAGCATAATCCTACATGGGATCTTATCCCTTTACCTTCAAGGGTGAAGCTTGTTGACTGTTGCTAGGTTTACACCCTGAAGTTTCTTGCGGATGATATTATTGATCGTCACAAGGCTAGGCTTGTGGTGAAGGGTTTTACTTAGGTACCAAGTCATGATTTTGGTGCTACATTTGCCCCCGTGGAAAAATTGAGTACCATTCGGTTGATTATTTCTCTGACTGCAGAGTACTTTTGATCTCTTCACTAGTTGGATGTGAAGAATGTGTTTCTTCACGGCGATCTGGACAAGACTATTTATATGAATGCACCACCAAGCTTTCATGGTGATGGGGAGTATGCTGGGAAGGTGCTCAAATGCATAAGTCTCTTTATAGACTAAAATAGTCACCACGAACTTGGTTCTCTCACTTTAGTGGTATATTTGTACGTTTATAGTTCACTAGATGTCATTCTGATTATACATGTTTCATTCGACGGAATACTTCTGGGCAGTGTTATCCTTTTAGTGTATGTAGATGATATTATTATTATTGGGGATGATATTTTTGGGATTGAACAGGTCAAGATAGACCTTGGGAAGGCCTTCAATATGAAGGACTTTGAATTTCTACGATACTTTCTAGGAATTAAGGTTGTCTGTAGCAGCAAGGGTATTGTTCTTTCTCAGAGTAAATATGTTCTGGATCTTCTCTTGGACACTGGAATGTTGGGGTGCAAACCAACATCATGAACCATGATTTCAAACCTGAAGTTTATTGTTGAAGGTGAAGAGTTAAGAGATCCGACTATCTACCAAAGGTTGGTAAGTAGAGTTATTTACCTAGCCAACACTAGGCCAAATATTTCATTCGCTGTCAATCGATTTAGTCAGTCCATGCACATGTTGTGTCAACCTCATCTTGATGCAATTCATCATATTCTTCGGTACCTCAAATCTTGTCTTGGACTTGGATTATTCTATGCATCAGGATCTCAGATTGATTCTTTAACCTATTATTCAGATTCAGATTATGGGGAGCGAGTGGCGGTCGATCTACTATGGGCTTCTATGTTTTTCGAGAGATTCATCTTATCTCTTGGAAGAGCAAGAAGCAAGTAGTTGTCTCCCACTCGTCCGAGAGGCAAAGTATCGAGTACTAGCACTTGGCACGTGTGAAATTATTTAGCTACAATCGATTCTTGGTGAGTTGAAATTTTCAGTGACTTCTCCAACCACATTATATTGTGATAATCGATCTACTATTTAGATCGCTTTTGACTCTATGCTTCACGAAATGATGAAGCATATAGAGATCGATGTTCACTTTATTCAGGAGAAGGTTAGCTATGGTATTGTCACTCTATTGTTTGTGGGGACTAGTGATCAGATTGCGGATGTTTTCACCAAACCTATCATTCTATCTATTCTCTAGGACTCCGTTGTCAAGCTTGATTTAGGTGACATTTTTAAGTCTAGCTTGAGGGGGTGTGTTGAAGTTATAGTCTAACTTATTAGAGTTTCTTTTCCCTTTTTAACCCTTACTGTGACTTTTATAATTTATCTAGACCAGAGGGATGTTCAGGTTTCTTTATACTATTGTTTGAGTATATCTATAGGGCTCTACTCTTAGTTTAGGTATCTCTTTTACTCACAAATATCTCTTGTGCTACAATTGGGGACCAGCACTATCTTGGAGTAATAATTATCCCGATGATTGCTCTTTCACTTGCGTTGACTCTTCCTGAACTTTTGAACTGTACACTGAACTGAGGTTATGAATTAAGTTTGACTTGTCTTTTGATGATTTGGGCTTAACCCATGAATGGGCCCAAACCTAATCTAGATTTGAACTTGTCATTATAATGATAAAATCTAAAAGATTTATCATCATCTACACTGGATAAGTGTAGATGATGATAAGTTTGTGATATTTTATCTTTATTGTGTAATTCTCACCCAATAAATAGATGTAATCAAATACCAAATCAATAATACATTGTACATTGTGTTGAACCATGTCAACTCTTTGTGTCTCAATTTTCCTTTATTTTTTTCATCTTCAATCTCTCTAATATTCAGAAAATTCTTCACTCTGTACACGAGGAAACACTGGAAATAAATATCTAGATTGAGCATTTTCCACTAATAATTAAAGGTAGTAAACAAATCAACAAGCATTCCAAGCTAACAACCGTTGAACGGCCAAAAAATATAACGCTACTGAGGTGGAAATTGTATGCTGGAAAAACTCTCAGAAGCATCTCCCCAAAAGAAATCTTCTTTAAGCTTCAGGGATGGTAGGGTGTTCAAGTACTCGTGTACACCATTTTCAACGACTGGCTTTGAAGTTGTATGATTATGAACCTGGATAGCTTCACTGGTTGCCACTGTTCCGGCATTGCCGGGACTTCTAATGTCGGAGTTTTGGCCTGTGAGTTCCTGAACAATTGCTCGGAACTCAGAAGCGTTATTAGCTTTGACCATCACCGGATTTGATATGTACTTCACCGTAATCCCTTCTTCACTTCCTCTGCCGGGGTTTGTACCCTTTAAGTGGTGCTGATAATTGTTGTTTCTACGATTGCCCATTTTCTCTTATATTTGGGGCGTCCAAAACATGCATATGTTGTAGGCTGTCTAACGGTCTGAAAAATTACTTCTGGTGAAGCTGATCGGATTGATTTCTGAGTCTGTCGGGGAAAAAAACCTGAAATATGTGAATGGGGGGCTGCTCATTGACTTTTTTTTCCCAAGTTTGTATAGGAGTGGTTTTAGATGAATTGAGTGGCTTTCCAAGAAATAACCAGGATGAAGACACAAATTTGGAAAATTAAGAGACAGCTAAAGAAAATATTGTTGCATTACCATGCTAGAATGTCTGCCATGTTTTCTTGCTTGTTACCAACATGCAAGAAATCGGATGCATGAAAATTTTCTTTTCACACCCCCTCAAAATATATATGTACGCGTATTTTAATTCCTTACAAGTTACAATTCAATTGTCTTAAACACGTGACTTTGGTAGGCGACATGAACTTATCTGATTTTTTGAGAAGCTCTTACATAAGCACTTTTCACAAATCCTCATGTTTCACTACTGTTATGGGCATCAATCCAATTTGAGAAGATTTTGAGATGGTTTCTATCAAAAGCCGATAAAAAAGAGTGGCTTGATTTTTTTTTTTCTTTTTCCAAACAATTTACAAGTTACGGGCTGTGACAGCCGTGAATTTGAGTTCTATATATGAGCCTAGCCCGTAATGCAATCGAACCCCTCCGATAGCATCCTATGGGTTGTTTTTGTTTCTAAAACGATGGTTTGAAAAATAACATTGTACTTTAGTATATTTCAAAAGAACTACTATAAAGCATAACAAAACATATTCTCAACACGCTAGGAATTACCAATACATCCTGACAAGGATAAAGTACATGAAAATTTATGCATGTGAAGCTTGAGAAGTACCCATGAAGTTTATATAGCAGAAGTACAATGTCATATATATTGTGCTTTTGATAATCTCATGGATAGATTTTTTTATGTGTCTTACAAACAAAAACAAGTATAAAAAGCCCCACGGTATATATTGCCAGGTGTCCACTTATAAAGTTGGAGTTTCTGAGTTTATAAGATTTTGACTGGGTTCACCCCTAACTATTTGTCTTTGTAATTAAATTAGTGGAATGGAGAGCTGCATATATCAAAGAGGATTAGTCAAATTTTCTAAGAGATCCTTATGCCTACTTGGCCAAACCCACAACAAAAGTAAAAGGTAGAGACAGGTTCGAGTTTATATAGCAAGTATTAGTGATATATAGTTTGGTACATAGTCATCAGTCAGGTTATTCTCACCAAAATATATACTAAATTTTCTGCACCAAACTAACATGATCTGTTAAATTTTCTGCACACAACATTTTTCACATAGTCGGTGGGTGGAGCCATCATTGTGTTAGACGGTCTCAGGCCCGTCCTATTTTTTTAAATAGAAGCATTATTCAAAATATAGTTTATTATACCATCTATCATTTTGGAAGTAGAATATTAACGGCTTCTTTTGGATTATGTGTTCTTAATTTAAATGTAAAAATACTTGTTACTGGCTTGCGATTGGTCTTTATTTTCTTGTCGAATCTACATTTCTCTTTTTTATGTAACTATTGATTAATGAGTTTCTGATTGTCAATTCTTATTCTTATGTATGTGGTGTTTCAATTGGGTTTTAATGTTATTGTTGTGCTCACTTCTTAAATTTTTATTTAACAGCTTTGGTAATTGTCCTTGATTTGCATGTTATTGGTTTTTTTGAGGTTTTATTTAATAGGTTTGTTAATTGGCCTTAATTTATATATTAACGACATTTTTGTATCCAGTCTTCTTAATTTAATTGTAAAATTAAATTCAATTACTTTGCGACGGACTTCTATTTTCTATGATTCTTTCTTTCTTTCTTTTTTTGCAATTGTTGATTGATGTGCTTGTGATTATTGAGTGTTGTATTTTGCATTTTTCAGTTCGAATTTAATGTTATTGTTGTACTTGGGTCTTAAATTATTATTTAAAGGATTTGTTATCTTAATTAATGATAATATGCACAAAATAGTTTGTAATGAATGGTGATCAATAGATGATTGATAATTTGATTATACATAAAAAGAAATATTTTTAACAGAATTGATTATAATTGTCAAAATATAAAACTTGTGGGATCAATTATAAAACTGACTGCAATTAGCTTTTTTGTTGCTTTTTGCCCGTATGCACCATGTATTATGTATAATAATTTTTTGGTCCTTTATCATCCTGTTTTTATCAATTGAGAAAAAATAAAATAAACCTGACTGATAAAAAAATTCTGACTGAATCACTTGGTAGCTTCATGTATGGTATGCTATGGCCTTTGAACTCAGACCCATTTCAAAAATATCCTCCCTAAAAGCCTTTTGATTCTTTTCCATCTTCTTTCAAAAACACCAAAAGATTGACTATTCCCACATATGACTTTTATAGCTGCCAATGTTTACTGCAAAGTGCTATTTATAACATCTAAGTGCACAAAGAAAGATTTTTCTCGTAATGTAGAAAATTCAACTGAAAATGATGTGGTTCTACTCAATTATTTTCACACACTACAGTATGTCAAAGGTAACGACTTTCTAGAAAAGGACCTCATATGAAGGGATCTAACTACAGTAACAAACCAGCCCAAAAAGAATTACGTACGAATTAAAAAGTTATTTTTTGATTTCATATCTCCTAGTTTTCACTAAACAAAAGCATATATAGACATGTATAATATCTTATTATTAAAATCAATGATCACAAATAAACTAATATTAGATCTACAGTCAACAATAAATTTTGGTACAGTACTGAGGTGGTGTGGCAGTGCTCTCCCATATCAACTGCTCCTCATCAAAGACTATGGAAACGAACGCATATGTTGGCTATTCAGATTCTGGCCTAATTGAACATATCGAAAGTTCCTGCCAATAACTTTGGTTAGACTGTGTTGAACTAAAGAAAATTAAATGCACCATGTGATTTTTTTCCTGTCAGTCATCATGTTATAAAACTGTTGAATTACTGTCTGCCTGTAATGTCAAATAATAGACCGGTACTTGAAAATTCTGGGTTTGCTCTCTCTCTCTCTCTCTCTAAACGAGGAATACATGACGACATTTTGGGCATTTGTTGAACACGTTCAATGCCATTCCATTTAGAAGTTTTTGGGAGATTTAAATATATCTTCTGATTGAATTAGGAAACTTCTTTATTTTATTTTCTAGTTAAATTAGGAGTTCATTGTTCATATAGAGTTCTAGCTAGTTTCCTAGTTTAGTTAGGGTTTTGCTATGATAAATAGCCAAGCATGTAATCTATTCAAGGAGCTTTTGATGATTTCGAAATAACATTCAGAGAGATTATTTTCTCGATTGTTTTGGTAGTCTACAGAATCAGCAAAGCCATTGAAAAACCTTACCTTAAGATCTAAGGTTTTCAAGTTATTCTAGATTCGTCCAGTCAAGATCCTTGCATCTCTCAGTGTGTGTGTGTGTGTGTGCAGGAGATTTTGAAAGCATTCCTGATAAAAGGTTGACTTCATCTACGAAGTCTTCCACCTTACCAAATAAAGAAACTTCTGATATTTAGTTTGTCATAGATTTTCAATTGGAAATAAAGTTGTGATGCATAATTCTAGACTAAACCCAAAAAAAAAAAAAAAAACCAAAATATGATGGTCCCAGATGTAATACTCGTATTTTTTATTTTTGTATTTCTATATATATTAGTTGTTGTACACATGTTACGCATGTGAACTATTTTGAATAATATTTTATGTTTTTATTTGATTCTTTTGTTGGGATATGGGTCAACAAATATCAAAATCTTAATTTGTCACGTTATCGTTATTAGGGTGTGCTTTCTGCAAAGTATGATGATTTGACACATGGACATGAAATAGTACAAATCCTAACAAACTCGCCAACAGTGGTATACTCCCCCTCACCATTTTCTCCATGTCAAAACTCTAACCTCTCCTTAACACTACCAGAGCAAGCACACCCTAATAACGATTTTAAGCTCAGCATCTTAGTACATACCACTAATTTAAACCACCTACCCAATATCCAAAGACCAAAACCCCAAGCCAATCTTTCAAATCCAAACATACATATATAATCTCAAGCTCATTTGCTCAAAATTCCAGTCAACAAGCACATGCCCAAAACCAAACAACCCACAGAGTTACCATTTCAGCAACCCAAATCAGTGTGAACCAATCTACAACTCACCTCCACACTTACCCACGCAATGACCCAACACCTCCAAAACTACTTCTATCTAATCTCTTCTGGAACATACAAGATGATTGTATGGCCATGGTTTTCCAACGACTATCACTCAAACGTTGCATACATGAAGATAACTCAAACAGACCCTCCAAGCTATACAGGAGAGAAGATGGTTACATCGCCATACGCTCCAACGCAACCATTAGTTGCACCCCCAACCACACAAAAACAATCAGAAACTCATTCCTATCCATACACTATTTTAGAACCAGATGAACCACCAAACCAAAACGGATCACCTCCTATTCCTAATCCAAACCCTATTGCCTTCCAAAAATTTCTCTACAAGAAAGTCGCATCAAGAATGCAACATGAGGAGGCAGGCCTACCCATGCCCCTACCTTCACCACGATAGTTTATGTTTGGAATTGTCGAGGGCTTGCCCATGCCTCGGCAATTCATCACTTAAGGGCACAAATAAAAGAATATCACACTAATGTCATTTTCCTTTCAGAAACTAAAATCTTCACTTAAAAAACCACAAATATCCTGCAACGCCTAGGTTACTACCACCATGAAATTCAACCTGCAGTGGGCCTATCTGGAGGCATAGGTCTTTGTTGGAAAAAAGGAATTGATGTTGAAATCCTCCGGTCAAACTCGTCTATTATATCTGCCATGATTTTTTCAAAACCTGCAAAGTCCAAATGGTTACTTAATTGTGTTTATGCTCCTACAAGCAGGCTAATGCAGAGCAAACTATGGGATGCAATGAATCAGATCACAAAGGAATTTTCTAGACCAATGATCTTCATTGGGGACTTCAACAATGTTACTTCACAATAAGATAAAAGAGGGGGCAGAGCTTTCACTTCACCATGATATAGATGTTTTGGGGCATTCATAAACCAGCAAGGATTAGGTGATCTTGGTTATAAAGTCAACCCTTTTACCTGGTCCAATAAAGGAGAAGGCCTAGCCAACATTAAGGAAAGATTGGACAAAGGCATTATTAACCCAGAATGGAGGCTTTTTATTTCCCAAAGCTACTATCGAACATCTTCCATCCATTTGTTCAAATCATTCCCCCCTCCTCTTGAATACAATAGGGGAACAGACAAATTTCACCAAAGCTTTCAAGTGCAAGCCATTTGGACACGAGATCCAAGAAGGCATTATATAATTCAAAACTCTTGGAACACGAAATATAGAGGATACTTGGCCTATAGATTCTACGGGAAACTTCAAGCCATGAAAGATGCTCTCAGAGAGTGAAACAAGAAACAATTTGGCAATTGCATCAAAAAAGCCAAGGCCATCAGAGAGAAAATCAACTAGCTTCAACAAGCAAAACCTACATCTAATAATCGACTGGAAGAAAAGGTCCTAAAATATGAATTGACAGAACAAATGAAAAGGGAAGAGCTCATATGGAGACAAAGGTCCAGGGTCCAATGGATAAAGGAGGGGGATACAAACGCAAATTCTTTCACACTATCACTATCATCAGAGGCAAGAGGAATGCAATTGACTGGTTAAAGCTGGAAGACAACACATGGGTAACTGACAAGCAGGAAATTGGTAATCAATTCCTAACTTATTTTCAAGATCTCTTTTCTTCGTCTAATCCAATTTTTCCTAATGACCTTGAAAGTTTGATTCACCCAGTCATTTCCCAAGAGCAGAAAATATAACTCTATGTCATCCACTCCCCTGAAGAAATAAAAGCCACCCTTTTTTCTATGTCGTCCTTCAAATCGCCTAGACCAGATGGAATGTCATCCATTTTCTGCAAAACCTACTGGCACACCACTGGTGATGACCTAATTAAGGTATTTAGAAGCTTATTTGCTGGAGGTCATCTCCTAATGGAACTCAATAGAACAAATATATGCTTAATATCCAAGAACTCAAAGCCAATTCAATCCAACAATTTAAACCCATTAGCCTTTATAATGTTGCATATAAGCTAATCCCTAAAATCATTGCCAGTAGAATTCGTCCTCACATAGAACAGTTCATCTCACCCTTCTAGACCACTTTTGTTCCAAGAAGAAACATAGTAGAGAATGTAGTGTTGGTGCAAGAAATTATGCATCAAATGAAGAAAAAACAAGGTAAAGGGGCCTTAATGATGCTAAAATTAGATATGGCTAAGGCTTTTGATAGGGTGGAATGGCCTTTCCTCCTTCAAGCCCTAAGTATTCTTGGCTTCTCAAAATAATTCACCAATTGGATCCATCAGTGAATTTCCATTTCCTCTCTATCAGTACTAATCAACAAGGGCCCCATGGGAAGATTCAACCCCCAAACTCTCCCCTTTCTTGTTCATAATTTGTACTGAAATTTTGTCCAGATTACTTCACAGGGAAGCGCAACAAGGGAATCTCAAAGGCATTAAAATTGCTAGATCATGTGAACCTATTACACACCTCACGTTTGCAAACGACCTCTTGATTTTTGGAAAAGCAAACCAACAAGAAGTAGCAACTACACAGGAGTGCCTCATAAAATATGAAAGCTGGTTTAGGCAGCAAATCAACAAAAGCAAATCCAAAATCCACTACAGCAAAGATGGTACTTATTTGGGTCTCATTTTATTCACAAGCAGATCTAGAAGCAAGGATTTTCAACCAATTCTAGATAAGATAAAAGCCAAACTGGAAGGCTGGAAGGCTAAGACATTGTCTTTCGCTGGGAGAGCCACACTAATCAAGTCAATAACGTTTCCAATGCCAGTCTATGTCATGCAAGCTTTCCTCTTACCCAAAACTGTTGGCAACAAAATTGATAGTAAAATAAGAAATTTTTGGTGGGGACATACTAATCAACATAGAGGAATGGAAGTCAAATCATAGGACTATATCTGCAGGCCAAAAGGGGTGGGTGGACTTGGTTTTAGAAAGACTCGGGACATTAACAGATCATTTATGGCAAAACTAGGATGGCAAATGATCTCAAGCAACTTTAGCTTGTAGACTTCTCAACTTACAAGAAAATATTGTTCAAGAGCTAGTTTCTTCTATGTACAAAACCAATCTAGGGATTCACCTATATGGAGACATATTCTTGAAACCAGACCCTTAATAGCGAAGGGAACATGTTACCTAGTTGGGATTGGACACAAGATCAATATTTGGACAGACCTTTGGGTTCCAAATCTACACTCTTTCAGAGTTCAACTAGAGCAAGATATAGATCCTTTACCTATTCAAGTGGCAGAGTTGATAGACCAAGAATGCAGCACATGGAACATTGGTCTTCTTTCGGCATTATTTTCTCCTGCAACAGTTGAAGCAATATTAAGTATAAAACTTCCAAAATTCCCAAGAGATGATCAAATGATATGGATCCCATCCAAGAAAGGGGACTTCGACACCAAGTCAGCATACAAGTTATCAAGGGAATATCTATTTTTGACAAGTCAATACCTAGAACCAGTAGATTGGAATAAATTGTGGACTTCCAAATTACATGAGAGACTCAAGATGACCTTTTGGAGGTTAGCCACTGAATGCATACCAGCAAAAGCCCTCCTAGCTTCCAGACTCCAAATCTCAGATATCCTATGTGACTTGACAGTCAAGTTGTAGTAATAATCCGGTTAAGTCTAGAGTCGAATTCACAGAGAACTATGATTAGTGTTTAGAAGTAAGCAGTGATAGAGACCAAGTAATTGGAAGTCTTGAAAATTTGAAGTTGTGGGTTTTTCTGGACAGAATATAAGATTCGTTCCAATGGATCTTTTTCTAGACAAAATATAAGATAAATTAGCAAGGATAACAGCCACTCTTTAGTTCGAAGATCAGAACATGTAATTGATTATCCGGTTTATTATGTTTGTGCTTTATAACTCAATTAACTCATGTGTCAACAGTAAGTTAATCAGAACATAAAGATGGACTGTGACACTTAAGCACATGATTCCGATACCTTTCTAGAAGTTTACAAGAATTGTCTGTGCCGAGAGTTAACCCGTCTACAAACAAGCAAGTGTTTCTACAAGACATCCAACCATGGCATAAATGGTCCATTCTTTGAATAAAGCGCAATAATGGTGGAGATTGAAAGGTTGTCATGAAGAGCTAGCCGAGGTGCTTAACTTGAACCAACGGGTCTTTCTATGCAAAAGTCATTCGTATCATAGAATGAGCCCTTGGTTATACAAAGTACTTTAACTTTGCTAGATGCATTCAATCATCCAATGAGTAAGTGGAATATAAAGCATTAAAGTATAAAGAAATTACACAAACATAACTTTCGGGTAATCTTTAAATATTCATCACCTCTTACTAAAAAGTGAATGAAAAGCTACTCACTCTTCATGGCTTTGGTGAAGCTAGAAGAGTGAATGATAGTCATCCCTCCAAGTAGAGGAGCTACTAAGTGAAGCAAACTAAACAAAGAGCTTATCTTCAATGAAAAATAAGTTAATCACGTTCCACTCTTCACGGCTTTGGCACTCTTCTAAGAAATAAGGATGCTCAAGCAATGGAAGTGAAATACATAAACAATAAAAGTATAAGAAAGCTAGTTACTCTTGGAGGGTTTCCACCACAGCTAAAAGATGAGCTATCTCTCTTGATACTTGTAAATAAAAGCAAGTACAACTACAAGGGGAGTCTAAGCCTCCATCATAGTTGTCACAACATGAATGTAAAGACTTAACACAAGTAAATAAAATACTTCAACTATAAGGGGAGTATAAACCTTCATCATGGTTGATACAAATGCAAAATAAAAAACTTCTACGTGAATCGACGTTCGAACGTTGTCTTTTGTTTTGCTTTAGGGGCGTTCGAACGTTGTCTTACGTTCGAACGTGTCTTTTGGTCTTGCTTTATAAGCGTTCGAACGCCAAATGGGGCCTGACCTTTTCCACTCAAGTGGTCTTCTGTTAAACTCATTTCCACACCCTATGCAGAAGTCTGTTCTTCAACTGATTCCAAGGGACGTTCGAATGTTGAATGGCGTTCGAACGTGGTACTCAAGTGCTTCAAAGTCCTCCTTCTTTGTTTGCTGCAACACGTCATGTCTCATCAGTCTGATTTTCAATCAACTCAAGTGGACGTTCGAACGTGGTACTCAAGTACCTCAGGGTCCTGGTTCTTGGCTGCAACACACTGTGTCTTAGTAAGCTGGTTTTGTCATAGTTCAAATGGATGTTCGAACATGAGTTGGCGTTCGAACGTTCTTCCTTTGTTCCAAGCCTCTCCAATTTCATTCCCTAATGTGCTGGTGCGACATTCAAGCGTGACTTTTGTTGCCCTCGAGCCCTTGCTCACTTTAGAACCTGAAATATCCTTACTTGAACTCCATCAAAGTACAATTAGTCCTAAAAAGGCATAATAATGTGCTACATTTAAGTACTAATCACACCCCCCAACCTAAATATTGCTAGTCTCTAGTAATATAACACAAATGAAATGCAAATCTATTTTTAATGCCTTTTTCGTAGGTCATCCGATTGCATTTAGCTTATGCAACAAGGCGTTGAACCGCTAGGTTTACCCTAGTGGACGAGTGTTGTCTCGTGAGGGTTTTAAGTGAAGCTACCTACAAACTTTAGTCAAACAAGTGTGCATATGAGATTGCTGACTAAAATATGAATTAGCATCGTGGTCGTTGGGACACTCAACCTCAATCGTAACTTATTCCCTATATTTCTTTTCCATTGGTACTCATTCTATGCAAAAATTATCACCTGTCACATTAGCATTTGGAATTCCCTGAGTAGTAGAATGGTCATTCTAGAAACAAGAATTGGTATATAACAATCATTCCCTTTTTTTCACCTTCTATGGATAGCTTTGATTTTACAATCCTCTCTCGGAATTCTCTCAGCAAAACAAATTGCTCTAATTATAGTGACTTATCTCTCAAAAAGGGCATGTGATCAGAAGATGGTCAATCGAAAAGTCTCATGCATAATTAGTATAAGAGTGAAGTTTTGAGGAAAACAGACTTAACCTTGGCATAATCTCATGAAAGAATATTGCTACAAATAAAGAAATTCTAGTTAACACACTCCACTTGTAGTAGAAATCATACATATGCATCACACTTGAGATCACCTAGGGCTTTTTGTAGGTTGTAATAGGGTCAAAGGTCAGTGGCTAATGAAATGACGTCAATGGTGATCAAAAGCTATCTTTTTATGCAGTGTTGCACACCTCCTTCTAGCTTCTTGACATTTTGCCTGGGAATTGGATTTCTTTCTTTTTTTTCTCTTTCTTTTTTTTTCACTTTCTTGGCAATTCCCTGTCTGACTGTATCTTTTCTCTTTCGGCTGTTTCCACCGATTTTCCTTTTATTGAACAATAGCCACCATTGTCTTTGCTATTTTTCTTGCCTTTCTGTATCATATTGATTTGCAGAGGGTGCAAGAAATTAGATAGCAAGGTATGGTAAATCTATGCTTTTGTGGCTTGGTTATCGTATAGGTTTTTTGAAAAAGAACTCATTCATTTGAAGACTCAAGCATGACTGACTAGGGATATACTTTTGTAAAAGAATTAGCTAAGGCTCAAAGCCGATCCAAAGATGGTCTAAGATCCTTTCTCAAGTATGTGCCTATGTATGTGTATGCAAAAGTTCCCTGTGGGTTATGAAAATAGATTACTTTAGTTGTATCAATCAAAGAAAGGTTAATGAGATTATTGAAAGAGATCGGAAGTGAAAGAGCTTACTTTGAGTAATTGTTGATATCCCTCAAAAAGCACCGTAAAGCTCAACACTTACCATGGTTTTCTTTGTCATCTCCACTGATTATGTCGGGTGTTTTGAGTAATGTTGGTTATATAGCGATTCCATTTTCAAGTCTAATCACCGTATACCTCAAGAATATCAAATACTGATGTACATTTGACAATTAAATCATAGAGATAGTATCAAGGTTCCAAAAAAATGAGGTTTTACGTCTTAGTTGTTAAGTTGAGGTGTCAAACCGATCATTTGCTTAGTCATTTTCACAAGCAACCTTAACATCTACATCTTTTTCATTATTTATTAACAAGAATTAAAGTGCTAATCCTATACATGCATTTTAAACAAATAAGAGAGATAAATTGAATCATTCATTCCATAAAAGATGATGTGTTTACAATGGTACCAATAATTCAATCATCCACAAAAACATAAACTTCACTTATCCACAAGAAACAACAACGATAAACATCCACCAAGACAAATACCCACCATTATCTACAAAATATCCCCAAAAACCTCAAATAAGAATCATAAGAAGCAACAAACATCCACAAGGACCCTCAAAGAAGAAATTTTTATCAAAGAAGAAACAAATAACAACCCCAAACAAGGACAGAAATCAACTTCCTCCATCTCCCCCATCTCCACTGACTCCACCAGCTCTACAGGCACCACTAGGCCCACCCCTCAGATAGCCAAGAATCTCCTCCTACTGTCAAAGAATCTTGTCTTGGTTGGCCTTGATGCCAAGCATAATCTCTCGTAGTGATCTGTGGGTGTTGGTGGTTGCCTCATCCTAAGTTTGCATATGCTCTTTCTCTAACTCCCTCTCCTTTGCATCAAGCTCATCTTGTACGTCATCAACTCCCTAAGTCAGTGGCACTTCTTGTCTAGCCGCTGGGGCGCCACTATAACCTAGGCTTCTCTTGAAAGAGCCCTTGTTCAATGGCCCCATTCGCTTTTGGATCTCCATCTCGAGCCTTATCTTAACCCCATTGTCAGTGCATATTTCAGTCACTAAAGTGCCAAAAAGGAGTGCATTCCTCTTCACATCACAGCCCTTCTTCATTTCACTCAAAATCAATGAGGGGAGGTCGATGCTATGCCCTCTTCCCAGTGCATAGAGCAACCGAGCCATTTTAGGCAAAATCTCATTTTTTTCATCCTATGGGGGCAAGGTCAGACACCGTAATTAAATTTAGCATCTTGCACTTATCGGTGAGCTCCCCTTGTTTCAAAAACTTCCTTCCTCCCCATGAAAAATCAGATAACCCCATCAACTCTTTCCCCACCACATTCAACGCCACATTCGTTTTTGATGGGTAAGTTGGGTTTTGCACCCAAGGCACCTCTTGCCTCACTTCCTTGATGTATGCTTCATCCACATCAATGTGGATTCCTCTTACTTATGTCTGGATGGCGCCATTGATGATCTCGGTGTTGGAGTAAAACTCCCTCACCAAGTCAACTACGGCGTCCCCACCATTCCTCAAAAACCACACCCAATCCCTCCTCTCCATTTCTTCCAACAATCCCAATTCCGCAAAATCAGTAATAACCACATCTCTTTTCACAAACTACAGCATGGTTTTGAAAGAAGTTTTCATACCTTTCGGCTTTGAGTGCACTAGGAAATATTGTTCGATCATACCTCTTCTTCCTTTACTTCCCCTCTCTTTCCTCAATAACTTCTTAACATAGTTAGGTTCCTGGCTTATCGATGGATTGTGCCTGGCAGGAAGCTTAACTCTAGGCATGGTGTTTTCTCGGTTTTGAGCTTGAGAGGGTGTGGAAAATCTTGGTTATTTGGTAAAAATTGGGGATTTTTGATGTGGAATAGCTTTGGGGCAGTTGATTTGTGGTGGAAATGGGGAATGGGTGGAGTTTTGAGGGCTGGGGATTGAAAAAGGGTTCTAGGGTTTGGAGGTTTTTGGGGATTTTCAATTGGGGAAGACGATCCAGGGTTTTATAGTCTGAGGAGGAACGTTTGAACGTTCATGTCGTTCGAACGTTTTGAGCTCCCAATACTTTTGAGTTCTGTCAGAAACCAAAGTATTGTAAGCTTCTGTCGTTCGAACGTGCTATTGGCGTTTGAACGGACTGAGCTCCCAATACTTTTCATTTCCATCAGAGACTTCATTAGAGGTTGAGTACTGTAAGCAAGCGACATTTGAACGTCAATTGGCGTTCGAACGTTGAACTAAAATTAAAAACTTTCTACACTACTCTACACACAATCACAGAAGTTTATTTATAAAAATTTGAACCAAATTTCATGGCGTCTCAGGACAAATCTCTACCCATGCTGTAGGTTGGTATTTCGAGACAATCCTTACTCGGCCCATGTTTTCATTTCAGTCAAAAGAGTTTGTACAAAATACAAAGATTTTTACACAAATTCAGACCCTTGGCTTTCATCCCCATAGCACAATTTTTTTTCACAGTTTAACAAGAAGTCTAATCCTAGTCTTCGTCTGTCTCTGTGCCTTTTAAACAACCAGAAACTCTCCCAATTTCCTCTTTCACAAACCGGTTAAGCAGAATACTGGAATAGGATGGCGTGTCAGGATAATCCTTACTCTGTCCATTCACTATCCAAACTAATCGATCGAGTGCGCGACCAAAAATTGATTCAGAATACTGGTTATTTTTTTCTCGTGAAAGACTCTACCACACTGTTTACAGGCACCAAGTCTTTTGGCACGATGGCATTTAGCAAAAGTGCTTCTGCCGCACAGGGGTTTCTCTTGTTGTTCACAGATCTCATTATTTCTCGTCAATCTTGCTTTTCTCATGATCACAGTATGCACATCATAAGGAAAAGTGCGCAAAACTCCTAGACCAAACCAAAAAAGTTTAGCATCCATGTTTTCTATGCTTTAAGACTCACTATCTGGTTCTTTAACGTCTACCAGTCACAAAAACGATCAGAGATGACCCACAAACATAACCATTAAAATACAAAACATGGTAATCAAAATATGGTACACAATCTAATCAAGAATAGCAACAACAACACAAATTTAAAAATTTTCTACGGTCACATATGAACTATAGTTCTCAACCCCCAACCTAAATTGAACATTATCCCCAATGTTTCGATTTTACCAATATAGTGAGCTTTGGAGATGAGGTTGAACGGTAGAGATCTTGTTCATTAGTCGAAACCTACAAAAAAAATACACAAATCAAACATCTCGTTGCAGATCTGGGTTTTCACTAGGATGAAAACCCTTGATTATGAGTGCAGACAGAAGAAGAAGAAGAGTCATGTACAAATAGAGTAAACACATGCAAATCATGAGACAAAGGACTGAGTCTTTGGGTAGTATGGTCATGGGGTTGCTGGGAGATAGGTCTGGTTGTAGAGAACAGTGAACAGTGGAGAAGAAGAACATAAAAAGTAAAAAAGGAAAGGGGAAAGAAGAGCGTGGAAAGAGAGGAAACGGGCGTGGGTGCCTTGTAAAGGCGGTCCCGTGGGTCGAGTTTCTGCTTGACCCGACTCCTTTTTGTGTCTGCAGGCGCGAATCTCATAGGAGTATTCTAAATCCATTAAGAGAATGGTCTCCATTTTTTTAACAAAGTCCTCCAAAAATGATTTCAATCGCTGGCCATTAACAGTAAAGATATTATCGTTTTGGGGGTTCTCCACTTCTACTGCTCCATGTTCAAACACTTTTTTAACAATGTATGATCCAATGCATCTTGACTTCAACTTACTAGGAAAAAGGCGGAGTCTTGAATTGAAAAGCAGAACTTTTTGATTAGGTTCAAAAGACTTCCGCATAATGTTCTTGTCATGAAAAATTTTCATCCTAGTTTTAGCAATCTTAGCATTTTCATATGCTTCATTTCTCAATTCCTCCAATTCATTAATCTGAAGTTTTCTTGAAAGTCCAGTTTTGTCCATGCCAAAGTTCATTGCCTTAATAGCACAGTATGCCCTATGCTCCAATTCCACAGGTAGGTGACATGGCTTTCCATAGACTAATCGATAAAGAGACATGCCCAAAATTATTTTAAACATAGTACGATATGCCCATAGTGCATCGATTATCTTAACGACCAATTTTTGCGGTCTGGATTTACCGTTTTTTTTCAAAATTAATTTGATATCCCGATTAACTAATTCAGCTTGTCCACTAGTTTGTGAATGATAAAAGATTGCAATTTTGTGAAAAATCAAATATTTTTTCATCAAATTTTAGAAATGGCGATTGCAAAAATGAGCCCCCTCATCACTTATGATTGATTTAGGAACTCCAAATCGGGACAAAATATTTTCTTTAAGAAATTTGATCACCGTTTGGTGATCATTATTTCGGCATAAAATTGTTTCAACCCATTTGGGTACATAGTCTACAGCCACTAAAATGTATAGATAGTCAAAGGAAGGGGGGAATGGTCTCATAAAATCAATGCCCCAACAGTCAAAAATTTCAATCACCAGAATGGGATTCAAGGGTATCATGTTTTTTTTTTGAAATACTTCCCAACATTGGACATTTATCACAAATTAAACAAAGGCAGGATAAACTCCTTTAATTGCTTTGTTTTGTTTTGTTGTGTTCTTTCCTTTACTAATTTGTATCTCCTATCTTCAATAGCCAAAAAAAAAAAAGATTCTGATTTTTTATTATTATTTTTTAGGCATGAGAATGGGCCAAAAAAAGTCATTGGAGTGTTGTGGAATTTGGTTTTCTGAAAACCCAGTTATGTTTTTTTTTATTCTAATGCCAAGAAA
>CAUOFW020005424.1:0-27262 GCA_963454935.2 Ilex paraguariensis
ATTATAACTCAATCACGACGACGTTTGTTGTTCTTGGTCCGTTGAAATATTGAAAAAGAAAAAAGAAAAATAGGTGTGAGAATTTATGAAATACATGGGCATGCGTGATAAGATTGATACTTACACAACAAATACCAATCCTTTATATCACGCCAAACTGACCTTTGTAATTGAACTTACTAATCGAGGTTGGTCATTGGAGAAGACCCATCCCCAACTCTGGCATGTCGGATCAGTCTCGGGTAGTAATCGACGACTTCACTAAAATTTAGGTTAAATGACCATTTAAATAATTTATTATCTATTTAATTAATTACCATTAATAAAGTAATATTAGTTTATAGAAAATACTATTTTTGACATAATTTAGTGATCTAATCTGCAAACTTAATTCAATGCAACCATCGGATTTAGAAGTGAATTTTGCCTAACATTGAAATTCACAATTAATCAAACACGATAACTTTACTGAATTAAGTCCTTGATTAAATCATCAAATTAGTCTATATCATTGCTTTTAGTATATTATTATGATTTTTCTTTCTTTTCTTTTGGTTCAACAGTTAAAGTGTTCGAACCAATATACGGCTCTTTGACTAATTTCTCACAACGGTCTAGTCAAAGACAAGTCATCCATGTTGGTACTAAAAGATATTCATGAGGGATAAAATCTCTCATGCCTTAATTTTAAGGAATTATCAAAATTTAAACTCGACTGGATGCATAAGTTTTACAACTCGTACTAAATACCACTTGAGTTACCTTGAGTTTTATTATAGTTTTTGTACACCTAGATTTTCCCTATTATACTTTCACTCAGTTATACTTAATGATAGATTGCTTATCATAAATTTAAGTAGGACTTAGTATTTATTAGTAGATCCCTCATTTATATATAAGGAGTCATCTTTCTTAGAGAGAAATAAAGTGAAAATATAACAAAATAAGTAATGTTATAGAGACTTAATTCACGAACTTAATTAAAGATCTTAGTTAATACAATCATTAAATTAATTTTAAATGAAACTTATCTTTAATCTAAAAATTATAATTATTTAGATCTCTAAATTGAATTCTCAATTAGATACGTTTAGCATTTTCTTAAGAAAAAAAAATCTCAATCCCACCTGTCTTTGCTTTTGAACAATTCTCTTCTTCTTTTTTTGATTCGAGACAAAAAGGTACCCCAAATTGGGGCAACTGGGAATTGGTGGATGAGCGACCAAGCTGATGGTGATGCAGCAGCAGGACCCCACGTTGATTAAGTGGCGGGTGCGCTGCATAGGTAAGGGTGTTCACCTTATTCTACGAATAGAAAATATGTTTATTTGTTTTTCTACTTAATATTTTGGGGAAGAATTTTTTTTTTAGCCTACTCTATCCGACAGGTGTGGTATTCCTACTCAACTTCCAATCCGATTAATCGGGTAAGAAATCGGATAAATATTTTTTTAACAATTAATTTTTAGATCATTTTAACAATTTAATTAAATAACATGTACCAATTTAACAACACTATAAATTAATTAACACTAAAATCTAAAACAACTACAACAAGAATTATAATAAAACACAAGAAAATATGAACATCAATCTACCATAATTGTTACACAAATATAATAACAATTAATTTAAGTTTAAACTTTAAACCATATGAAATACATTAAAATCATAATTCTTCCGCATGTGGTTAGGGTTTAGGATTTTTTTTTAGTTTATATATATTAAAAAATTATTGTGGGTACGATAGGGTAGAAATGCAAAAATGGATGATTATTCCGCATTCCTATCCAAAAATTGTCAAAAATCAAAAAAATTTCTGTATTTCTATTCGATTTTTACGACTAATCATTGAATAAAGTAAGGTAGGATCGGATAGGATAAGAACTTACGACCGATCGAAAATTTAAACACGCCAGTACGCAGGTTATGGCAACCAAAGTTAATTCAATGGTGGATTATCGCAGCCGCCCAATCGTTAGACTTTTCTCATTTCATAAAATTTGACTTTGACTCTTACCACACACGTTCTTGTTTGATCAAACCTCTATTCAGCAACGTGCCACGTGTTCTTACACCACAATTTTATTTGAGTAATATTATTGAGATTTAAAAATATAACATAATGATGTGATTTCATTAAAATTATTGGATTAATATCAAGTTCTAATATTTGATAGAGTCCATAGTCAATCTAAATATCATAGTGAAGTCACATCATTATGTCAATAAATTATGTCAAATTTTTAATTCCCAATAACATTCCTCTATTATTAAATCCATAATTTGTTGGGTTGCTACAATTAAGTACACATTAACGATTAGCCACGGATCCAAGTGGCACTTAGGAGTGGAAAATATTCATTGTCATGGTTGCGAGAGATGACAATTTTAATTAATTATTGATCGATGCGTTTGATTTATCTATAAATAAATGAGTTAGATATCTATATTAATTAATCGGAGAAATTTCAATAAATTTATCTGACTGTCTCAAATTGACTTGTCTAACAACAAACAATATTTTTCTCAAAATCATTCATATTGTATCGTACTTTTAAACACGAATTATCCCTAATAGATTAGATAATATGACTTATTTTAATTAAACGAGCTAATATTGATTATTGATGAGTATCAATTGAATTGAGTATTTATTTTTATATTATATAACACAAGTCATGAAATCAAATAAATAATACTAATATGCCAAAAAAAAAATAATAATAACACACACACACACACACACTAATACACTAAAAAATACACACACATATATTAGTACACAAAAATCGCACAAACACTAATACACCCGACCTACAACCAATAACCTGCAAGCTGACCCATGACCCGTGACCCCATAGGCCGCCCCATGACTTGTGACACGTGACCGATTGAGACCCACGAATCAACCCATTCGTGACCCTTATTTTATTATGTTAGTATGTGCGTGTATTTTTGATGTATTAGTATGAATATTTTAGTATATTAGTGTACGTGTGTGTATATTTTAGTGTACTAGTATATGTCTATTAAGAATTTTACTTATGAGTTAATGAGTTTAACTCAATCCATTATAAATTCAACTTATCATAACTCATTTAATAAGTGAGTGAAAAATAGATTGAATTTATTTTAATCCAACCCACCAATTTGCCACATCTAATAGTTGTATTACATTATCACTGTTACGTGATGTAATTGTCTAATGATAAGTTAACAAGTGAATAAAATGAATTTTATTCTTTAAAGTAACAAACAATGTTATTTGAACTTAATTTATTGATCTAATTATTCATAATCGTTGAATTGACAGTGAGTTTAGTATTTGTTAGAATTCTCGACTAATCCAATAATCGTAATGAATTAGACTAGTAAGTTATGTTAGCAACTGAGATCCAAATAATATTATTGTTAAGTAATTACTTACCCCCTACCTATAAAATAGTAACTAATATGTGTAAAAAAATGGGTTCATCAAGCTAATTTATTTATTTATTATTAGACAATGACATCACAGTACAATATTAAGGTTTTGTAATTGATAGGATAAAAAATTACTCACTTGGAAGAATGCCTTTTTAGTTGGGGATTAATAATTATCCCAAAAATGTGGTAGGGCTTAATAATTTGATTTCTTATAATTGCTTTGATTAAAAATGATAATGATAAAAATTTTGTACTAAAATTTATTATATTTGTGGATATTTTTATCATTATTGTAAATATTTTTACTATTATTTTGATATCGAAAAAAAGTGATAAAAATAGTTAACCCAATAATGGTAAAAATACTCATAAATGTGATAATTTTTTTTTGTACAAAAAAAAATAGTTATCACAACAATAGTAAAAATATTCATAATGATGGTAAAAACACCATACAATGATTCAAAAAAATTATAAAAACGTTCATTAAAATAGTAAATTTTAAAGATATAGTACTAAATTTTATTTTTGTTTTTGGGTATGGTAATCAAGTCCTACCAACAATAGGCATTAGCTTTGTGGTCCTGGTTAACGTCGTATTAATTGGAGAGGGATAAGTTGACAAAAACAACCATATATCTTTTAAATTTCGATGGAGAGCCCTACCAAACCTAATTAATGGACTGTCCTACACTAGGTGAACAATTTCGCCAAACCACTAAGCTAGCTAATGGTCACCGCGAGGCGGTAAATATGAACTCCACACGACATAAGTTTAAAAATGACAGCATCAATTATCAATTTTTTTTTTTTTTTTTGACACAACAAATTACTTTAACGGGTATTGTAAAACTTAACCATTTTCTTCTAAAATGTCTATACTAACAATCTATTTTTCCCCTCAAGAGGAGAATTTAGTAAATAACCGCATATCATACTTGAGTTAGGGGTTAAGTTGGTATTTTTTCTTCCATCTCTCTATGTCGAAACCCAAATATAACGTGTAGCAGATTGGAAGGATGAGACTCGAACCATACGTTGGGGTACAAGGTGGGAAAGGCGTCAACCAAAGGGCCAACCCTCCTTTACTATTATAGGTGTGTGATAGATTTGATTAAGAGAAAAATGTATTATAATTAGGGATGTCAATGGATCGAAGCGGAGGCGGAGGTATAGTTTTCACCTCTGTACCCGCTTAAAAACCTTCATCCATCCCCGGTTCACCCCTGTTAACGGAGATAATTTTTATCCTTATTTTCGTCCGCAGGTAAATTTATAATCTTCGTCCCCGTCCCCGCTTCCCTCGTACCCTCCAAGCGCAAGTCTAAGTATAAGTTCAAGCCAACATAATCCAAAATTTTAAATAAAACATTTGACTAACTAAACTAAATTGCACGTGAAAACACGTCTACAATAGAAGTAAGCAACAAATATTGTGGGCAACCAAGTACATTTTGTATGTTATATTGCTCAGCAAATGAAACAAAGGAATGCTTAAAACTGTTACCAACAAAGTAAATATAGCCTTGTCTTGTAATACTGATAAAAAAGTTTCCAAAGTTATGTGAATACGTCATTCAACATGCCTTGAAAAAGCCTTTCAAAGGCGAAAAAAAAGAGGTCCACTACATACAACATTATAATTCTAGTTAATACACCAAACGGAAATAAAAGACAAGGAACCACTGGTAAAAATACCAAATATAAAACAATCTCAGAGGCTTACTCAGTGATCAAGGAGCAGAGGAACAACTGGGAGTTAATAATGGAACATATCCACGCAAATTAATGGAGCATAAGCAAAATGATTTCAATTTCAGAAAAATAAAAGGAATTAATACTCACTCAGAGACATTTTGAAAGGGAATGTGAATACATAAATCACGTATATTTGAAATGCAATAATCTCAGTTCATAACTTCAAAAACAACATGATATATGAATGCAATACTCTTAGTTCATAACTTCAATGATATGATTAAATATGGATCAAAGCACAAAAATAATAACTGTGTCCAAAGACATGATAATTAAGATCATTCTCCAGAAAATAATTCCTATAGTTGTTTCTCTCCATATCATAAGTAAATCAAACTGCAGAAAATAGTGAGCTGTTGAAGCCAAATTCAAATGTAAACCATTCCATGCTTAGGATGCACTTCCCATAAATATAATCAGCTTTTTGGCATATACGTTAGAATTCAAGAATTTATACAATCACCATTAATCAAACTTATCAAACTGTGACAAACTAGAGCATAATCTTCAATCGACAAAAGGAATAGAAAATTTTGAAAACTTGGGATGCTTGTGGGCCTGTGGTTGGCTTGTGGCTTCGAAGATGAGACAGCTAAAGAGGATCAATCGACTGAGAGAAACAGAGAGAGGCGAGAGAAGGAGGCACACGCTAGGGATCGATCGATTAAGAGAAGCAGAGAGTCTCGATGAGGAGTATCAAAGAGGCGAGAGTCTCGACGGCAGTGCCATAGACAAGCCCTTGGTGATCAATTTGTTTGAGGAAGCTTTGGATGCAATGAGGATTATGGAGAGAGAATCAGGTTAGCAAAGTAATCAAGAAGAGTGCAGATACTACATCTGATGAAAACCATGGATTGAAGTTCATTGAAGAAAGACGGAGTATTGAGAAGTCATGGATTGAAGATGCCCTATCAAGAAGAGTATCTATCATGGTGTCTTGAGAGGGGGGCAGTGCTAATAGAAGAAGAGAAGTCAGGGCTTAGGGTTTTTAACTAGGATATATATATATATAACGGGTAAAGGCAACGGGACGGGGGTAAGGGTAAATCCATTCCCGTTTTTATCTCCGCACGAATTTATACATGTATTTTCGTATACGCCTATTGTTTAATACGTATAGTCCATCCTTGGTCCAAACGAGACGGGTTTGGATGAATCCTCATTTTTCTCCGGTCCACTGTCATCCCTATAATTCTGTAGCTTTTAATTTACAAATTACACAAAAATAGTACAAAAAGATGATATGACTTGAAATAACACAATCCAAAGATGTTATAAAATGACCTAGTTCTAATTGAACCTATATTTTTTTAATTGTATTTTAATTAATGCTAGCTTATCAATGGCACTCATAATTTAGAATACTGCAATCATTATACGAAGAATATTATCTCCAACTGGGAAAGCCGCCTAAGGGGCTTATGTTATAATTATGAGAAGAAAAGTTATGTTTCGTTAGAACACTTGATCAAATGGAAGGCAGAAATGATGAGAAATAGGAAAATGTTAGTAGTAGTTTAAGTGGTAATAAAGATAAGTTATAAATTTAAATATTTTGAGTATAAATTTTAATAATTTTTTGGAGTCAAGACATGAATAATTTATCCTTCAAAAATATTTTAATTTCAACGTAAATGACTTGATTTTAATTGTTAAAAAAAAAAAAAAAAAAAGAGTAGGGAGGGGAGGGAGCACAGAGTGTGAGAAGACTTGTTGTGTGAGGGCCCTTTTGATAACAGACATCCTACCAGTTTGGTCGGCCATAGGACTGGATTGTGGGGCCATCATTATTATTTGAAAAATGTTATACGATTTAAATATAATTTTAAAATTATAACATATCATCAATTAAATAAGTGTTAGATAAATGAATATTACTAATAAATTTGATAAGACCAACTTATTTGAGAGAATAGATATGTATTTGAATTATAATTTTTTAAGTTTTATTTCAATTGTATAACGTTCCTCTTATTATTTATGTAAGAAAGCTAAACAGTTGAAAGTTTTGGGGCCATTTTCATAATATTTTGTCTGCTCTGTTTCAAAGCATGACCATGTTTGCTATTTGTAAGCACACAGCATACATGATTTCTTATGTTTGCATTTGTAAAGTGGCACACACAAACACACTTACAACTCATGAGTACACAACTATACAAGGTCACAATTCACCCAACGCGATCATTTGAGGTGAACAAGAATGGGAGATCGGATGGAGGAGAAATTCTCACCGATGGTTGAGATGTTCAGTCAACTCTCTCTCCCTTTGTGGGGGTCCGAATTCTAGTTGAATGTGGGATCTCGAATTTCGAATATAAAGCTAAGTTTGATCAAAATTAAAAAATTTAATTTAGTTAAACTATTGTCCTAACCTGAGAAAGCTGATTAAAAATGGAGAACCCGACCAGCCACATTTTTTTAACTCAAACTTCAAATGTATACAATCATTTTCAAAATTGAACACTTCATGTAAACAAGACTTATATTGTAAAATTTGTGTTTTATCGTACGATCTTAAGATGTAATATAATTACTCTATTATAATAAAAAGAAATACAAAAGTCAGTCATAATTGATGATGCACAAATTGATTTGCACACCACTCGTCAAATATGCAGTATAAAATAAGTAGAGAAAGAGATAAAACAAGTTTTATAGTGGTTCGGTTAACGTGACCTACGTCCGCTTTGAATGACAAGGGTCACCGGTATTTTATTATCTCCGGTATGAAAGAAGAGCATAATGTTACAAGCTTTGAGAGAGAAGAAGAGAGTTATGCTCAAATGAGTGAGATGACCCCCCAAGTGTTAGTGAGACTTATAATTTATAGTGGTTTAGTATAGTAATTAAATAGTTAGTCTGACAGTCATAACGGGTTGTGGCCGTTTAATAGTCATAATAGATTGGAGTGACTTTAATGGTAATTAAATAGCTTGACGACCTCTCCTCCCCTCAACAAGTAACGAAGTTATGATACTCTCCAAAAGACTTGGTCAAAGGACGAGAGAAGGTTGACTCTCTCCGAACAGCGAGAGTGAGGCTCCTGAATGCTCCCTTATTCCAAGGTGGAGAGAAGACTCTTGAATGACTCTTACTCCAAGGTAGTAGAGGAGCCTCTTAGATAACCCTTACTCCAAGGTAGTAGAAGAGACTCTTGGACGACCTTTACTTCAAGGTGATAGATGTGGATCTTGAATGACCCTTACTCCAAGGTGGTAGAGGAGACTTTTTAATGAACCTTGCATACTCTCTGCTGATATTGCTCTTTAATTCTTGATGAACTTATCCTGGTTGATCACATTGAGCTAGATTGACTGAATCTTGGAAATGAATTATAAATTCAGAGATTTATAATTTGAGTTAGATCTTTGATTTGACCTATCAATAATGATTTGAGTTAGACTTTTGATTTGACCCATCAATAATGATTTGAGAGCTGCTCAACTAATAAAAATATGGTAAAATAACAGGTTGATGACTCACAGGACCTCTTATTGACAAAGTCTGTTGGCACCTCGATATTGACTCATCAGATCTTGGTGTTGAAGCACCTAATAAGTGATTTTGTATTATTTTACCACTTTCAATTGTTTGATTTTTATAGGCCACATGGCATATAGCACAATCTTGTTTTAGTACAAAAGTTAAAGTTAAAGTGGGGCTAGCTTTGCACCATTTTGCCTAAAAAGGTATGCCCATATTGGAAAAGGAACAAATCATAACGCTCCAAGACTCCAACCAGAGACAGATGGGAGGAAAGCAAAGACAATTATATTATGTTATCGGCTAATGACACTTTTACCCGTGAGATCTTTTAAGAATTAGACCTTTTTCCCTCAAAGATAAAAATCTTCAAGTTGCACTGTTTTTTTTTTTTGAAAACTTTAACAGTTTAACTCCGATAGCTAGATTGTGAATTTCAAAGGATAACTCAAGTGGGAATAAGAACGAGTTGAAACTTCATACGTCGTGAGTTTATATTTTAACAATTTTTTGAGCTCAGGCCATGGGGGATGGTCTATTTTTGACCGAATTGAAAAACGAATTAGTCGAGGTGCGCATAAACTAGTTTGGACACCCCTGACCATTGAACAAAAAGAGAAAAGAAAAGAACACCGTTTGATTTTCTCATATTAATCAGCATCTCAATTCCAATTAACTCAAAAAAATAAAAAAAGTCTAGCTTGACGAAAACTTCACTGTCACTTGAATTTTGATATAAAATTGTATCAAAAATTGAAAATCAAATGTTATCAAAGTCATAATCAAAATAGAGAAAATCAGAATTAAAATCAAATTCGTAAATTAATGAGTGAGATGGAGCTAAAGTGGGTGATGCCACGATGAGGTGGTGTCTTCACTCGTCAATCCCCACTGCCCTACCCTGAGTTTATTGTACTGTGCCTTAGGATACCCAATTCCCACCAATACAAAACTAATCCAAGAAATATACCAAGTGTTCGTTGGAATGCCTAGAAAAAAGAGTAATGTTTTGCCATTAAAGTTCTTTCACATGGGCAACCACTGATTTGATTACTCTAGCATTTACCATCTTCCATTATCAAGATATTATGCATAGTCCTTTTCTGTAGTCAATGTTTGTTGGCATATCCTTCATTCATTACTATCTTGGTATTTCTCTTGGAACTGTTTGCGGGAAGAAGATTATAAGCATGTCCCATTATTTTAAAAAAAATTGAGCAAAAAACATTTTTGTTTGGTACTTATCTATTAAGTAGAAATTTCGCACCCATGCGTTCCACGTGAGATTATAAATTTATTTGATTTATTTTATATTAAACAATAAAAATTAAACTAAAAAAGAAAAGAAAAGAAAGAGCTAAACAAAAATAGTGACACACACGAATAAACTGTGACAACTTTTTATGCTACATTATTTTAGAGACGTATGGTCTAACTAACATTTTTATGCTAGTTGAGTTTGAGAATTATTTTCAAAACCATCTTAGTGATTGGGGTAAAAGCTCGACGTTTATTTCAAAAATAATGCAAAACTTTTGTGCCAACAAAAAATCTTGATGAGAATGTTAATTTGGAAAAAAGGAATTTTTTATTCCAAAAAAAAAATGACTTTGAATTCATAAAAAATAGAATTACTGGTTGTATGTTCGAAAGTAAAAAACAGAGATAAGAACGAAAACGAATTTGTTGAATTCGCTTTCATATAAAAGCAGATTCAATGACTCTACATTTATTAGAAAATGGGATTGTCAATCCCGCTTTCAAAGAAAAACAAAATTCTTGACTCCATTTTTAATAACAGTTTGCTTCCTATCATCTTTTCCAAACGTCATGTCAAAGTGGATTTGTTGGCTTTAGAAGCGAATTTGTTAACTCTATTTTTAAAAAATGTAATAAATTAATAAATAAATTTAAAATTACCATATTTCAGTAATAAAAAATTTAAAAAATGGTACATTAATAAATAACTCATGAGTTTACTGTGTCGCATTAATTTTTGTCTGTTGTCAGCATTTATTATGGCTCCTACATCCCATAGCCAGTGAAAGGAAACTGGAAACCATGCATATTGTCCAAACTAAAATGAAAATCGAATTTGAAAATTCGAGATACTTATTCATGGATATGTGAACATACAGACTCGTCCACATATATAAGAGTCATGTATCATATCTTTAATCAACACAACCTCAATGATGTTTCTTTCTAATACGACCAATGAGGTCATATAAACAATGAGTATGATGAGACGGCTATCAAGCTATGACATAGTATTAGATAATCAAAGGATGGACACAACCATAAGATGGCTGAGCCATGACACAAAATTCGAATACTGATAATTGTACAAACAACCCATAATTGCAAAAGTTAAAATGAAACAAACTAACATTAACTGTGACATGTGAGGTTGTTCCCCTTGTACATACAAACTCGTGAAGACATTAAATATGTTGTGCTGCCCATGTTAAAATCAATAAGACCTCAACCTATTCCAAGAATATTATCCACTCACACGTATGTCTATTTGGTACACCGTGGGATGCCATCTTAATCCTGCTGCAATTTCGGGTCATGTTGACAGATGCTTATGTTCAAAGGTTGAAAGAAAATTGAAAGAAAGGTATATAATTCGATTCACTGCAGTTTATAAATATTGAAGTGTGTAGGAAAAAATCAGTAATTCTATTGGGAAATAACGAAAGCTGCCTGCCGAACTCCTCCCTGGATGGGGAAAGTTTGAGCTGCGCCAATCCTAGTTTTCAGCTCCCCCCCCCCCCCCCCCCCCACACGACTGACTCATGGACGAAGGTTAAATGGTAAAGTTTTTAGTCATTCGAAAATCAAAAGACTCTTTAATCAAATCAACAATCTGCATTTGGAGGTAAAGAGGCTAAGCCATCACATAGGAGTCTCAACCTCCTAAAGAGCGGGAGAGGGAGTCAAAGAGTCCTCATGCGATGCGAAGGGAGCCTTGCCCGCTTCAAACTTGACTCCTCGGACAAAAGGAGTCTAATTTTTAACAAGAGATAGTACTAATTCTCGGACTATAGAAGGATAATACTTATTTTTCAATAGTACATAATATTGATTCTCAGACTCATTCCCGACAATAGATAGTATTAATTCCCACCTCAAATGATGGCCGGGAAACTAATTAACATATTATAAAAGGGAGCTCAGGGAAAATATGAAAGGTAAGCAACTTTGTTCTTAAATTTACTTATCCAACTTTCACTGAATTACTGATTTAAACATCGAAAGATCGACCCCGAAACTTACCCTTCGACTTTTGACTTATTTTTAGGATTTTCAGAATTTAAAAAGTTAATCTAAACTATCAGAAAGCTGATGTAAACCAAAAAACTGACTTAAAGGTCGACAGAGTTCAACTTAACTCATGTGGAGGTGGGACAAATTTTGAACCAACACACCATAATCCAAAAAACATGAGGTAAAGACACATGGTGCCTCGAGATAAGCAAGAGTCGTGGGCCAAAAAACAAATTACTCAAGGTGATAGGGAGTCTCCTAAAAATTTAAAAACGGCTATCACATTATTGGGATGTGATAATGATGGAGAACTAATTACCAATAGTTATTAAACATGATGTGACCCAAAAAGTAAACAATAAGCATTGAGCTAACCCAAAAATATAAGTAAATAAATAAACACTAGACTCATTCCCATAGAGGTCATGGCTTGGCATCACTAGATCATGTGTGGGCACCACTGATAATTAATATAACCTGATAATACATAAAATTGATTTGTACATCACTAGTCAATTAAATAATATAAAATTAAGTAAAATAGAGGGAGAGAGAAGACAAGGTTTATAGTGGTTCGGCCGTGCCCTACATCCACTTTGAATAGCAAAGTTTGTCGTTGATTTTATTAATTCCGGTGTGTTAGGAGTAGAAGGTCGCAAACTTTGAGAGAAGAGATAAAGTTACGCTCGAATAAGTCTGATGTCCTCCAAGTGTTGGAGGGGCTTACATTTTATAGTAGCTTGGTGTAGTAATTGAATTGCTAGTCTGACGGTCATTATGGCTTAGGACCGTTTGATGGTAATTAGGTAGCTGATCCGATGGAGGCGACCTATTATCTTCTCAACATGCGAGGTGTGACGGTTGGTGTGCTCTCCCAAGGACTTGATCAAGAATGAGGGAGGTTGACTCTTTCCGGACTACGAGGGTGAGGCTCTTGGGTGCTCCCTTGGTGATGAAGGTGAGGCTCCTGGATGACCCTTAGGCTCTTAGATGACCGTGCATGCTCCCTTGCTGATGTAGCTCCTTGGTCTTGATAAGGTTATCTGGGTGTAGACTCCTTTGGGCTTGATTAGCTGGATCTCTTAGAGTTGGGCCTTTAGATTAGACCAGGCTTATAACATGGGTTGGGCCCTTGGGCCTGGTCCATCATTTACCCCTCAATGCACTGCGTTCAAGGAACTTAGAAAGGTGGGCATTCGGTTGAGTTTGAATTTTTGGCCGAACGACAAAATTGGAAAAACTTCAGGAAGCCAAAACATATACTTCTAGGCCTTTTTTGGGATTTTTTTGTCGTCGTTTATTGCCGTTGGCTATAATTTTTGTAGAACTCTTTGAGAGCTTCGATTTGACATATTATGGGTCTCGTTTGGATTTATGAATCAAAAGTTACAGTCAAAATAGCGTACACCCCCTTTTAAATCTGATTTTTTTTTCTAGAAGAGCCCTTGGTTTTGAATGGAGCCTTTGTGCCTTTTCCTTGTTTTAAAAAACCCTATGTATAAATAGCAGCTATCTCCACTTCACTCATTCCATTGAAACTTGAGAAAGTGAAAAAATGGTTTTTATCTCCAAGAATCCTGTCAAGGAATTGTGTTAGGAATCCATGGCGAATGAAGGAAGTAATCATCATGGGTTACTGCAGTGATCCAAGGAGAGATGGAGGATGAGGTAGACGCCGGCGTGGAGATGTTTGGGATGTCGCAGGCACTAGGCGCCTTTACTGATCGCGCAAGGAGGTGTGCAGCCCACGTGGTAAGCGAGCAGGAGAGAGTGTTGGGCTCCCATATGGGTGAGTATGGTGAGCTGGGCGTGGAGGGCACTGATCTGGGCGAGCTGCCTGGGCACGCGGACAGCTTGGGCGAGCTGTCTGGGTGCGCGGATAGCCTGGGCGTGCTGCCTGGGTGTGCGGACAGCCTGGGCTCACAGACAGCCTGGGCGAGCTGCCTAGGCGTGCGGACAGCCTGGGCGTGCTACCTGGCTGTGCAACTGGGACGCATAGGATGGTTCCTTTTGGTGGATTTTCTCAAAGTCAGATTACTCAAGACCTCCCTAACGGTGGTTCAGGTAACTCCTCAAGTTCCCGTAAGAAAAAACACAAAAGCAAAATAATTGATGATGGATCTAAGGTGAGTACCCTTTATAGCATTCTCAATACTGATGATGAGCTCTTGAGGATTATTTATGTTTATCATATTCCTCCGACTGTGTTGTGTCGTCGAGCTGAGGTGGATGAGCTTACTTCTGACGACTCGTCGGGTGATATTGTTGTTTATGAAGAGATGCTCGAAGCTGGACTCAGGTTTCCCATGTCTCATTCTATTTGCCGCATTCTCCATTATTTTTCACTCACCTCTGGCGACTATCACCCAACGGTTGGAGGGTTTTGTTGAGCTTCCTAGTGTTGTGGAGAAAAGTGCATCACGAGGATGCCTCACCTAAGGAATTTCATGGTGCTTATACTTTGAGCGAGACCCCTGCTCCCAATCGGGGCTGGTATTATTTTATCACAAAAGACAAGTTGATCACCGGATTGCGGTCCAACTATCATAGTTGAAAATCTCGCTTTATAATTATCGGTGGAGAGTGGGCTGCAGAGGCAGATAGGACTTTGGTACCAAGAGGATGGGGTACCCCTAAGAAACTTGGTATGCCACACACTTTCTCTCTTTTTTCTTTTTTTACTCATCATTCCTCTTGCAGATCCCCCTGTGCTTTCCCTGGGCCAAGAGTGGAAACTAGAGGCGTTGAGAGCTTATCCTGAAAAAGATTTTGGAGTCCTTATGTCCAAAGATGGTGGTACTACCCCGAGGTCCGGTGGCTCTTCTTTGAAAAGAAAAAGTGAGTTAGTTCCTTTGCAGCTTTCTCTTTTATTTGGTGTTTTTCATCTAGGTAACATTTTATTTACTTTGCAGCTATAGACAGGGAGAAGCTCGGATCTCGCCTCTCTGATAAGAGTTCTCCTCCTTCTAAGGTGGCGAAGAAAACTTCCAAGTTGATGACGCGCAGTGCCTCCCAAGTGACCTTACCGCCTGAGGCGCGCTCTTCTCTGCCAGCTCCTCAAGTGGTACCTCGGGCACCTTCCCATAAAGTGGCTCCTCCAGAGGCGTCTCCTCAGTCGAATACTCCCTCAATTGGACCTTCCACAATAGAGTCTCGTTTATTGGCCACACCTTTTGCCCCCCGTTCAGCCACCCCTCCTATGGGGAACCCTGGCGGAGTACCTTCTTAGATCTGTTCCATGCTAGGTAATGCATCGGTCATCAAGGATCGGCTTGGGTTGTTTTTGTGCAAGAAGGATGTGGATGAGATTGGAGCCTTGGGTACGAAGGGAATTCTTAGCTCTTTCCTTGAAGGCTGGGCTTAGGTAAGAGTTTATTTTCTCCCATTTCTCCCTTCCATAAGTGTCTGACCTTCTTTTGTCTTCTTTTTTTCACCAGGATTCATCAGCATCTATGCGTTTATTGTCAAGGACCCTTCTTTATCACAAGCTAAAGCATGATTATGAATTTGTGCAAAATGATCTTCGTGCTGCTCAAGAGAGGATAACCGAGTTTGAAGGTACTGGCAGGATTTATGATGCTGACCTTGTGGCATCCCGTAAGAGGGCGGCTGGTCTTGAGGCTGAGCTTTCGGCGATCCATGAGAGGATGGTTAGGCTCGAGGTTGAGCTTGCTGAGGTCCGTGAGAGGGCCACGCTCAGTGAGGCTGAGCTTTCGACGGCCCATGGGAGGGCGGCCACGCTCGAGACTGAGCTTGCGGAGGTCCGTGAGAGGGCCACGCTCAGTGAGGCTAAGCTTGCAAAGACCCGCGAGAAGGCCATGCTCAGAGAGGCTACCCTTGAGGCAGAGGTAAAGGCTGCTCAAGAAAGAGCTTCTCGGGCTGAGGCAAACCTGGAGAATGACATTCTAGATGCTTTCATTGATGGTTATGAGGAGCTCCAGGGAAAGATTTCTGCCGTTTTTCCCGACATTGATGTCTCAAACTTCTTGCCAACTGAGGCACCTGAGGATAGTGATGGGAGCTCTGACGATGCCGAGGATGATGATGACGAGGAGGAAGGGGACGACGACCATGAGAGTAGTTAGAGTGCTAGAGACTTTTTGATTTTAATTTTTGTTTTTAGGAATTTAGGAAATCATTTTGTGATCCAATTTTTGTAAAAGTGATTTTTTGCCACTGATGCCACTTTGAAGTTGAGATGTTGAATATGAAAAGGCAAAGATTTTTTGGAAGTAAATCTCTAGAATTTTATTCATTTTTCTGATCATAAAAAGCAATAGCTCCACAAAAATTTCACCAAGTCTCCAACGTTTCTACTCTCAAGGTGTTATTGGTAGTACCTCTTCAAGTGCTCCGCATTCCATGAATGGGGTAAGACCTTCCCCTCAGAATTCTGGATCTTGTAGGTGCCTGGCCTCACCACTTCTGTTATGAGGTAGGGTCCTTCCCAATTTGGTCCTAGCTTTCCTTCGCGTGAATCGTTTGTGGCGAGGATCACTTTTTTGAGGACCCAATCTCCTGGCTGGAAGGAACGAGACTTCACCCTTGAGTTGTAATACTTTGTCATACAACGCTTGTACTCCGCGTTGTGAACCACAACCATTTCCCTTGCCTCTGAATTTTTGAGGGAACGGGTAGTTCGCCATATCAGGCTTGAAAGGTGTGTTAGTTTGACTTACGAGGTAATCTACTGTCTCGGGGCCCTGCGCCTTCATGGCGTTGAAGACGTCACCCAACTGATTTTGCACCTTTTTAATTTTTTCATTCCATTGATTGGGAGAAGGTACTCTAGAATTTCCACAGAAATAGCTCTCATGCTCCATGCTTTGGTTTTCACCATCGTCCTTTTGGAGAGGAAGGTCTCCACCAAAGTGAGCCAGAGCAGGAGCTGGAGGAGGACCCTCATGGTGAGCTCCCCTGTGTGGAGCACCCAAGGGAACTCCCAAAGGAGGGGCGCCCAAGGGGGCGCCTGGGTGGGGAACGCCTAGGTGAGGAACTCCTTGATGACCAGGGAGTGGAGGTCCCCTAACTTGAGGTCCAGGTTGTGTTCCTCCTTGTTGCCCAAGCATCAACTGCAGGATCTGCTAGTTTTGGGTTATGAGCTGCTGCATGGTCTCCAGCATCTGCTGCACATTTGAGACTGGATTGGGTGGAAGAACAACCTCCTCCTCCTCTCGTGGAGGAATGTCTTCAGGCTGATTCATGGATCTGGTGGGATTGCTTTTGATTCAGCAAAGAAAATGTTTAGGTAAGAATTTTGTCGTTCCCACAGATGGCGCCAAACTGATGATACACAAAATCGGTTTGCACACCACTAGTCAATTAAACAATACAAAATTAAGTAAAATAGAGGGAGAGAGAAGACAATGTTTATAGTGGTTTAGCCGTGGCCTACGTCCACTTTGAATGGCAAAGTTGGTCGCTGATTTTATTAACTCCGGTGTGTTAGGAGTAGAAGGTCGCAAGCTTTGAGAGAAGAGATAAAGTTACGCTCAAATAAGTCTGATGCCCCCCAAGTGTTGGAGGGGCTTACATTTTATAGTAACTTGGTGTAGTAATTGAATTGCTAGTCTGACGGTCATTATGGCTTAGGACCGTTTGATAGTAATTAGGTAGCTGATCCGGTAGTGGCGACCTATTATCTTCTCAACAGGCGGGGTGTGACGGTTGGTGTGCTCTCCCAAGGACTTGATCAAGGATGAGGGAGGTTGACTCTCTCCAGACTGTGAGGGTGAGGCTCCTGGGTGCTCCCTTGGTGATGAGGGTGAAGTTCCTGGATGACCCTTAGGCTCTTAGATGACTGTGCATGCTCCCCTGCTGATGTAGCTCTTTGGTCTTGATAAGGTTATCCGGGTGTAAACTCCTTTAGACTTGATTAGCTGGATCTCTTGGAGTTGGGTCTTTAGATCGGAGTAGACTTATAACATGGGTTGGGCTTGGCCCATCATAACCTAAAAAATATGACACAAAAGTAATAAAAAAAATTAGGATAGGTAAGTGTCACTGGCACTGGCATTGACATTGGCTATTCAATAAAAAAATAGCAAGTTAGTGAGTGAATTTAATCAAATTCAATAAACATTATTTCTGTTAGATGGTGACACAATATAAAGGTGATGACATGGCCTTTTATTGTTATATTGAATATTACTCGTGGGGGTGGGGAAGGGAGCAAGCGAGAGAGAAAAAAACACATAGAGGGATAGAGAGTGCGGTTGGGGGTGAAGGTATGGTGGAGGAGGGCAAAGAAGGTTTATCTCAGAGAATGTCTGTGAGGAGGAGGAAGAGGGATACTCTGATTTTTACAACAACGAACGACTATACATTCAAACTAATACAATGCATTAAATTACATTTATGACCAACAAATATCATTTATTATCGACTAATTTGACACAAATTAAAAATTAGAGATTAAAATAAGACAATGCAAAATATTATTTGAACTCAATTTGTTGGCCTAATGCATCATAACTATTAAATTGGTGGGTCTCGATTAATAGTAGGATTCATCATCAATCTAATGATAATGAGTAATGAATGATTAGGTCAACAAATAAAACTAATAAATAAAAGGGTAAATTATATCCACCTTGAGATTTGATCAAATAATGACTAGACCCCCTCTTGTTAGAGAAATAACACTAACCTCCCTTGTCAATTACTTTCGTCTTATCTGTCTAACATAAGTTATCAAATGACAAAAAAAAACCCTTTAGTTAAAAAAAAATGTTTCATGTTGTAGGGTTAGTTTGGACAAAAAAAAATGTTTTAGGGTTAGTTTTTTATTGATTCCACTGCAAACCAATCTCACAACTCAACTCTACTCCCAGCAAAAAAAAAACAGAGATTATTGGATAAAAATGGTATTTTGAGGAGAGAGAATGGGTTTAATCTTAATCTTATTCATAGTTGTTTTACACAAGATTTAACTCATAAAGGACCATCAATAATAGCTCTATTATGCTCTGTGCGATATGATTAAAAAAAGAAAAGGATTAAAAGTTGAAAGGATAAATAAAACATCATGTTTAGTAAAGAAGAAAAATAAGAAGGATAAAAAAGTGGATGAATTAACTTTCCTTCTAACTCACCAAAATCAGAAGGAAAGTGGATGAAAAATTAATTATTTGTGTTGAGATGTATCTTATTTGTCTATATATTATGTATACATTAATTTTATATAAAAATATAATTATAAAATATGTATTTATATATATAAATATATATATATATATATATATATATATATAAAATAAAAAATAAAAAAAATACAAATTTTAAATTAAAAAAATTAATTTTTTTTATCTTAACAAGGGGTGAAATTTTTTGACTCAACACGATGACACGACTCGGACTCGAAGTCGACACGAATTTTATGATATGAACTTGATTATAACTCAACACGAATTTAAAAATGACTTGACACGCGAACAAGAAATATAAAAAACTTATAATTTTATGATTCAACATGAATTTGACATGATGCTGCTCGATTGTCACCTCTAATATCAGACAAAAAAAATTAAAAAAAATTGGTCTTTTTTATTTTTCATCTATCCAACCAAATATAAAAGAAGAAAAGTGTATAATTTTCACTATTCATTATTGAAGGATAGAAAGTATATTCTTCCTACTTTCCATCATTCCTATTAAACAGTGCATTAATCTAATTAACCTCAAATAGTTCAAATAGTTCACATGCATCATACTGCCACATAGAAATGAAACACGACTTGAAAAAGATGGAAAACACATTGTTGGTCCATGCAAATTTGTTGGTGGTCTTTCCGTTCAAATAACATAAGTTAATATTATATCATCACAAAATTAATTCAGGTAATGCTCATATATAATACTTGCAATTATTCGTGTCTAGAAATACTATGTAACTCGTAAAAAAAAAATTTACAATCATTTGCCCATGCAAGAAAGTGATGTATAACCCAATTTTTTGACAATCACCAATCAATATGAGCCTACTAATATTTTAAAAACATTCGACTAGATTTTTTTCTAAAAACACTAACCCAAGTTGTATCAAATAAAAAGGTGACATCCACCTTATTGATTGTGCAAATATACAAAAAAAAACTTATTGATTGTGCGTGTGGTGGTGACACATGTATCAAGTATAGAGAGACTTTGTGCATGTGGTGTTGTGCATGTGGGCGTTTAGTGATGATTGTGTGTAGGTGTAGAGGGCGAAAAAGACTGAGATTGGGAAAGGGTTGTGTGCTTATGTGTGTGGTGTGGTGCTTGAAGGCGGCATGTGCTGTGTGTGTGTGTGACGGAAGGGGGCATTTTGAAAAACAGTTGATATGCGTCGACGCTGACTGAGGGTTAATCCTTAGGGAAATGAATGTTTATACCTTCAATTTACCTCCTAATAACAAACTCAATCTTAAGAAAAAAAAGTTCAATCCAACTGCAGGTTCATGTGCCGAGAAAAAAATTCTTACAGCTTCAGTCTTTTATTGTTGATTTATATTGGATCCAATGTAATGTTGACAATGGCCTTGACGACATTCAATCCGTTATTGTAACAATGACAACTCCCCCCCCAAAAAAAAATTCATCACCAGGCCAATGAGTAGGTTGGGTAGATGAAATTTGAAACGTTGGTGGGATGCAAAATCATTACTACTAATCAATAGAGGTGATAGCCCCGAGGAGCTTGGTAAGTGAGAAACAATCACAAATGATATAGAGAACATTGCATTTTCTTATGCCATTGTGTAATGAGCACTATGATGATAACACCCAAAGAAAAAACAAAGCATGTGATGTGAGGGCGGTGGATGTGCGTCAGGGCAGAGAGTGTGCATCGGGTAGAGAGGGGGAAGATAGAGAGGTATGTGATTCTCTTTGTTTCTTCGGTGTGCGTCTTTTGTTTTTTTCTTTTTTTTTTTTTTGGGGGGGGGGTGAGTGTAGTGGAGGATGATGTGTGGGTGGGTGTCTACGAGAGATAACAAGGGTGGGTGAAAGAGGGATACATGGACATGCGTTGGTAAAGAGAGGCAGGGTGCGGTCCAGCTCCTCTACGGTTGAATACTAACCTCATGGTAAACTATGCCGTTTTATGGCTCTTTTTTTTTATTTTTTGAAAATATGTGCACAGAAACAACGTCGTTTAGTGCCTTCCATATCAAAATAGAAGACCTGCCATCTTCTCTTGCTTCTTCTTCGTCAACTGTAGCCTTCTTCTTAGCTTATTCTTCCTCTTCTTCTTTGTCAATAGCAGTGAATGCCAAGTGAAGATCCTCCTAAAGTAAATTTGCTTCTATTCTTACAGAGATTGCCATGCATCACTGAAATGACTCAAATTGCTCTACTCTTTGGCCTATTAATTTATGATTTATACATTTGGCTAAAGCATGTGATTTTCTTATTCTTTTATCATGGTTCCAAAACTTGTACGAAATCATATTTCGTGCCCCTCATCTCGCTTTTTCATTCATTTTTCTTATTTTCTAATACATAAAGAAGTTCAAAAGAACAAACTTGAAGTGGTGCCTTATCTGTGTGTTTTTTTGTATTCCACATGCTCAGTATATGCATGTGTGTATGTTTTCTTTGTTTCTATATTCCTTGGAGTTTTGAAAAGCGCCAAGTAGTTCTTCTCAATTAGTTTTTGGGTAATGTTATTGGGACTTGATTTTTTGGATTTAAATAAGTGACTTGATGATGTGGTAACTGAAGTGTCCTTACTAACTCGGCAATTTAAGTCACTTAATTTCTTTAAAAAATAAACTTACAAAATCAGCAACTTAAAAAATTCAGAAGCCCCCTTTTCACATTCTCCCTCCCCGAACGAAGTAAGCCTTCTTCCCCAAAGCCCTAAAATTCTCCTCCTCTTGAACTTTGACAAAGTACCCCAATCACCTGCCACTATGACACAATCTCCAATCGACACTGGCCGCATGAACGATAGGCTTCCTTCTATAGAAAAACCAACCTAAAATTGACACCAGCCACAAACACTTGAAATACCCATTCCACTCGATGTTGTAGCCATAGCAATTATCCTCTCCATTCATCTCTTCACCAGATTACACGTTGTCCAATTGGCTACATCTCTTCGTCGAAGTTATAGCCGTTCTCTTCTCTCTTCATCTTTTCACCGAAGTACACATTGTCCCGAAAATTTGTTAAAATTGACTCCATCATAGTCGGCTCTACAGTACGTGAATTTTATTTTATTTATTTTCTAGGTAGTAATTGGAGGTTGATTCAATTTATTTTTGATTGTTATATTTCTAGTTATTTATTTTGATATATATAAACAAACAAAGGCTTGATTTATAGATTTGTCAAACACAAAAAAAATTCATTTCCTTTTGTTGGTTATTATGGAGCATAAATAAATTTCTTTTGTTATGGTGTTTAGGCATATTTTGTGTTAGACAAAATTCTGGTTAATTAACAAAACACGGGTTGCAATGAAATTTTATTGCAATGGAAGGTGAATCTTCAAGTAGTTTGCAGCTGATAGAAGAAAATGTTGGGACTAAAATGACGAATGTAGTTGATGTAGACGAGCCTAAGATTGGGATGATGTTCGAAAATTATAAACAGTTGTTTGAGTATTACACGAGTTATGGTAAGCGGTCAGGGTTCCTAGTAAAGATAAGATCATCAACAAAAAGGGATGACGGTGAGTTGAAATACGTGACTATTGCTTGTTCTCGATCAGGCAAGTCAAAGTCCTATCCAAGCATAAAAATAGGTTGTAAGGCTAATATGCTAACAATTTTGTGTGCTGGTGAAAAGTGACAACTGAACATTGTCATATTTGATTATAACCATGAGTTGAGTCCAAGCAAAACTCAATTTTTTTGATGCAATCGAGTGGCCACATATGAAAAGGAAGATTGAGTTGAACAATCGAGTGGGAATTAGACTGAATAAAATTTTCACCTCCTTTGTGGTTGAAGTTGGGGGCATGAAAATATCTCCTTCTTAGAGAAGGATTGTAGAAATTATATTAAAAAAATAAGGCGGTTACGGCTCGGGGAAGGAGATGCCTCTACAATACACAAGTATTTCTTAAAGATACAAGCTGAAAATACAATTTTTTTTTATACAATGGATTTGGATGATGAGGGTCGGTTAAGGAATGTGTTTTAGGGTGATGCGAGGAGTACGATAGCATATCAAGAATTTGGTGATGTTATTACATTTGATACTACATATTTGACAATTAAGTATGACATGCCCTTTGCTCCATTTGTGGTGTTAATCATCACGGACAATCGACTTTGCTTAGATGTGGTTTGATCTCCAGTGAAGACATAAAAACATACTTGGTTGTTTCAATTGTGGCTTGCACATATGTTTTGGAAAGTTCCACATGCCATAGTTACCAATCAAGGCAAAGCCATGCAAAAAATAGTTGAGGTTGTTTTTCCTAATGCTAAACATCGATGGTGCTTATGGTACATCATAAAGAAATTGCCTGAAAAGTTGAGAGGTTATGAGCAATATGAATCCATCAAAATATTTCTTGCAGAGGGTCGTTTATGATTCATTAAGTTGTATAAAATTTGAAGAAAGTTAGAATTAAATGATTGAAAAGTACATGCAACATAATAATGATTGGATCAGTTGGTTGTACAATGAGAGGCATTGTTAGGTGTCGATCTTTGTTAAAACCATTTTTTGGGTGGGAATGTCTACCATACAACGAAGTAAGAGTATGAAGTCATTCTTTGATGACTATGTCAACTCTAAGACTACCTTGAAACAATTTATCGAACAATATGAAAATACATTGAAAAGTAAGGTGGAAAAGGATAACCAAAAAAAAATATAAGTCTTTATCTTTGCAAGTCTTTTGTGTAACCCAATATGATATGGAGAAACAAGTTCAAAGAGTTAACACTATCTCAAAATTTATGGAGTTCTAAAGGGTATTGACAGGGAAGATGTATTGTGATTTGACTTCGGTCAAAGTGAAAGGTTTGATTTCTAAATATGATGTATACGAGGATATCATGATTGAGGAGTGCAAATTTTAAGGTTTGGTTCAATGAAAAAGATTATGAAGTAAAGTGCAATTGTTGCTTGTTTGAGTATATAGAAATATTATGCAAGCATGCACGATAGTGTTAGTTCGTAGAAAGATTTACTCACTTCCTGATAAGTACATTGTACGGAGATGGAGGAAGAATATGAAAATATGTCACATAAAGATTAAAATCAGTTATAACTGTTTAAGTGCCACACTTGAAGCAAAATGATTTGATAAATTGTGTAATGCTTTTAGCAAGTTGACAAGCTTGGCAGTAGAATATGAAGATAAGTGCATGTTTGTAATGAATTGTATACATGGTTTAAAAGAGAAACTACAACAAAACGAAGGAGGTAGTGAAAGTTATCAACCAAGTCCTAGCTCAATTGTTGGTAGAAACTCCAGCGATGTAAATGATAGGAATATACTTACTCTATTAGCAGTTAGAAGCAAAGATCGTCTATCATTCAAAAGGAAGCAATCAAAAGTTGAGCAAGTTACAAGGAAAAAAAAAGAAAACAAAAAAGAAGACGCTATCGCATCAAAATCATACCACTAAAGGAAAAGAGGTGCGAATAAAATGACAATTTTTAATATAATAATCTAATAATAATGTAGTATTTATTTCCTTTTATTATTTTATTTTTTGTAGGATTGTCGGCCAATAAAAGTAATGCCATTGGACTTGTTGATGGTCAACCCATGAGTGGACGATTGATATACTTGGAACACAAAAAAATATTGGGATGACAATATGACATCAACGTCCAAATTATAATTATAATATTTGAATGTTATTTATTATTGTGATCTATCTTAATTGTTTAACTTTAAACATGTAGGATTCGCATATTACACAAAAGGTTTATTTTTTTTTTTTGGGAAAGTAAATTTTATTTTCTATCTTGAAAGACTTAAAGAATTTTTATTTTATTCCTTCACATATTAATTTTTTTACATTTTATCCTACATTTATTAAAGGTGTTGTAGTATAGTTTGTCTTTTAGCTTCATATTACTCATTTTATCAATGTAATGGGGACAATTTTTAACAAAATAAGCAATAGATACTACCAGAAGGATCACAAATACAACACAAAAAATCTAATTTGTAAGAGTTTAAATTTTTTTTGTTAAATCTTTTAGAGTGCAAATCCCTATCCATTTTCTATACACCGAAAAAAAAAGGAAAAATTATATTCAGATCCCTTGAAGTTCGTCACTTAATCATTTAGATGAAGTTTGTATGCGCGTAACACTTATACCCCTGTTGTCAATGTATATATCCGTTAGTAAATTATATTCAGACTTTCTAAAATTTATAAGTATAAAATACTTATATCCTTCAAGTTTAAAATGTTATATTTAAATAAAAAAATATTTTAATCAAAAATAGAATATCAAATATTTTAAATTTTACAACTAAAATTCATGTTTATTATGACATTTATTGAAATAAAATTAAAAATTTATTTTTTTAAAAAAAATTGTAATTAATATACAATTATATTATTTATTGAAATTTAATTTGATTGTTTAAACGATCAAATTAAACTACCAAAATATCCCAATTAAAATTCAAAGATATTATGTCCATTATAGTTTGACTACTTGTTTGATTTTTTTAGTTTTATTCTAATAGATAGTATAGTTGTATACTAATTATGATTTTTTAAGAAAAAAATAGATTTTTATTTTTGATTTTATTTTAATAAATGATATAATAAAACATAAATTTTTGTTTTAAAATTCATGTTATATTATGAATGACTTAGACCTCTTGTTTGATTTTTAAGTGTTATTTCAATAGATAATATAATTGTATATTAATTACGAAAAAATTAAATTTTTATTTTTGATTTTATTTCAATAAATGATACAATAGAACATGAATTTCGATCATAAAATTTAAAATATTTGATATTCTATCTTTAATTAAAATATTATTTTAAATTTAAGCAATTTAAGTATTATATGTTTAGAAACTTTAAAGTGTCTTGATGTAATTTAGACGTCGACGGCGTAAATGTTAAATTAGTACAAACTTTGGAGGGTATATTAAACCTTAAGTGTAATTTTTCCCAAAAAAAAAAAAAAAAAAAACAAACAAAAAAAAATGGAGTTGATACCGATCTCAAACCAGTCGACGCTCCCAAATATTCTTCCCCGACCGAGAGTGAAAGAGAGAGGAATCATCTAGCGAGGCGCGTGCAGCAGAGTCCAAAACCGAGCTAGGGTTTTACACAACTCAAAACTCCCGGCCAGGTACGCTCTCTCCATTACGGTTTCGACTACTATAACTTCTCTCTGTCTCTCTCTGTCTCTCTCTCTCGTAAGAAGTGGATACGCAAGCATATTCATATAAAGACTCCAAAAATGAGAAAAGAAAATATGATTTTTGATTGCAGAAGAGATGGCGGATGGCTACTGGAATAGTCAACCGTCTCTGCATCCTTCAGCAAGCTTGCTCAAGCGACATCGTTCTGACTATGGTAAACTATTCCACGTTCTAATTTCAATATCAAAGTATATAAATGTATCGTCTATATGGGTACGAGCTCACGCGATTGGTGAAATTGAGTCGAATGTTTTCTGGTGAACTGATTTTTCATATCTAATTTCGTGGTCTTGCTGCATTAATATGACACTTTCTTGATCTAATCTTTCTTTGTATTGTGTATTCTTGTATATAGTTCTGTATTGTAACCCTTTGTGTTTCTAGGGTTTGTTATTGTGCCTATATAGAACAATGTCGCTTCTGGGTTCTTTCGTGTGACTCTTTGTAGATCTAGCCGTCTTAAGGGCATTCACAAATTTGACTGTTTGGAGATCTGGCCGCCTTGAAGGCATAGTTTGTGAAAGATTTTGTTGGAAATTCTGGGCAGAAACTTTGAGGCGGCATGGGCATTCACAACTATTGTTAAAAAAGTGGCCTTTGTCCTACTTCTGACATAACCAAAGTTTTATGTAACATTAATTCTGCAAGTAATGGGGCCAGGATGTAATGAAAGTGATTCAGATATCACAAGAAATGCTTAAATAATTTTGAACATTATGAGCCATAAGAAGGATGAAACTACTAATTTGTTAACATTCCTTTCATCTTTTGTAAAGGAGGTTTTATCAAATACAGCTGTTGATGATGCTAATGGTACGGTGGTTAAGAATATAAATTCAGTTGGTAAAAGTAGTGGTCAAGAAGATGAAAGTGAGTGCACTTGACGTGTCTTAATAGGTCTGAATTGACTTCTCCGAGGTGCAATCAGACCCTTGGCCGGGCATAATCATGAAGCACCTAAGACTT
>CAUOFW020005425.1:4858-48244 GCA_963454935.2 Ilex paraguariensis
AGCGGTGATGGGTTGTGTGTGCTCTATGCAGAATGTCGAAGCCATCCAAGACGAAGTTGGGGCTTTATCTGCCCAATGCCTTCCTAGCAATGGGAAAAGCATACCCATAGATTTCATAGGATGATTGCCCTATCTCTTAAAGGAGGGGGGATAACTACATTTTTGTCATAGTCGACCTTTCGAATTCAGTAAGATGTATCCCCACTCTAAAAATTATAAAAAAATAACATAAAACACTAATACTATCAAACTAAATCAAAGAAACTAAAATAAGACTCTTTTTATGCTTATGCAAGCTCTCAAGTAGGCTCCGCAACATCCAATATGTGTCAAATTAACGCTTGGGTCTTGGAAGCATCTTTCCTTCGCCTTTTATTAACTTTATAAAATTGTTGTCATTTGTCCCCATCAGTGAGTTCGTTGGTACTTTACCCACCAAAGTCTTGTTTTACCTTTCAATTTTGATTCTACAAAGAATACCTTCCTCTCATCGGTCAAACGATATCATCTGAAAAAGCTTTCAATGCTATGCAACCAATCAAGGAATATTTCGAGATTATTAACCCCGTTAAAATATCCAACTTCTACCTTAACTCCTCTATCGATATCAAACGAAATGGGTTCTTCTTGAATTTGAGCTCGTGGAAAGGGCTACTGGTGATGATGATAATAATGGTGATGACAGGAAAGGGCTACTGAACAGTAACAGGAGCCAGAGAATGGGGAAGCAATAGAAAGACTAATGGATCTGAGTTGTGCTCTGATACCAATTGATGCAGAGAGTGAGGGAAAAGAAAAGGGATAACCAATCCTCGCAAGGATTTGGTCAAGAAATACAAATCTCCGCATAGAATTCTCAAACTAATATTAACTAATAATGTAGAATCCAGCCTTATTTATAGACCAAGTGTCCTACCATAAATGAATTACTCTATTACTAAAACTCTACCAACTTATCCCTACTAATCTCAATCTGATAAATACTATCTAACTAAAAATTCAAATAATAAATAATAAAAATGACAAATAAAAATCTTAACAAATCTACCCGGTACATTTCCCTTTGGACCAAAACTCTTAGCCATCCACCTAGGCATCTAGATTCAGTCACACTTGTCCAACCATTCTATGGCTACGCCATCGGTGTGTCACCTACTTACCCATTGTACTAAAAGCTTACGGAGAGTTTAGCTTCAGTTGGATAATTCCAAGAGGTTTTCATAGTGTCTCTTCATTCGAGCTAATCATAGTGTTTTGGGGAAGGAATGTAGAGCTTATATCTAGTTGAAATGTATGGTTATGGCAATTATTTGGACAATATAGATGGAAAGGAACAACAGAATTTCAAAGGTAGGGAGGAATATTTGGAGTTTAATTGGGAAAAAGTAAAGTTTTTGGCTTGCCTTTGGATGGCTGCTACTAACGAGTTTTGAGGACGTGCACTTTTCACCCCTTAATCTATATTGGGCCCCGGCATGTTGTTAAATGAATACCTTTAAATATTCCAAGTTTTTTTTTCATTTCTTTCTGTTTTTCATTAGATGCGTTTCTTGTCCACAATATTGTAATCTTTTCTTTATCTAATAAAATTTATGTCCCTTGCAAAAAAAAAAATTGCAGCAAATGACATACTGGTTAATGTTAAATGCTTCAACAAAAGTTCAAACAGGTCAGTGTCTTACTTTTATGTTCTGCAGTAGTATACCACTTTATATCAGTCGAATGCAGCTACCCCAGTAAAGATTTAGTCTAAATTCATTTTCAAAAAGCATGGGCATGTTTTTACACAGCTGAGTTGGAAATGGAACCATTATTTATTTGATTTCAAATTACTTCCTAATATTAACGAAGAAAGCATCTGATTTCCAAAAAAACCAATCATCCCCTTCAGAATTATTTTCAAGGTTAAAGAAAAATGGAGAGAGGAAGGCTAAAAAACAGCAGAACATGACTAACATAAAAATAAAGCTTATCTTCCAATAAAACACTTACCTGAAACTCTGGCCACCACAAGATTGAAATCCAGGTTCACTGCTAAGCCTGTGATGTGTAGTTTGTTTCAATTCCCCATCACTATCAATAGATCTCGTAGTGACTGTGCCTACTGAACGTTTCCTTTTCATTTTCCTTTCCCACCCTTCCCCTCCTGCAGGCAGTCTGTGAATTTTTTCTTCAATCAGATCAGAATCTGTACCAGAATCCCTAAGCATATCTCGGTCTTTTGTCGTTACCAGAGACTGCCTTGATAAGTTATTACTTCGGCATTCTGCCTGAAATAATATGGAATAACATGAGTAGTAGCAAGTCCTTCTAGGTGACGAGATGGACCTCAAGTAAATGACACTCTTAGCAACCAAAGTATGATAACTATGGGTTGACAAGATTGAGCCACGATAAAGCATCAGCATATCCCATGAAAAATGAATACCTTGTGGCACTGGTCTTACAACTGAGGTGATTGATTGTGATACTTTTCTTGATTATAAGAATTACAACACATAAACTGGTTCGTTCATTTTTTTTTTTTATACACATGAGAAAAAAGGCATTTTAAAATTTCAATAAATGACTTTTAAGTTCAGTTTTCTTTAATGATTAATACATCATCTATATAAGACACTTCCTTTTTTTCGATAAAAACATTAATTTTATCAACAACGAAAGCATTACAAAAGCAATAACCAAATCAAAGGTGGACACAATGTCTGACATAATGGCGGGTCAAAACAAAAACTAAATCAAAAACAACACGGTGCTTTCCAACTTGCAATAATACAAAAAGTGGTGTATCACATATTACAGAAATGCAGGTAGTGAGTATAACGGAAGGACAAGTTCAGAATACAAAAATGGGAAGCTTCTTTTTAGAAAAACTAAAATTAAAGATAGTTTCAAAAATGTCAGTAGAGATCAAACTGCAGCATTATATCAACTACAAACCCGTGTTTCTGCTACTGATGTGCGTACACGCTTATTCAGACCAACATTCTTAGGCCGATCATCCAATTTCTGAGTTACAAGTTCTGGCGAAGTTCGTTGAATCTGGATTCCCATCTTCAAGTTCAACCCACCTGATCGTTCGATTTTTAATAGCTCATTCCGCCTCTGCTTCTTAGAGGTCACAGCTTCGTGATATTTGCCCAAGTTGTGTAAGAGTTCTTCCAACTTCTTTGTTCTACCCCTGGTCATAAAATTTATATCTTCAGCATTCAATATTATATTTGTATCTCAAAAGGAATAGAAAGAAAAATGATTAAAGACCTGGCTTTGATAGAGGTATCTATAATACTTGCTCTGACACGCTTCAGATCCTCCATAGCCACAGCTGGGGAAGGCTTGAGATGAGTAGCTCCAAATGAATTGTCTTCCGAGGTACAGCCAACAGAAATGCCGAGAACCCTCCTTAACTCGCCTGATCGTGTGTATTTTTGCTCACCCATTACAATCGGCTCCAGCATCAGACTCTGTCGAAATGGGGGCAAATCCCCAGTCAGTGAACCACTCCCCCGCGACGTGCCCATCCCAGAACCAAACATCCGGCTCTCAGCACTCTCTTTGAAGCTACCAGACCTATCGAAATTTGGGCCAGAGAAACTCCCCCTCGGCCCATCTGGATAATTGGCCGTAAAACCCCACACAGAACTGGATGAAGCTAATTCAAATCTCTCATTTCCTGCCATAACTGTAATTCAATTATTGGACCACATGTCTACAAAAGGGTTTTCCCCCTTAAAAATTCATTTTACTAAGACTAAATGCACTACTTCTGATGCAGTAATCTAACCAACCCAAAAGAAAACAGTAAAAAGAGCTAAACTTTCAGGAACCACTTAACACTCCAGAACCATGATCTGGAATCAACCGTAAATCATCTGGTCAAAAACTTATTCTCAATCACAATAATTCACCACATTCAAGCTGGGAAGGTTAATGCTAAGGCAGAACTCTTAACCTGCAATGGGAAGAACAAAAAACAGACTTTATGGCAATTAAAACATTATGACTTCATAAATATACTGCATCAATTCAACATACACACACAGAGCTAAAAGTACAATGCCAATCCAACATATACAAACACAGCCATAGCCACAGAGTTAAAATCCCAAGAAAATCAGAACTCTCAAATTGTTTAAGCATTTGAAGCACTAAAATATTTTTCTGCCCCTGGAAAGGGACCCAACATTTATTTGCATAAGGATCAGCCAAAAATATTCAAAATCTCAGTAGCTATACACACCAAAAACATCTACAATGCCCATGAATTAAAATTTAGAGCTTTAAGAACCAATTCTGCCATATCAATTACCAACAGCCACTGATCCCAAAATTAAAAACTGCACCTCTAATATCTAACGGTAACAGCAATGATCTACAGTGTCTACGAGTTAAAGAACTAAAAATTAAGCACTCACTTCTTCGACCTCATTGACTTATACACAAACTCAAATTAACACAAGGCATTGGCGTTTTGACCCAATAACAAAGTAAGACTAACAGTAAGAGCAATTTCTTGCNCACGAGTTAAAGAACTAAAAATTAAGCACTCACTTCTTCGACCTCATTGACTTATACACAAAGCATTGGCGTTTTGACCCAATAACAAAGTAAGACTAACAGTAAGAGCAATTTCTTGCTGTGTAATCATCCCAAGAAAATACCAAAATCAAAGCTTGTGACATTCTTTTAAGCATCCCAAACGCTTCTTAATCCACCCAGAAAATAACACGAGAATTTCCCAAAATTCAAATTTTAAGTGAACACACAATCAAGCAATCATATTAATTTTCAAACCCTAGGTAAAGCAAAACAAGATTCTATGGTTTATGATCAAGAAATCCACTCAAAATTACAACAAAAAATGCCAAAAATATTGAATCCGAAATTCTCGGGACCGTACCAGCATTCATCGATCGAGAGAGAGAGAGAGAGAGACCACCTGGTGAAAATGGTAGGCTCGATTCTTCTTTTCTTTTTCTTTTTCTTTTTCTTTTTCTTTTCTTTTTCTGTCTCGTTCCCTTTGGAGCTGTCGTTGTGGAGATTCACGGTAAGAGATACAGAGGAGGGGGGACCCGCTTAAGGGTAAGTTTCAGGGCTGTCCTCGTACAAGTGCCCTTAATGTCAAGGCCTTTATATAGGGAGGTGATAGGAGTAGTCTCTTACGTTGCTATATATTGACCAAGTATATACAGGTGACGAACCTTTTTGTGTTTTTTTTAGGACACAAGTATGGCCGAGGTGAACAGGTTGTTAGTCCAAAGAAGTGTGAGAAAATAGAGAGGGTAAAAGTTTGCCCAATCTAATAATTGGGGTCTATTATTGATAATACCTTAAACAAGTCTTAATTGTGAGCTCAGGTCAGGAGGTCAGGAAAAATACGAGAAACTCAGAGAATCATGGTGGAGCTCCCCTCAGGGAGATCGTAGCAGAATCGACTAGAAAATAGTTGGATGATTGCGAAAATTGGACCACATGCATGAAACTCTCAATCAACCAAGATTCTCTCTTAAAATCAAGAAGAATCCCATAAATAATTGGCAAAGATCTCGATTGAAATTCCACAAAAGAGGGGGCAGCCTCATAAATACTATGTAACGTCTCATTGAGAGGGAAAGCAAAAGAAGAACGCTAATTGGATTTTGCATTGTCTTGTATTACATTCAAATAATCAATAGGGAAGAAAAGGAGCAAGAACCTCCATTTGAGAGTGGATTAGCCGAGCTCCCGAGCCGGTGAACCATTATATTCCTATTGTGCAAATTCCTCTATCCCCTAAGAAACACTTCATCACTACCATTACGAAGTTGGCAGCCTAACTTCACTGTTAGTCCCACGCACTCTGTTCACTCACATTAGTCTACACCATCAGTTTGGCGCCATCTGTGGGAACGACTATTCCTGTTACAAAAAAGTTGATCTTTTAGTGACTAATGGTGTCAACATGAAACATAAACAGAAGCCAAACAAACCCATCTCGGATGCAGGACCAACAGGGAGCCACCAATGGCAAACAGCCTGAGAACGTCCTAGAAACTGATCCTTCCACGAGGAATCCCCCCACAAACAACGAGATAAAGGCCCTTCGCCTCGTCAATCAGCGCTTGATAAAGCAAAACGAGAAGCTCTTACAGTGCCCACAGGAGGCACGACCGCCCCAAAAAGGTCAGAACAGTCTCCATTACAGGGATCAACAACATCTTGATTCACTTAGAGAAGACAACGAAGGAGGGGAGAATAGCTAAACTTTAGGGCAAGTTCCCTAATTACCCCCTAGGAACGGCCACAATGAGGAAGTACAAAGTCAAAACCATGAAGGTGAAAAGAATGATGTTTTTCCTTATCAGTAGAAGAGAAAGGAGCAATATTGGGAGCAACGCTTTAAGGGCATCCAACAGGAGCTTAGCCACATGAAGGAAGCTGTCAGAAGTAAAGCTCCAGTTACAATGGACGTCTTGGTGCAGCAGACTGAATCTCCATTCACACCTAGGGTGTTGCATTTTTCCCTCCCACCAAAGTTCAAGATGCCACAGATAGAGTCTTTTAATGGAACCAGGGACCTCATGGACCACCTCAATACTTACAAGAATCAGATGGAATTGCACGAGTACTAGGACCTCGTACATTGTCGAGCCTTTGCCATCACTTTGAAGGGTTCAGTCTTGGCGTGGTTTAACAGGCTCCCCCCAGCCTCAATCTTTTCCTTCAAAGAGTTTTCCATTTTCTTCGTATCCCACTTCATAGGGGCTCGAACCTATAGAAAGTCAAGTTATCAACTTTTGAATGTGAAAATAGGGACCACAAGAAAATCTCAGGTCATATGTCCAAAGATTTAATTTGAAGTTGTTAAATGTGGATGTCTCAGACGAAAAGTTCATCATCACTGCCTTCATAGCTGGTCTAGGGGTGCATTCTAAAGATTTGATGTTCTTCATATCAAAAAATCCCCAAGCAAGCATGGCCAAGGTGCTTGCCAAAGCGGAGAAATACATAAACAACGAAGAAGTTCTTCTTTCTAAGGTAGGGAGCTTTTCCGTACATAGAGACAAGGGAAAGGAAGAGAAAAAAAGGAACTGAAGTCCTAGGAGAGAAAGGGAAAGAAACAGATCTCCAAAGAGAGATAGATCTCCCAGAAGAGATAAAAAGCGATCCCCAAAAAAGAAGGGGGAACGTTAGGGACCACTTAGCCCCCCCACAGCCTGAACTACAGTCGAGGTATGCACTTCAGCAATATACCCCTCTCACTGTGACAGTGTCCCAGATCCTATATGAGGTGCAGAACGAAAAATTCCTAAGGTGGCCTCCACGAATGAAGGCAGATCCGTCTAAAAGAGACCTTACAAAATATTGCGAGTATCATAGGGATCATGGTCATCATACCAACGATTACATTCACCTAAAGAAGGAGATCGAGTTCTTGATCCAGAGGGGACAGTTATGACGATTTGTCGCCCATGACAACCAGAATAGGGCTCCACCACCACCTGCACCCCCAGCAACAAGCCCCTGCACAGCACCAACAACCCTTAGGGGAGATCAGAGTGATATCTGGAGGATTTGCTGGCGGTGGGGAATCCAGTGCAGCCAGGAAAGTACACCTGCGTAGGATCAGAGCTGGCAAAGTGCTGGAAGTACACACCGTGTCCAAAATACCTCGGCTGAGCACAATCATTACTTTTTTGGATTTAGACTTGGAAGGCTGTCAGTATCCCCATGATGACCCGTTGGTCGTAAGGGCCATTGTGGCTAAACAAACTGTTCAACAAGTTCTAATTGACAATGGGAGCTCGGCCGACATCATTTTCGCCTCTATCTTTGACAAAATGGACATAGAAATGATGAAGCTTGAGCCAGTGAGTGCTCACTTTATGGGGTTCTCAGGAGAAAGGGTGCTACCCTTGGGATCCATCTAACTCGTGCTCACTATGGGGGACCCTCCTTGTTAAGCCACCACCATTGTGAAATTACTGGTAGTTGATGTCCCTTTGCGTACAATATACTACTTGGGAGACCATCCCTCAACGCAATGAAGGCTATCCCTTCAGCATATCACCTGGTCGTAAAATTTCCTACAGAAAATGGAGTTGGAATGGTCCGAGGAGACTTGCGAATAGCCAGGGAGTGCTACATGGCCTCGGTGAAGTAGAAAAGAGGTTGAAACTATCCAGTTAGATGAGCTTGACATGAGGGACGAGCTGGACAGTAGGCTCATACCATCAGAAAAGCTAGAGCCAGTCTAGCTTGATGAGAAGCCTGATAATATTGTTTACGTGGGATCTAAGTTGAGCAAAAAAATGAAAGACCTACTCACCCAATTCCTAAGGAAGAACATGAGGGTGTTCGCTTGGAAGCAAGAGAACATGGAAGGCATTGACCCATCAGTCATCACACACAAGCTAAGCATGAATCCTATTTACAAACCTGTTAAACAGAAGCGGAGAAGTTTTGCTCCAAAACGTTAAAAGGTAATTAACGAGGAGGTCAGTAAACTTTTCCACGCCAAAGCCATTAGAGAGGTAGACTCATCAGGGAGATCCAACACCTGATAGGAAGGATAGCCACCTTGAATCGTTTTGTATCCAAATCAAGTGACAAGTGCCAACCTTTTTTTCAGGTCTTAAATAAGGCTTTTCAGTGGGACACCCGGTGTGAGGAAGCGTTCAAAGCACTAAAGGAGTACCAAAGTTCTCCCCCTGTCCTGGTAAGTCCCTTAGAAGGGGAAGTGCTTACTCTTTATTTAGCTATCTTGGATTTCTCAACCAGTGCAGTACTAGTTAGGGAGGGAGACATAGCTCAGCAACTAGTGTACTACTGTAATAGAGCTCTAAGGGGGGCAGAAGAGAGATATCCAAAGATGGAGAAGCTAGTTTTAGCCCTGGTGACTACGGCTAGGAGACTTAGACCATATTTTCAGGCTTATACTATTGAGGTTCCAATAGATCAGCCAATGAAGCAAGTGCCGCATAAACCAGAGTCTTCAGGAAGGCTAGTTAAGTGGGCTATAGAGCTTAGCAAATTTGATATTAGGTATAAGCCTTAGATATACTTGGCCCCCTCCCTACGGGGGTTGGACAATGCAAGTTCGCCATTATTGGGGTAGACTACTTTACCAAATGGACAGGGGCAGAGCCTTTGGCAACAATCACGGAACAAAAAGTCCAAAACTTTGTCTGGGAGTCAATAATCTACAGGTTTGGGATTCCAAGGGCAGTTGTTTCAGAAAATGGGAAGTAGTTCGATAACTCTAAGTTCAAGAAGTTTTGTGCCGAGCTGGGAATAAGAAATTTCTTTTCGGCCCCAGCTCATCCCCAATCCAACGGGCAGGCAGAGGTCACCATTCAAACAATAAAGACCGCCCTGAAAACTAAGCTGGAAGCACTGAAAAAAAATGGGCAGAGCAACTCCCTGAGGTGTTATGGGCTTACAGAATCACAACCAGGACAACCACTTAGGAAACTCTGTTTGCGTTGGCTTTCGGAACTGAAGCAGTGGCTCTCGTGGAGATAGGGCTCCCGTCCCCCAGAACTGAGTTTAGCGACGCAAGGCATAATGATGAGGCGCTGTTACTCAACCTCGATCTATTGGAAGAGAAGAGAGACGAGGCCTTACAACGCATTAAGTATTATCAGAGGAAGACAACCAGGTACTACGATAAGAAAGTAAAGCACATGAGTTACAAGGTAGGGGATCTAGTGCTTAGAAAACTTTTGTTTGCGAGGAAGGACCCTTCCCACAGGAAACTAGGCCCAAACTGGGAGGTCCTTATATCATATCAAGGGTTATCAGGCCCGGANAGTATTATCAGAGGAAGACAGCCAGGTACTACGATAAGAAAGTAAAACACATGAGTTACAAGGTAGGGGATTTAGTGCTTAGAAAGCTTTTGTTTGCGAGGAAGGACCCTTCCCACAGGAAACTAGGCCCAAACTGGGAGGTCCTTATATCATATCAAGGGTTATCAGGCCCGGAAACTATGAGCTACAAACTGAGGAAGAAAAAATCCTACCTCATTCTTGGAATGCAGAACACCTTAAAAGGTTTTTTCAGTAAGTTTTTCTGTAATAGAATCATTCTTTCAATTAAACTGAGAGCTTTTGACCCCCCCTTGTATATGTCTGCAAAAAAAAATGCTTCCAACTCAAAGATTAGCTCTCTAGCTCATAAAACCAAGATGAGCTTTTCAGCTCATCAAATAAAGATGAGTTCTTCAGCTCATAAAATAGAGATGAACTTTTCAACTCATAAAATAAATATAAGCTCTTCAACTCATAAAATACAGATGAGTTCTTCAGCTCATAAAATAATGATGAGCTCTTCAGCTCATAAAACCAAGATGACCTCTTCAGCTCATAAAATAAAAATGAGTTCTTCAACTCATAAAATAAAGGTGAGCTCTTCAGCTCATAAAATTGAGATGAGCTTTCCAGCTCATAAAGATAAAATGAGCTCTTCAACTCATAAAATAAAGATGAACTTTTCAGCTCATAAAATAATGATGAGCTTTTCAGCTCATAAAATAAAGAGGAGCTACTCAGCTCATAAAATAAAGATAAACTTTTCAATTCATAAATAGAGCTCTGCAGCTCACTTTGAATAGTTCAGTTCATAAAAAGAGCCTTATAGCTCAGGATGAACTCTTCGATTCGTAAAATGAACTTTGTAGCTAACAACTTACCCTATCAATCCACTCAAAAGGGTCTTGGAACCCTTGAATAAAGATATATAACTAGATTCAAGATTACAAGTTCAAGAGTCCACAGAAGAACCAGTAGCCATCAAATATGAATATAAGTTCATATATCCAGCAACAGTACGAAAGAAAAAAAAAAGGGGGGTAACAAGAGATATTCTTAATCTTTATTCGCCCTTTAAGCGTCTTCGGAGCTCTATAACTTCCTCCTTCAAGCGAGCATTTTTTTCTTTCAGCTCATCCCTTTCCTTCTGGGCTTCTGTCAGAAGATTTACAAATCTCTGCTCAGATGAGGAGAACAGTATGGCAGCCAAAGAAGATCCAGATGAAGAAGATGAGTCACTGACATGACCACTTTTGCGTTTTTCAGAGGAAGTAACAACGTCCTCAACCTTGTCAGATTCAAAAGAACAAGAATTAGCAGAATCTGGGTAAGAAACAAAGTCCATAGCGGCACCGGTAACACTAAATAGAAACAAGTTATCTGATGTCACCAGCTCAGAATAGGACACAGGCTCAACTTCTATCATCTGATCAATTCGCATCTCCTCTAACAGATCCAATTCGGGAGGACCTGCCAACCAAATTAATTCCTACGATTAGGAGATTACATCAAGAGACCCGAACAAATACAGGTTGTCAACATACTTACCTGAATAAGAGTAGTTCCTCTAGGATCTGGGAACTCTGCACTTTTTGTAGTGCAGCTTTATGGATCTCCAAGAATCCCCAGTTACATAAAAGAAGCGATTGACCCATCCCTTAGGAGGAGAAGGAAGGTCAAACACCAGACGCCATAGCTTGAAGTGCCTCCACCGAAAATAGACAAAGCACGAGACCTCATCCTCCTCGACATCGAAAAAGTAGAAAAATTCTCCCATAGTGGGGAATTTGCTATTACCACGCAAGCACCAAAACAGAAAGAAACTAATCATGATGGCCCACCCCTTGGGAGAGAGACGAGAATGACATAATCCACAATAGGTCAAGATATAACCAATAGCGGGATGAATGGGGAGACACAGCCTCATGTCCAAAGCCCCCTCAAAAAAGTAAGTCTCCCCTCGAGGGAGATAATTGCAGAGCTCGTCAAAAGATGGGGCTCACAAAGCTAGTTCCACGTCAAAAAAGAATTTCTTTTTTATCCCGACTAAGTCTGACAGTGACAATGATGAAGGCACTAAGTAACAGGTCTTCCACTCCCACTCCATTCCGCAAGAGCTTCGTTCCCTAAACAGAGGGGAGATTGGGGCAGCCATTGGAGTTGCAAGAAAGCAAAAGGGAGGCGTGGGAAGAAGATCACAAAGGTGAAAAACTTTCGAAGGGAATAAATGTCCATGGAATCAAGAAGTCAAGATATTAAAGAATCAAGAAGCACACCGAACCCAAAGGCGGCAGACTTTTGGGTTTCCAAATTAAGGCAACAGATATGTTTAAAGAAGGCAATAAAATATAGACAATAAAGGAGGAGTTAATGACAAATTCTACCAGTCATGAGCCCCTTGATACAGCCTTGGATAAGCCCAAGAGGTCGGATTCTTTCCTCGGTTATGACGGGGATCAATAATTTCAATAGTTGGATCACATCCCGAAAGAGACTTCTCAGATTTTTTTGGGCTGACTAAAAGCAAAACTTTATTCCTGAGGCACAACAAGGCTTCGTGAGCATAAGCAGCTGCTAGAACCATATCCCCAGCAAAGCTAGCAGATGCACTAGAAACAACCACACCCTAGTCTTTACACCCAGCAACAAGGAGAGACCTTCCAAGAATGAAACTAGATTTCCAGGGGGGTCAGTAAGCTCTATTGACCCTAATGGAGCTCTGGGAGGTCTGCACCAAGGGTTTTCAAGCTCTAGGGAATTAGGAGCTCAGTCAGGGGTATGCATGGTAGCTCTGGGCCCCGTTGCCTCAAAGGGGAGGAAAGACGGAAAAAGACGAACATAAGCAATTATGTAATTTAGCAAAAATAAGACAATAAACGAGCCTTATGGAAACAGGTACTTCTTGGTAGAGGTTCGTACAAAGCCAACATCTAGGAGTGCTCAGAGAAAGAGACTTCTTGTGATGAGGTTGGATTAGCAGAAGAAAATAATAGCATCAACATTTCCCCGTTACCCCTTATCAAGCATTTTCAGCACTCGGTGAGCATAGGCAGAACTCAACCCCTGACTTTGGAGGTAAGATGTCTTTCTAGAAAGACCAGCTCGTATAGTTGTGTGGACCTTCTGATACATCTTCTCGAAAANCAGAACTCAACCCCTGACTTTGGAGGTAAGATGTCTTTCTAAAGAGACCAGCTCGTATAGTTGTGTGGACCTTCTGATACATCTTCTCGAAAGAATCTTATGTGGACCTTGGGTTAAACTTCCAGAAAGGCTCTTCTTCCAACAAAGTTCTCATGCATGCATTAACATGGCCTCCAAAAATGTACTTGTGATGGACCTCAACATCAAGTTGCTTACTCTCTTTCCTAAATCCAGTAAACCTCTTGTCACTGTGAGGAATGTCAAGTCCACCATCCAATACTCCCTTTGGGGTGGGCTCTACTTTAAGCTTTTCAACAACAGAAAAGATTAAGAATCAGATGTACAAAAACAGAAGGTTAACATCCATAAGACTCTAGACCAAGTAGCCTCAACATTCCCTTGATACTTCTCATCCGTCTCAAGCAATAACAGCCCTCAACTGTCCAGTAGAAGTTCAGGGCAATAAGCTGCAATATAACATGGGAGATTAACTATGGGTCCACGGTAGAGCTCAGCGATTCTGGAAGACTCTCTGAGGTCCCAAACATTCGGATATTTATGAGTTAAGTGTAGCTCGTATAGCTGCACGGACCTTCCAAGGCAGCTCCCAACTATTCAAACAAGCAGGATACTCTCTTCGACCAAACACAAGCATGATAATCTCTTAAAGTCAGATCTCAATTTCTTTCCTCTCAAAAGAGCTTAAAAAGCCAACAGACTTGCAGTTCCAGCAGCTTTGCTTTTAGAGGAACTCAGTTCCCCTCAAAGCAATGGGGGGCAATGAGAGTACAGAGCAGTACACGAGCAACTAATCATAGAACAATGAGAGTAGATTTGAGAAAAGCAGAGTAGACTGCATTGAAGAGCACGTTAGATTGTGTTATTGTATTAGAGTAGAGTAGATTGCATTGAAGAACAAGTTGGATTGTGTTATCATATTGAGCAGAATAGATTGTATTAAAAGAGCGAGTTATATTGTGTTAGAAAGAAATTAGAGAAAGAGGAAAAAACCAGTGCATTTACCATTCAGACGACTCAGGAAAGCAGGCCAAGTTTATATTCCCCAATAGAAGTTACAAATGCTAAAAAAAAAAAAAAGAACGAATTAAAAGATCCTAAGTTTCTGAAGAGGGAACAGGTGGAGGATCCTGCAATGTAGTTACTATAGCCTCAGCAGTAGGAACAGAGGCAGAGCTTGGTAGCTCACCAGGTAACCCTTCTAGCAAGATAGCAATTAAAATCTCAGAAGAGCCAAGAACAGGCGAGGAGGCTGGGGCCTCGATCTCAGGCAGAGATCTCGTTANTCTTTCCTCTCAAAAGAGCTCAAAAAGCCAACAGACTTGCAGTTCCAGCAGCTTTGCTTTTAGAGGAACTCAGTTCCCCTCAAAGCAATGGGGGGCAATGAGAGTACAGAGCAGTACACGAGCAACTAATCATAGAACAATGAGAGTAGATTTGAGAAAAGCAGAGCAGACTGCATTGAAGAGCAAGTTAGATTGTGTTATTGTGTTAGAGTAGAGTAGATTGCATTGAAGAACAAGTTGGATTGTGTTATCATATTGAGCAGAATAGATTGTATTAAAAGAGCGAGTTATATTGTGTTAGAAAGAAATTAGAGAAAGAGGAAAAAACTAGTGCATTTACCATTCAGACGACTCAGGAAAGTAGGCCAAGTTTATATTCCCCAATAGAAGTTACAAATGCTAAAAAAAAAAAAAGAACGAATTAAAAGATCCTAAGTTTCTGAAGAGGGAACAGGTGGAGGATCCTGCAATGTAGTTACTATAGCCTCAGCAGTAGGAACAGAGGCAGAGCTTGGTAGCTCACCAGGTAACCCTTCTAGCAAGATAGCAGTTAAAATCTCAGAAGAGCCAAGAATAGGCGAGGAGGCTGGGGCCTCGATCTCAGGCAGAGATCTCGTTATCAGATCAGCAGAAAAGGACGTATTAGTAGAAACAGCTGGAGGAGTGGACATTTCAGTACCTTCCAGAGCCCTATCAGAGGCAGTAGGAGCCAAGGTGCTGTCATCACCCTCTGAATTAGACTTCTCCAACTCCTCCTCAGCGGGGATGACAAAGTCAAAGTCGAGGTCTGGGTAGGTCTTCTCCACTTTGCGCTGAAAGGTTAGCCATCCTGAGGCCCACTTAGTGGTGACATCATCCTTCAGCTTGGCGATTATGTCATCCCTCCTTGACAACTGTCTTCTGCACCTCAAGCTCACCGCATAGGCTCTCGTTCGCCTCAGCCAGTATAAACATACTCCTTTCTAAGGCTCTCAAGGGAGCCCCGAGCATCAAAGGCTTCTTGGCTAGCTTTGTTCCAAGAATTAGTTTTGAGTAGCAGCTCTTCCTTGGTCATCCTTAGCTCATCCTTGACCTTCTTCTCTCTTTCCTCAGCCCTATCCTTAGCAACTTGAAGGCCTTAGTAATTAGAGGCCTGCTTCTCCATTTGCTCCTTGAGCTTTTGCACTTGAGCTCTGAGGCTCTCATTGTCAAAGGTCAGGTCAGCGACCTTAAACTCGTATGTCTTCAAAGCTTTGGCAGAGTCCTCCAAAGATCGGACCCTGCCCATCAAGTTATTCAAATGAAGAGCCATCTATAGAAAAAAAAAAAAAGAAACAGACATAGATCAACATAATTCAACCGATCCGAACTAAGAGCGAGTGTGAAAATACTTACAGTGGCTACTCTCTAGAGAGCTGAGCAGAAAGAGGCCTCATGAGGCATGTTAAAGGCCCTCTAAATATCGTATTCAGGAAGAATAGATGAAATAACCCCAGCAGCCAACTCAGCATTGTCGAAGAAGGAGTCTTCATCAGTCTCCTGGCCCTCCCTTTTTTCGACTTTGGTACTCCGGAGAGGCAGCTAGGATGGTTGCTTAGGTGGTGCGGGGGGTGCAAAGTCTGGCTTGATTCTAGTAATCAGCCCAATGCTCCCTCAANTTTTCGACTTTGGTACTCCGGAGAGGCAGCTAGGATGGTTGCTTAGGTGGTGCGGGGGGTGCAAAGTCTGGCTTGATTCTAGTAATCAGCCCAATGCTCCCTCAACCTCAAAAGAGGTGGGGGAAGCCAGCCCTGGCACAAAAGTCTTTCGGGGGGCAAACTGGGCCCTTTGAAGNCATCAGTCTCCTGGCCCTCCCTCTTTTCGACTTTGGGACTCCAGAGAGGCAACTGAGATGGTTGCTCAAGTGGTCCAGGGGATGCAAAGTCTGGCTTGATTCCAGTAATCAGTCATAATGCTCCCTCAACCTCAGAAGAGGTAGGGGAAGCCAACCCTGGCTCGAAAGTCTTTCGGGGGGCAAAATGGGCCCCTTGAAGAGGAGAAGGGACCAGGGATTGAGATGAAGGAGTATGTCCTCCCTTGCTCAAGGCAGAAGAAGAGGGCACTCCCAGCTTCTGTACTTTAGCTCTGTCAACGGGGCTGCCTCCAGAGTTGGTGTCAACCTTATGTTTGCCACTTTTCCTACGCNAAGGCAGAAGAAGAGGGCACTCCCAGCTTCTGTACTTTAGCTCTGTCAACGGGGCTGCCTCCAGAGTTGGTGTCAACCTTATGTTTGCCACTTTTCCTACGCTTCTTCAGTAGGTCAACTTTAGCCTGGAGTTCCTCAGGGGTAGATTTCATTATGGAGGAGCCTAGGAGATCTAAACCGAGCAAGTTAAACAGGAGAGAGGAAAAAGAATGGAAGGCATGTGAACCAACTCAGAAAGTGTTACCTTCTATGTCTTCAGGCCTAACAACTGAGATAGGGAGCGGAGCTTCTATCAATACCTCAAGAGGACTGAATCCCTATATTTCTAAGACTCAGGGCTTGATGAGCTCAAAGTACTTCTCTGGATTACACTTCTCCAACTTTCGTTTTACCCTCTCATCCTCAGCACTAAGCTCTGGTCAAATGCCTGAAAAACAACACAATGAGAGCAAAGGTCAAAAAGGTTACTCAACAATTTCCAAACCAGAGCTCAATCAGTTCNCATCAGTCTCCTGGCCCTCCCTCTTTTCGACTTTGGGACTCCAGAGAGGCAACTGGGATGGTTGCTCAAGCGGTCCAGGGGATGCAAAGTCTAGCTTGATTCCAGTAATCAACCATAATGCTCCCTCAACCTCAGAAGAGGTAGGGGAAGCCAGCCCTGGCTCGAAAGTCTTTCGGGGGGGAAAATGGGCCCCTTGAAGAAGAGAAGAGACCAGGGATTGAGATGAAGGAGTATGCCCTCCCTTGCTCAAGGCAGAAGAAGAGGGCACTCCCAGCTTCTGTACTTTAGCTCTGTCAACGGGGCTGCCTCCAGAGCTGGTATCAACCTTATGNAGGGCACTCCCAGCTTCTGTACTTTAGCTCTGTCAACGGGGCTGCCTCCAGAGCTGGTATCAACCTTATGTTTGCCACTTTTCCTACTCTTCTTCAGTAGGTCAACTTTAGCCTGGAGTTCCTCAGGGGTAGATTTTATTATGGAGGAGCCTAGGAGATCTAAACCGAGCAAGTTAAACAAGAGAGAGAAAAAAGAATGGAAGGCAAGNTAGGAGATCTAAACCGAGCAAGTTAAACAGGAGAGAGGAAAAAGAATGGAAGGCAAGTGAACCAACTCAGAAAGTGTTACCTTCTATGTCTTCAGGCCTAACAACTGAGATAGGGAGCGGAGCTTCTATCAATACCTCAGAAGGACTGAATCCCTGTATTTCTAAGACTCAGGGCTTGATGAGCTCAGAGTACTTCTCTGGATTACACTTCTCCAACTTTCGTTTTACCCTCTCGTCCTCAGCACTAAGCTCTGGTCAAATGCCTGAAAAACAATACAATTAGAGCAAAGGTCAAAAAGGTTACTCAACAATTTCCAAACCAGAGCTCAATCAGTTCGAGTAAGGGCTCACCTAAGTTATTAGGGGCGGACCAAGTTCTAGGGATACCTAGTGTATCACTCCTGTCAACAGGATTGTACTCCCAGTTGGTGCCCCCAACGAAAAAGAATTGTTTCTTCCAACCCTTATGGGAGCTCGAGAGGTGAGTAATAATCTACCTAGCCGTGGTTCGCTTGGAGATATATAAGAAACCCTCTGATGAGGTGAGCTTGATATTAAAAAGATCCACAAGCAAGGAAAGGCTGGGGACCCCGAGTCCATGAATCTTGAATAAAACAAGAAGACCCACAAGTACACCCCAGAAATCAGGGGAGAGCTGAGCAGGACAGACATTGAAGTGTTGCAAAACACTCTTGATGAAGGGATGTATAGGGAAGCGAAGGTCATTCTCAAAAGCGGCCACAAAGAAACTTACTCTCTTATGAACTTGGACAACGTATAGCATGTATTTATCTGGACACCAGGGCTAGACACCAGGAGAAAACCGTAATGAGCACTGAGAATCCTTATATGAGAATAGTCAACCTCACTAGGTCCTACGAGCTCAGCATGCCTAAAGGCGTCCCCTGTGCCCGTTGCGTTGTCAGAGACTCCTATCCCACTCACCTTGCCCTTACCTTTGTTAGGACTAGGGGCACAGAAGAAGACGATGGGGATGGTTCCTCAGTATTTTTCTCGGCATCAACAGCATCCACACCGGAGAAATTATTAATTTTCTCACCTACATCCCCTAAATCAGTGTTCTCTTTGGTAGACTTTTCCCCCAATAGAGAAGCAGAGGAGCGTGTAACTCTGGAAGGAGTAGACATCACTGGACAGGAGAAAGTTAAACTGAAAGAACAGTAGAGAGGAGGAATACTAATTAAGTACTCCCTGATAATCTTAGGGTCAGCGTAGTAGCTTCCAACAGCAAGGATTCACACGATAGAAAACCAGTCCACGAAATGGGGGAGAGGAGACAAACAGTAATTTCGATTCCAAAAGTAAAAGAACCGAAAGGCCCAGAAATGCAATGGCCATCTCGAATTCAAGGGATCCAAAATGAGAAAAAGTGAAAAAGGGACAAAAGGGCATACCTAGGTGGGAAAGAGCAACGAACAGCAGCCTAGAGCGAAATGGAAGAAAAAGGGCAATGCGAATCTTCAAATCAAACCCACAGAACTCGATCTTGAACGAGGAATCAGAGAGTTCCAAACCAAAAAGTCAAGAAATCGCAAGAAGAGAGAAGCAGCAGAGAAGTTGAACAATAGAATAGGGCGGTTCAAATAGCCATTTGAGCATTTAAAACCTGAGAGACGTGGACTGGAACGTGCGCGAGAAAAGAGGAAGCCATGATTACTGAAAACCATCAAAAAGGCCTAACTCATGTGCAAGCCAAGGTCAACCACATGCAAATCCTTCTCGATTTAAAAAATAGCTCTACCCCTGCCCAAGCCCGCTTGAACCAGGGGCTGGGGGGAAACTGATGATACCTCAAATAAGCCCTAGCTGTGAGCTTAGGTCAGGAGGTCAGGTCAAGAGGTCAGGAAAGACACGAGAAACTCAGAGAACCAAGGATGGAGCTCCCCTTGGGGAGATCATAGCTGAACCGACCAGGAAACAGCTAGATGACTGCGGAAATTAGGCCCCATGCATGAAACTCTCAACCAACCAAGATTCTCTCCTAAAATCAAGAAGGATCTCATGAATAATGGGCAAAGATCTCGGCTGAAATCCCACAGAATAGGGGGCAACCTTATAAATACTATGTAACGCCTCATCGAGAGAAGGAGAGGAAAAAAAATCCTAATTGGATTATGCATTGTCTTATATTACATTCAAATAATCAATAGAGAAGAAAAGGAGCAAGAGTCTCCATTTGAGAATAGATTAGCCGAGCTCCAGAGTCGGTGAACTATTATATTCCTACTGTGCAAATTCTCCTATCTCCTAAGAAACACTCCATTACTGCCAATACGAAGTTGGCAGCCTAACTTCACCGTTGATCCCACACACTCTGTTCACTCACATCAGTCTGCACCATCAAACAACATTCAATGTTGTAATATTTTCTATCCTTAAAACTTATCACTTTGATGTACTTACAGCTCAAGAGGCTTGTAACATGGTTTATAATGCAGAGTTGGTCGTTATTCTGTGCCTTGTAATCACCTTTCCATGTCCAAGTTTTTTCTGTTAGGTCTTTGCATTACAAAAGCAGAAAGAAAGGCATCATCATTCCTGGCTAGGATTTACAGCTTGCCAAGTAGAGTTGTCCTTGTAACTCAACAGAGAATCACCTTTCCTAGGGGGTCCAATTGAGTTTTGTTGTTCATTTTTGCGTTGTATTATTTTAAATTTGTATTTGATGATGCACAAAAATAGATTTATGCAAGATCAAATCAGTCAAGTGTAATATAAAGCAATTAATAATAAAAGACAAAGATTTGATGGTTGAGTCTGATTGACCTAACCACTGAAGACGACAACAGTGACTGAAGAATTTTATTAATGAGAACATACAAGGTAATAAGGGGAGAGAGAGAGTAATAATATGCTCAATGTGAGGTGTGTGAGATCTCTCCTCTTGTGTAAAGGGGTTTACAATTTATAGACACAGAGTCTTAACTGTGGTGGTCACGTGAATGTCAAAGTACTAATTTATCAGTAATGATAGCTACTATTGAGGATAAGCACTATCTTAAAGTAATGATAATCCCGGTGATTACTTTTTCATGTGTGTTGATTCTTATTGAACTCTTAGGCTTTGAATTGGACTGAAACTACGAATTAAGTTTGACCCACTTTTTGATGATTTGAGTTTAACCCATAAACTGAGCCCAAGTTTAATCTGAATCTGGGCTCGCCATTATTAATACTATTCATTTATACCCTAACTCATATCATGTCATTAATAATATCAGATATCCTAACATTAATTGAATCTGTTTATTTGTGTTTTGTGCTTGAATTGACCCACGTAATGCGTGCACCAATGATATATGACAGAAATTCTCTCTTTCAACTAAACCAACCATCCACCCACGTATCCTTTATGATCCTAATAACCACTTGAAAAATGCTAAGCAACCTAAATTTGGATTTTAAATGAATGGAGATTATTAGCTGAGTAGATTCTATCAATTTTTTTAAATATGAGCCACTAATCTAATAGTTCTTATTAATTTGAAATGTCATTTATGATCTCAAATTTAAATTGCATACTATCACTCTAAACACTCGATTCATATGTCACCAAAGTCAAATTTGGATACACTTCTTTCAATGCCCAACTCAAAATTCCCAAAATTGAAATAGCGTTGTGGCTGCCTCTCTTTCCTAGTCTTGGTCTACGCTAGAAATTCCATGTGTCTTGCAAGGAAATTGTCATGGTGTTCGGTGGAAAATGTTAAGGTCTTTTTCCAAAGTTGTCGATGGCGACAATGGTGCTTGTGTTCACGTTGGTACCGTGTGGAGCACATACTACTTTGATGACAGTGGCCATGATGGTGGGGTATCTAACGTGGCGTTTGGTTTATCGCAGTCAACCTGGGGTAGGAACAATATACTTTTCCTATAATTTTTACCAAAATATTTTTTGTAAATGATGTGACTAATTACAATCATTTTCGAGTGAGAGACCTCTTTGTATAAAATGGGTCTCATTTAAATGCATCCAAAATCAACTTCGACGCAGCTTAGACATCCGAAATCAAAAAATCCAGTGCAAAGACCCCATCTTTTTGGTAGTTGGTTTAGTAAAGAAGGTGGGATTTAACGTAATAATAAGGTTATTACACAGGAGAATTCATGCAATAAATACGGGTAGCAATTCTCTCGATGATGGACTTGAAACAACCACAAGGTCAGAAAAGGGACCGGGTGAACACCTCGGCTTATCCCCTGTGAAACTTAAATCAGTAGAAGTTTGGAGGCTTTAGCACAGTATTTCTTTTTTCTCAATTTAACTTGTGTACCATTGTTCATTTTTTTTAGGAATATTTATATCTGGATTAGTAATGAGTGCAAAGACTTGAAGTCTCATCTCAACATTTAATGGCTTGTACTCTTATCCATGCGTAATGAGTGTTCTCCACTCAGATTCTCGAGGTTGGTTCTCCTCGAGTGATAGGTTGACTACTCGGGGCATGCCGAACACTTATGACCCTAACCCCGATCATTCAAATCCATCTGATCGCCGCTTGACCCCTACTCCTAGGCGTTCAATGCTCTGGGGAAAATACCTCGGGGTACGTCGAGGAGATATGTTTGACACAATAGCTATTAATGTTTTGTATTCATGACTGTCAGTTTGAGTCTCGAGGATGTAGGGACTTATTAATAGTCATGTCATAATCACTCACGTCTTCATTAATGAGCTGTCAAGTCTTCTTAAATGCTGGTGTCAGTACGTGTACTCGGCTCTTCCGAGCCATTATTCCTCAGCGCCACCTCTCAGCCCCTTTTAAGTTCCACAACGATTACATCTTTACACATGCCCATCTGGGGGCTGCTAAGCCGCCTAAAGTCCCGTCAACTACCCCACAGCCTCCATTTTCTTTGCGATGTGGGCAAGTGGCGCAAGGAGAGTAGAGGCTTGCTGAACACGGCTAATTTATAAGGACGGTTACTTGCGTGGATGACGCCGTATTTTTCAAATTTTCAAATGATGACCTGCCTCTTTGATTCCTGCCTCGTTGTAGGGTATAAATAGGAGAATGATCAACCTTTTATAGACTTTGAATCTTTGAATTTCCTCTCAGCAATTAACTCCCGAGTTCCTCCTTCTTCTCCCGAGCGCCTGTTCTCTTTTTCCCAAGCACCTCTTCTAAAGATCTTTCATCTGTAAGTACTTTTTTCCCCATTTTTTCTTCATCTATTCATCATTCCTCAACATTTCTCCTAGATTCCACCCATGGCTAGAATACACAGAACAGTAATTAGGAAACCTGTCAGGGCTAGGAACAACTGTAGGTTGAGGAGGACTGAAGTAAAAGAGTCAAATATCCAAGCCTTTAGGAAAAAAATACCACATCCCTGAGCCTGTTTTTGCCTTTCCCTTTGATTCCGCCTTCTATAGGAGAGATATAGGGTGTGTAGAGTTCATGCCCTTCTATACGAAGGCCATTATGGAAAGGGGAGTTACATTCCCCCTCCATCCCCTCTTGCTGAAGATGTTAATGCATCTGAGCCTCTTCCCCCTACAATGCGACATAAATTTCTATAGAGTAGTCATGAGCATAGTCGTCCAAAATGCTCGGCTGGGAGTAAACCTGGGGGTAGATGAAATCATGTTCTGCTACGACTTAAAATCAATCATCGGGGGCAAGTACTACCTTCAGGCTCGGGACATCTCCATGTACCTGGTGACTCATATCTTGGATTCGAACAAGGGGTACGTCCAAGATCTAATCATTCTCAGCGGTAGTTGGGAGAAAGGAGATGGGGCCGAGTATGATGGATTACACTGCCTCAAAGTGCTGAAAGGTCCAGGTGTGTATTGTACATGTTCTAGAATTGCTCGGCTATCATTGTTGTTTCTGACCTCATTGCTGGTTACTTCTTGCAGACGAATACAAGGCTGGCGCTACTCAACCATTGAAGTCCCAAGTAGCATTCAAGGACTTGATCAAAGTCTAGTCCTACAACCCGGCTGATCCTTTTGCCCGAGCAGCACACACACTACTCGGCTACCACCCAATCTACACAAGGTTTTCACAAGTCCCTCCATCGTTCGACCCCTCTATCTGAGAAGACCGAACATCAAAGGAGGATGAGGAAAAGGACCTTGAAGCCGATCTAGACAAGGACACCGAGCGGACCCCATCCCCAGAAATGTTTAACTTTTCTCCTATCACCACAAACTCCCTAAAAGTCGTCGCAGCGGCGAAAAGGGTCAGGCTCTCGGGGGCTGGCGAACCTTCTAGCACTTCTCCAATACGCCGACAACTGCCACCACCGTCGTCACGTCAAAAAAAGCCCCAAAACCCCGTGATCTCGTCGAGGACCTGCCTCTAAGGCGCCATGGGACCGCCACAGTCGATACTCTGAGCCATGTGACAAGCACCAGGTGAAGCAATGCCATGAGACCCCGACATTGGACACCTCTGCCGAGTGAGCCCCCCCGAGCACAGACAAAGAGGGGGCACCCAGTGCTGTAGTCTGACTCCATTATCTAATCCTCTGACGTTCTCTTGGCTGTTAGTGGGAGTTTTCACTTTGAGGCCGACATGGCTGTTTATCGGGATCATGAGGACAACAGGCTTCTGCAAGGAGTTGTCCAAAATAATCTAATGGTGAGTGCGCCGATTGCTTTTCTTTTTGTCTTGATCATTTGGTCATTTCTAACTTATGTTCTTTCCTTTCAGGCCTGCCAGCAGATGGGGGTCATTATTGACCATTTGTGGGAATATAAGCAGATGGCGAGGAATGCCCAAAATGAACTAGCTCGCAAAGACGAGCACATTCGAGGGGTGGAGAGGACGGTTGGTGATCAAACCAAACATATCACTGATCTGATCTGCAAATTCGAGCCCCTCACTGTCAAGTTAGAGAAGATGAAGGTAGCCAAGGCCACCAAAAGAATGGAGGAGCTCGAGCTTTGGGTCTCTTCCTCTAACGTCAAGTTGTTGGATGCCGAGTCCCTCGTCAATGACCTGATGACCAAAGTCGAGGCTTTGGAGATAGAAAAGGCTGGGGAGTTTGAAATGACCCGGGAAAGTGTGCGAAAATGTGTACCTCAACTATCAAAATCAGATGGTTCCAACTTTTGAAGAAGCCAAGAAGAAGGCTTTCAAGCATGGCTGGGATAAGGCTTTGCACGCTGCCGAGGTGTAAGTTGGATCGGATCTGGTTTCAATACATAATTACCTTGGGGAACCCAAAGAAAGGGTTGTTCTAGAGGAGCAACATTAATCTGAGCCAGCTCCCGAAGGACCAGCCGAAGGTGCAGGGGGTGCCAAAGGCCAGAGCGAACCAATTACACTTAGTGATGGTTCTAATCAGCACTCCCTTCCTTCGCTTCCTTCTNCTAGAGGAGCAACACTAATCCGAGCCAGCTCCCGAAGGACCAGCCGAAGGTGCGGGGGGTGCCAAAGGCCAGAGCGAACCAATTACACTTAGTGATGGTTCTAATCAGCACTCCCCTCCTTCGCTTCCTTATCCTACTTTCCAAGTTTAGAGCGGTGATCTCCCTCTCGACACTCCCATCATTCTTCTTAGGGTGCCTGACACTGAGCTTGATGAGATACTTGGTGTTGGGGAGGAATCCCTGAAGAAGCGTGGTGGTCTCGACAGCGAGGAGGTTGGCGATCAAGAGCAGGCTGACCCCGAGGGTGAAGCAGAGGCTTAGTTTCTTCTCTTTTGTACTCTCCTTTTTTTCTTTGTTTGTATGTTTAGGGGACGTAAAGACCCTTTCTTTTTGTTAATGAAATTTCCTTTTCATCATGATCTTCTTTTATTTTGTTAACTGTACTTTATTTAGCTGAACTGTCCCTCGAACTCCAAGCTCATAAAATCGTGAAAAATGTACAAGTATTTAGCTCTTACATCCCTCGGGGTCGTGACCCTAACGACCGAGCGCATGACTCGTGTTAAAATTTTTGTGGGCGATGCTCCAAGGGTGGAGTCTTATACTCCTCAAGGTTGTGCCCCTAATAATCGAGCACATGGCTCGTGTTAAACTTTTCAAGAGTGATACTCCAAGGGTGGAGTTTTATACCCCTCGAGGTCATGCCCCTAACGACCAAGCGCATGACTCATGTTAAACTTTTCAAGGGCAATGCTCCAAAGGTGGAGTCTTATACCCCCAGGGTCATGCTCTTAACGACCGAGTGCATCATGTTCAACTTTTTGAGGACGATGCTCTAGCGGTGGAGTCTTACATCCCTCTGGGCCGTGTCCCTAACGACCGAGCGCATGACTCGTGTTCAATTTTCACCGAAAACCAGAGCTTAGGATTCAGCTTAGTAGTAATATCTCTTCAAATTTGATACATTTCAAGGTCGACTTACATCATTGCCATCCATATCCCATAGTCTATATGCACCTGTGTCCCCCACAACAATTACTTCATAAGGCCCTCCCCAATTGGGGTCAAGTTTCCCATCAGTGGGATCCCGAGTAGTACCCACTACTTTGCATAACACCAAGTCTCCTACTTGGAAATTTCTCGTTCAGACCTTCTTTTGGTGTTGTCTTGACAGTTCTCCTTGGTACTTTGACAACCTGATGGATGTCAGTTCTCTTTTCTTTTCAGCCAAATTAAGATCTTTCGCAAGCATTTGATCGTTGTTTCCTAACTCAAAGACTTGACTTTGTATTGTTGGGAACCCTACTTCTAGTGGGATGACAGTCTCGACCCCATATGTCATGGTATACGACATTTCTCTTGTGGAAGTCTTCGGCGTGGTCCTATAGGTCCATAACACATTGAGTAACTCCTCGGTCCAGTTATTCTTTGCTTTTTTCAATCTCTTTTTGATTCTGGCCAGCACTATCTTATTTGAGATCTCTGTTTGTCCATTATTTTGCGGGCGTGGAATAACAATTGCTTATTCCAAATTTTGAACAAAACTCCCTAAAATGACCATTGCTTAATTGAGTGTCGTTGTCCGAGATGATGGCTCGAGGGATTTCAAACCCAGTGATGATGTTTTGCTATACAAGTTTCTTTGTTTCGATATCCCGAATGTGGCTCAGGGGCTCGGCTTCGACCCACTTTGTAAAATAATTAGTGGCTACTAGTAGAAATTTTGTTTAAAGGGGCCCTTGGGAGAGGTCCCACAATATCCAACCCCCACTGAGAGAACGGCCAAAGACTCGTCAATAAGTTTATATCTCTTGTTGGTTGTTAGATGATGGGNCCAACCCCCACTGAGAGAACGGCCAAAGACTCGTCAATAAGTTTATATCTCTTGTTGGTTGTTAGATGATGGGAGCGGATTTCTAACACTTATCACATTTTCGAACGTACCTCTTAGCATCCTTCTACATGTACGACCACCAATACCCCTGAGACATTGCTCGGTGTGCGAAAGATCTCCCTCCAGTATGAGTCCCACATACAGCCTCATGAATTTCATAAAGCAAAGGTTCTATGTTTTCCTCGGGGATACAGAGCAAATTCGGCCCTAAGAAGGATCTCCTATAAAATTGATGATCGGNGGAGCGGATTTCTAACACTTATCACATTTTCGAACGTACCTCTTAGCATCCTTCTATATGTACGACCACCAATACCCCTGAGACATTGCTCGGTGTGCGAGAGATCTCCCTCCAGTAGGAGTCCCACATACAGCCTCATGAATTTCATAAAGCAAAGGTTCTATGTTTTCCTCGGGGATACAGAGCAAATTCGGCCCCAAGAAGGATCTCCTATAAAATTGATGATCGGCAGATATCCAGAACCTGGGAGTTTTGAGTTTGATCTTCCTTACTTTTTTGATGTCCTCGGGGAGTGCTCTTTCCATCAAATATGTGACTATGAGATCCATCCATCTCAAAGGCACTCTTTGCATTTGCGTCGGCAACACTTGTTCGGCCTTCGTTTCTTCTGTACTCGGGCTCTCCTGGTTTTCAATGACAATGTGCCAAATTACCTCCGAGGCCAATGTCGAGGCTAGAGAGGTTAACGCGTCAACATGCGNACTATGAGATCCATCCATCTCAAAGGCACTCTTTGCATTTGCGTCGGCAACACTTGCTCGGCCTTCGTTTATTCTATACTCGAGCTCTCCTGGTTTTCAATGACAATGTGCCAAATTACCTCCGAGGCCAATGTCGAGGCTAGAGAGGCTAACGCGTCAACATGCGTATTGTGATCTCTTGAAATTTGGGATACTTCCACTTTCTCTAACTTCTCAATTTTGGATTTTGCCTTCTAATGGTATGCATTCATCTTGCTGTCTCGAACCTCGAAATTGCCATTAATCTGATTCACTACCAGCTGTGAGTTGCAGAAAACATGGAGGTGCCTAATCCCGATCGAGTATGCGATATCGAGTCCTGCCAACAGCGCCTTGTACTCAACATAATTATTGGATGCTTTGAACCCCAACCTGATAGCTCGCTCTATTATGAATCCACTAAAACTGGCTAGTACTACACCTATCACTACCCCCTTGCGCTCGAGAACCCATCAACATGAAGGTTCAAAACATCATCATCAAAAGCTATCACCACTTGTGGGGGCTCGAACGTAGAGAACTCGACAATAAAATCGGCAAGGATCTGCCCTTTAATTGAAGTACGGGATTTGTACCTTATTTCGAACTCCCCGAGTTCCACTACCCACTTGACAACCCTTCCTGACATGTTANTGGGGGCTCGAACGTAGAGAACTCGACAATAAAATCGGCAAGGATCTGCCCTTTAACTGAAGTACGGGATTTGTACCTTATTTCTAACTCCCCGAGTTCCACTACCCACTTGACAACCCTTCCTGACATGTCAATTTTATGAAGAATGGACTTGAGAGGTCGATCAATTAAGACTTCTATAGAGTGCACCTGAAAATAGTATCTGAGTTTCCTTGTTGAAACTACCAACACCAAAATAAGCTTTTCCATAGGCAGGTATCGCGCTTCGACATCAAGCAAGGTCTTACTTACGAAGTAGATGGGCCTTCAATCTTGCTGCTTACTACTTCGCCAACTGCCACTTCCTGATTGCCCGAAATCATCGAGCCGATCCTGCACCTTGGCATTATCCTTCTCAAGTTGCTTAATGCGGTTTCCCATCCGCTTTTCCACGAATTTAATGATTTCACGAGTCAAAAGGCATTGCCCCCCGAAGCCTTGATCCACGAGAAAAGTTTGTTGTTAGGCATGTTCGCCTTCTTTTGACTGGCTCAAGGAGCTTGATTCTGTGACCGCTGGGAGCCAAGTAGAATCTGCATTCCTCACGCGTAAGCTTTCCCCCATCACCTCGAGATCGTATGTTCACCATGATACAATTGCTATTGGAAAAGTTTGATTTTTTCCCACAGAAGGCGCCGGATTGCATGGGAGAATTCCTGCAATAAATACGGATAGCAATCCTCTCAATGATGGACCTAAAACAACCACAAGGTTAGAAAAAAAGAGTCGGATGAACACCCAGTTTATCCCCTCTGAAGCTTATGTCAGTAAAAGTTTGGAGGCTTTAGCACAATGTTTCTTTTTTCTCAATTTTATTTTTATACTTTTGTTCATTTTTCTGAGAAGTATTTATATTTGGATTAGTAATGAATGTAAAGACTTGGAGTGTCATAGAAACATTTAATGATTTGTACTCTTATCCATGCGTAATGAGTGTTCTCCACTCAGATTCTCGAGGTTGGTTCTCCTCAAGTGATAGGCTGACTGCTCAGGGCATGCCAAGCATTTATGACCCTAACCCCGGTCATTCAAGTATATCTGATCAGTGGTTGACCCCTACTCCCGAATGTTCAATGCTTGGGGAACAGTACCTCAGGGTACACCGAGGAGATATGCTTGGCACAATAGCTATTAATGCTTTGTAATCATGACTGTCAGTTTGGGTCTTGAAGATTCAGTAACTCATTAATTACCCTATCACAGTCACTCATGTCTTCATTCATGAGCTATCAAATCTTCTTAAATGTTGGTGTCAATACGTGTACTCGGCTCCTCCGAGCCATTATTCCTCGACGCCACCTCTTGGCGCTTTTTGAGTTCCATAATGACTACATCTTTACAAGTGCCGATCTGGGGGCTGCTGAGCCGCATAAATTCCTGTCAGTTACTCTGCATGCATGGATAAAATTGTGTACGTCTGATAATTTTCAAACGTAGGCCTAGTAATTCTAGATACGATTTGTGAAACTGACATGAACCCAACATAGATTTAGCGCGTTTGGGTGTAGTCTTAATGAGTTCGAGTGGTTAACGGGTTAACTCGACAGACCCGTAAAATAAATGAAACGGTTTCGTGTTTAACTCATAAACTCTTTTTAACCCGTATAAGCCGTTAACAGTGGTATTTAGTAGTCATTCAATGTTAATTTTTTGTCTTTATTTTTTTTTGCTCAGCCATAATTTATTGTTATAACAAACAGGTCAAACATGTATAATGTGTAGCGAGTTAATGATTTTTTGTGTGGACTCGAAATACTCTAACATATTCTCTTATTTAACAGATGACTCATGAATTATATTTGGTAATCCATCTAATAAACGATTCATGTATGATTATGATAATTAGTCTCGTTTATACAAATGAGATATGGATACTTTGTGAACACTTTGTTTTCTTGAGGTTAAAAGTTCAAATCTTCATCCCCTGTCCAAAAAAAAAATAGATATGAATAGAGATTTTTTTAACATAAACCCGTTCCACTCGACACAATTGTCAGGCCTACTCATACCTCACAATAACAACAAAAATTTTGTGTAGTGGTTCGCAATATTTGTATAAAAAGAAGGGCAACAGAACAGATCCAGAAGAAATCTCTTTGGTCACAGTCGCAGGGCATTGTAGCAGTGGGCTTTCCTTTTGGATCAAAGCAGAAAACAGAGGGAAAACTGTGGGAGGGAACAGAATCCCCAAAGCCTTGTCTTTTGCTTCGATGCGAAGTGAAACATCCGAAAATGTTCTTGGCCATGGCAAAGAACTCCGCGTAATGACGAAATTACAAACATCATTTCTTGTCTAAGAGAAAAGCAAGCACATGTCCCCGACGTCATTGGAACAAAAGCAACCAATTTATGCATGTCATTCAACATCTCAAGCGACTGGTGAACTTGCTAGACTCATCAAGCCATTGTACAGTGTCATAGTATCGTTTACTGATTCAAAAAAATTTGAGATATATCGATCCTGATATCACAGCGCAATACTAAACGATATGTTTTAAAAAAAATGTTGATTATGACGTGAAATTCAAGTTATAATTATGACATCGCAGAACCATGATCAATCGATTAAATGACGATAACTCAACGATTTTGAATTAAGTCAAATACAATTCAAATTACTCAACTGAGGCGAGACTTGAGATTTATATAATAACATCCTCTCAAAAGACACCAAGTTAGATAGTAGTCAAAACTTTGTTCATTGTAACAATCACTCACTCCCAAATTGTTATGACCAATTAACAAATGTTATTTAAGGGTTAAAATTTAGTACCAATTAAGACATGCCATTTAAAAAAGATTCATCTTCTTCTATTATTAAATATTATTTTATTAATTTCTTTTATATAAAGGAAATAACAAAAAATTAACTTCTTTTTATATAAAGGAAATAACAAAAAATTAACAACATGAAGTCCTAAAATTTTGTTTCCTTAAAGCAATGCGATATTCATGTACTTCTGAACAACACGCTTTTCAGTAAAAAATTAAATAAATAAGAATTGGATAATATCCATAGCCCCTACTCAACAACCCGGTCAATGATGGCTGCGCTCATGATCATCTATATTCACATATCTCCACGTGTACAATACAAAGACAATAGTCGATCGATGAGTGCGACGTGGCAAAAACCCACTTCTCCATCTAGACTGACAGTTGGCAAAAATGTCTGACTTTTTTGACACTTTCATCGTTCTAACACGCCGTCGCGTGACTTTTCTGTCAAGTTAAATACTTTCTCCGAGTTAGCTTTTGAGTCAACTCGCTACTCCCCGCTCTATATCCAACTCAGTCCCCACCGACGACCCACCAGAGCTCGACCCGGTATCGGATCCTCTTCTATTCATACTGATAATTCTCTTCAGAGAGAACAAACGAGCACCAGGCGATTTGAACCCCTGACTCGCTGGTGAACTCAGTCCCAACTCGTCCCCTGACTGATTTCTTCTTGGCACCTCTATCGTCACACCCACCATGTCCTTAACCTTCCTCCGAGACTCCATTGAAGTAGAAGCGCTCTGTTCCTCTTCCTCCTCGTGTGGACAGGCAAGGCATAACACAGAACTTGAACCCGGTTCAGTCTCACCCACTGAAACCACTACATCGGACCGGTTGTTTTCGGCGGCCTGAACCGGTTCAATCAGTGACCGGCAAATTGGGCAAGTGGAGTGAGCGTGAAACCACATGTCAATACAATCTACATGAAAAGAATGGTTACATTTAGGTAAAAGACGACCTTTCTCATTCTCTTCGAATTCCGATAAGCACACGGCGCATTCTAGCGTTTCCGGGTGGGTCTTGGGGGAGTAGATGAACTCTGGAAGTAAGTTCAGGACCGAAGGTTCAAGGCCGCGAGTGGCGGTGGAATTGGGATTGTCGACGTAAAAGACGAGGTTGGCGCGGCGGCGGGCGCGGCTGCGGCTGCGGCGTCGGCGGACAAGGACTTGTCTCCTTTGAGCGCGGAGGAGGTACCACCGAGCGTAGAGATGGAGGACTACCATGACGACCACAACGACGAATAAGATGATTATTGCGCTTAGCATGATTTTGCCACTCAGTGCGTAGCTCTTTGGTGGGTTTTCCAATGGGTCATGGGGGCCGCCATTGTCAGTAATGTCCCCCATGTGTGTGTGTGTGTGAGAGAGAGAGAGAGAGAGAGAGAGAGAGAGAGAGAGAGAGATGGGGTGTGGATGGCTTGACGGAGTGTTGAAGCAGAGGGTGGCTTTATATTATATTTGGGTAGGGGGAGGAGCGAGAAAAGGAGAGGAAGGTTCTTGATGGTTTCAGTGGTGTTCTCCGAGATGCTTACATGTTGTTGAAGTGTGTAAGAGGCGCCTTGGTTGACGCGGGATTCTTTGAAATGACGGAATTGGCCTTCTATTATGAGCAAAGGAGTTAGAATATATTACGATGAAATACTATAATATATCCCAAATTTATAATTTAAATTTGTATCAAATGAAGAAAAATCATTAGATAAGTGGATTCTATCAACTTTTTTAAATAAGACTCACTCATCCAATGGTCATCCTTAATTTATGATGCAAATTTGGGTTAAAGATTGAGGATACATAACATTGCTCTATTACGAAACGTTATGAAAGACGATAGAAGCAAAACACGATGTGAAATTATAAAATTTGAATTTTTTTTAAGTCATTTATTTTGTAAATAAGTAGATTTGATATAATACAATTAAAAAATAAATTGAATATGAATGAAGTCAATTAAAAAAAATATACGATATAACTCGTATACACATTAATTATATACAAATCATCCAATACGACTCGTATACACATTAATTATATACAAGTCATTTGCGACACGAATTTAATATATCATGATTTATTAAATATAAATCAATAATGAATTAAGTATAAATAATAATATTTTTAATATGAATCTATTAAAATTCAACATAAACCCAACTTCACACTAGTAAGATGGCTAGTTATGAGTCTACAAAGCCAGTAGACTCGTTTAAGTTTGGTGGGTTTGTTGATGAGGAGACTCGTTAAGTTTGGTGGAGTTGTTGGCTCCTAATAGCCTTTGCCAATAATTTAAGCATCCAAAATGCTCGTCAACAGTATTAAGTGTACCATCTCCTCCCCCCAAAAAAAATAAAAAAAAAAAATTCTCTCTCTCTCTCTCTCTTTCTTGATGGTAGATTTTTTTTTTGGTAAGTACTCTTGGTGGTAGAGTTGTTATACCTGTTTTGATAGAAACTGAGGTTTTGCTTGGACTTTGGACTGTTTAGTCAAAGGATTTGTGAGCCCAAATGAAATTTACGGCTCCTTCAGCTGGGCTTGTTATTGATATGGTGGGCTTGTTATTTATATGGAGAACTCTTCTCCATATGGACCCTTGGAGATTGCTTCCAATAGCCAATTTGATTTCACCAACCAATTTGAAAGATTACAAAATAAGAGTAGTGACCCTCATTTAATTCATTATTATAGTAGTTATTAGATGTAATGATTATAAAACAAGTACCTGAAGCTAATGGAGTGTTGGATTGATCTATTTTAGACCGTTAGAAAAGTTTATTAAAATATATCTTATTTTATATTATAAATTATTAGAGTAGTGGGGTTGTCAAACATCAAACAAAATATAGATGTGATTATATTAATCTAAAAAAGTGTCTTGAAGTAGATCCGAATTATAAGGATGTGGTTCTAACAATAATATAGTAGTATACTATACTAGCATTAATAATCTTGGACCCAAAATAAAGTAAAGGATCCATCCAATGTGTGCTCCACCTTACTTCATGCGTGGGATACTAAATGCCATTTAAAATTGGGGTGCGTACCATTGCGAGTCCAATTAAAATTCGCGAGTGCATTTACTAGACTTCCCAAATACCAACGGCCATTCCCACCTTGAGCCCCCAATGAGCTACTTGCATTGAACACCCCCCTCTCTCTCTCCTCTTCCCTTCTTCAAAAAGTGAAAAACTATAGCCTCTATCTCACCTTCTCCTTGACTTAGAAACACTCTGAGAAGACCAAAAACAACCCAAATCTTCAAGCAACTCATCAAGTAGAAAAAGAGTTCAAAGACACAAACTATGTCAAACAAGTCCCCAATATTCCCAATGCCTGAGCCTCATCACTTCAGTGACTATGGCTTTGACCCTCAAATCGATTATTTTCAGGTACTCTCTCTCTCTCACACACACACACTGTCACTCATATATTAGCTTTCTCACTTTAGATTGTGTATATGACAAGGTTTTGGAAGAAGCAAGGAAGCACAAGAGAGAGGCATCAAGATCCATAGATACAATACACTTCAAGCTGCAAAAACCCACCTCGAGAGACGAGTCGTCCAAGAAGATCAAGAAACGTTGGTNTTCAGTGACTATGGCTTTGACCCTCAAATCGATTATTTTCAGGTACTCTCTCTCTCACACACACACACTGTCACTCATATATAGCTTTCTCACTTTAGATTGTGTATATGACAAGGTTTTGGAAGAAGCAAGGAAGCACAAGAGAGAAGCATCAAGATCCATAGATACAATACACTTCAAGCTGCAAAAACCCACCTCGAGAGACGAGTCCTCCAAGAAGATCAAGAAACGTTGGTGGAAGAACGCTCTGCTCTTCTTTAAGCTGAAATGGACCCACCATGACAACAAACCCAGCTCTGGTTTCAACAACAATGGGGTCCACTGTGGACGCTCCATCAGAGGATCAATCTCAGGCCCTATGTACGTCACTGAGAGCAGAAGTGGGTCAAGCACACCTTACCGTACTACTAGCCGGCCATCATCCGGCCCACTCGCCGGAACTCTGACTCCGGCGACGAAGGGGGAGGTGGAGATTCCGTACATCAACCTCAGGGAACTCAACATGGACCAGCAACAACTACATCACCGGATCTCCACCTCGGCCATGCCTATCTATTTGGTCACGTGATATACTCATTTTAGTTTGAAGCTTTTTCAGTTGGGTTTGTTGGTTTGATTCTTTTTTCTTTGTTATTTTTTTTTTTGGGTGGTTTTGTGGCCACTTTTCTGCACAAAAGGTGCTTTAATGGCTTTTGTGAGGAAGAAATTTGATGGTTCCTCCTTTTCCTTGTGTGGGTCACTCACTTATATATATTGATTTCTGCAACTAATGAAACAAACAATTGTTTGACTCTGTCAGTTACNGGGTGGTTTTGTGGCCACTTTTCTGCACAAAAGGTGCTTTAATGGCTTTTGTGAGGAAGAAATTTGATGGTTCCTCCTTTTCCTTGTGTGGGTCACTCACTTATATATATATTGATTTCTGCAACTAATGAAACAAACAATTGTTTGACTCTGTCAGTTACCCACCATGACCTTTTCTTTTTCTTTTCTTTACGTTTCTTTTCTGTTCTGTTGTGTTTTCCCAGGAAAGTGATGGGTTTTTTTTGGTCAAAATGCGCGCATATTTGCAGAGTTTATCAGTCAGATCCGTTATTTTATATCCATTTGCTTCCGTTTGTCGCCATTGATACGGCGTGCATCTAAATTTAGTGACCGTTATGGGCTTTGTGGGGCAGCAAGATTTTCCGGGTCCACATTCTAATTAATAAAAAATATGTATGTAATCAAGGCATGAAGTTAATTATACAAACTCTAAAACATGTATGTGGGAGGAAAATTTTGTACTTTAATAATGATGAAATCGATGATGATTGATTTAGATATCAAAAAACATTAAACCTATAGAAGTTTTTTCAATCGAAGACACTATAATGTTTCGGTCGATAAAAAAACTTTGAAGTTAAACAAACAACTAAAGATAAAGAAATAATACACCAGGATAGATGGTCACCATCCTAGAGAACGGATAATGATCGTAGGTGCAACGGTCTTAATCGGATATAACAGAGATGAGTTGTAAATTTAAATATCGTGAATTTAAATCTTTATAATTTCTTATAGTTAGTTCATAAATAATTTATCCCTTATGAATACTTTAGTTTTGATGTAGATGATCTATTTTTGATCAAATCGAATAGGATNTCATAAATAATTTATCCCTTATGAATACTTTAGTTTTGATGTAGATGATCTATTTTTGATCAAATCGAATAGGGTATTAATTGAGGTACTCGTAAAATAGTTCGAACACCTTTGATGATTAAAAAAAACAAAAAAAAAAGTGCGTAGTTTTAAAATTAAATTGATCCAATATTTATGGGAGTGCACTTCACTGAACAATTTGGCAACCAGACACTGCCATCAGTGGTGAAACTCAGAAATGTCATTGTCCAAGCGCAAAGCTACAAAATAGCAAGCGGCTGCATTAATCGTAAAGTGGTACGACACCCAAAAAAAATGCCGGAAAATCTAATTTGAGAATTTAAATATAAATTTAATTAAATATAATTATTAAATTAATTATGAATTCTATCGAAAGTCACCATTGATCCTATATATAAATTGAATTAAGTATTTAAATTATATCCTAACTTAAGTTTAAATAACATTTTCTCGTATGGATAGTCCACTACAAAATTACATTTAGAGTTTATTACAAACATGAATCATAAATTATTCCATTTATGTCCATTAAGACTCTTAACATNATTATATGAAAGTCACCATTAATCCGATATATAAATTGAATTAAGTATTTAAATTATATCCTAACTTAAGTTTAAATAACATTTTCTCGTATGGATAGTCCACTACAAAATTACATTTAGAGTTTATTACAAACATGAATCATAAATTATTCCATTTATGTCCATTAAGACTCTTAACATTATTTTTTTTGTCAATATAACCCCTCAACTATGCAATCAACAACACGACAGTAACCTTGAACTTCCATCACTCCTAAGAATAATCGCCACCTAAATTAACCTAAGTCATATATTTATTATTTTTCAGTACCCTATATCTCATTTTCTCTNGAACTTCCATCACTCCTAAGAATAATCGCCACCTAAATTAACCTAAGTCATATATTTATTATTTTTCAGTACCCTATATCTCATTTTCTCTCTAGTATTGAGGGGCAACCCCAAATGTATTTACGGTATCCTTCTAAAGTTGTTTCGGTCTTGCACATGTCCAAGCAAAACCCACGTATCAGGTCCAAACTAAGCTGTTGGAATTTTTGAAATTATAATAGGTCTAAACTGTAATACTTATGAATATTTTTTTTTGAAAATTGATATTTCAAATTCATTTACTNTGTACTTTAATAATGATGAAATCGATGATGATTGATTTAGATATCAAAAAACATTCAACTTATAGAAGTTTTTTCAATCGAAGACACTATAATGTTTCGGTCGATACAAAAATCTTGAAGTTAAACAAACAACTAAAGATAAAGAAATAATACACCAGGATAGATGGTCACCATCCTAGAGAACGGATAATGATGGTAGGTGCAACGGCCTTAATCGGATTAATCGGATATAACAGAGATGAATTATAAATTTAAATATCGTGAATTTAAATCTTTATAATTTCTTATAGTTAGATCATAAATAATTTATCCCTTATGAATACTTTAGTTTTGATGTAGATGATCTATTTTTGATCAAATCGAATAGGGTATTAATTGAGGTACTCGTAAAATAGTTCGAACACCTTTGATGATTAAAAAAAACAAAAAAAAAAGTGCGTAGTTTTAAAATTAAATTGATCCAATATTTATGGGAGTGCACTTCACTGAACAATTTGGCAACCAGACACTGCCATCAGTGGTGAAACTCAGAAATGTCATTGTCCAAGCGCAAAGCTACAAAATAGCAAGCGGCTGCATTAATCGTAAAGTGGTACGACACCCAAAAAAAATGCCGGAAAATCTAATTTGAGAATTTAAATATAAATTTAATTAAATATAATTATTAAATTAATTATGAATTCTATCGAAAGTCACCATTGATCCTATATATAAATTGAATTAAGTATTTAAATTATATCCTAACTTAAGTTTAAATAACATTTTCTCGTATGGATAGTCCACTACAAAATTACATTTAGAGTTTATTACAAACATGAATCATAAATTATTCCATTTATGTCCATTAAGACTCTTAACATTATTTTTTTTGTCAATATAACCCCTCAACTATGCAATCAACAACACGACAGTAACCTTGAACTTCCATCACTCCTAAGAATAATCGCCACCTAAATTAACCTAAGTCATATATTTATTATTTTTCAGTACCCTATATCTCATTTTCTCTCTAGTATTGAGGGGCAACCCCAAATGTATTTACGGTATCCTTCTAAAGTTGTTTCGGTCTTGCACATGTCCAAGCAAAACCCACGTATCAGGTCCAAACTAAGCTGTTGGAATTTTTGAAATTATAATAGGTCTAAACTGTAATACTTATGAATATTTTTTTTTGAAAATTGATATTTCAAATTCATTTACAATGAAATGAAAAAATTATCCTTTTTATTAGTTAAGTCTTTTTTGTTTTCGTACATGATAATAATAAGATTTAGGGTATGGGCCGCGATGATCAAGAGCCCAATAAATTTAGAAAGCCTCTATTAGCACAGTGATCCAAATTGATCGCAACAGCTTGTCCACGACAAGAATAAAATATATCATGCACAAAAGGTAAAGCCCAGCAGTACCAGAAGACTTGAAGACTAACCCAGCCTGAATCCAACTCAACCAAAAATCAGCTCGGGTCAAAGGAGTTCAACCCAATACATATCTAGGAATTTTCCATTGCGCCACATGTCCCGAGAACAGAGGGATCACTTCTAACACCCATAAAAAATACTCACTCTCTATCACAGAGAATATTGGTGCGTGGAACCACTCAAGATCTGTGGGTGTAGTAACATCATGTGACAGAGATCGCTATAAGACAAAAGTAGAAGGGCCCACAACATCAACAGAAAGGAAGCAGGACGTCCAAGAAACCCTAGAAGAATCACTTCTATAAATAGGACACCATTACACTACAGTAAAAAGGGGACCATCTTCCTCGCTACATTCTAAGCCATTTACACAGAAAAGTTTGAGTTATCTGAGCATCTTCTTGTAAAGGCCCTGAGCCAACAATACCTTTATAATCACCTATTTCGAATAATACACAACCCCCAAGAGCAAAAGACTCTCTTACTGTGGACGTAGCCTTAGTCTTTTGTTTAAGGTTAACCACTCATTAACCCTAGGCTAACTGGCCTCAGTTCTAGACTTAGGCTAAACTATTTCCGAGCACCACCAGTACACTTTAAAATACACCATAACTTAAAATTTAACACTATATGTTATTGGCCAAGAATAAACAAGAAAATGGACAATTAAAATTGTTGAGAATTGCATACACATTGTGGAAGCATAGGACCAAATACATACCTTGTTCGCTTAAATCCTAAAAATCCTTTGAGGATATTCCACGTACTTTATAATCCAAATTAACATCTTTTCTATAATTGCTCAAACAATATAGTGTTGTTACATAAGACAAATCATTAGATTTTTCACAGCACAAAAACCTTACAAATGTTATGTAGGGAGAGAGTAGAAAGTTTTAACGTTAGATAAATTATCAGAAGGTATCTCATATATTGGATTGTCTTGGGTTTATATAGGCAACCAATGAGTGTCTTTTAAGAGACACATTCTATAGGGACATGTCTCTTAATATTTAATAAACATGTATTTTAGGTGGTAAAGAATATCTCCAAAAGATATGCCTCTTTGGGCATTCTTTAATTTGGGTCAACCCATCATAGGCGCCCCGATTCGAATCCATAACCCAATCAATATCGAACAAAAATAATACTAAGAGAAATAAAAATGAAAAAGGAACTTAATATCCAATGGCATTCGATTCGAGAATATCCCTCAATTTATTTAAAAAAAAAACTACATGTCATCCCACAATTATGGAGATAAATATTGGCAAAAAAATATTTTTCTTTCATACCCAAAACTATTTTTTTTTGGTAAATAAAACTCTTTCTTTCATACTACTACCATGAATCTTAAATTATTCTATTTATGTCAATTAAGTCTCTGAACATTATTTTTTTGTCAATATAATTCTTCAACTATACAATCAGCCTCAATAAGACTTTTTTGTCCAATTTGTCATTAATTTTAACGAAATGTCTCACATGATGTACATATGTATGATTTTAACTATCCCTAATATTTGACTCGTATGATGTGTAGATACCAAATGATTAATTAAGTTAGAGCAATTCATATTCATCTCACTCAATCGCTGTCCAAACCTTAATGCAAAATTCCAAATCATTTGAAAATAAAGCACACTCACAGAAAAAAAACGACTAGATGAATAAATAATGCGTAACCTATTTGAACGATAAAACTATATAAATAATACGACACTTTAATTACTCATTGAATTACTCATGTGCGTTATACGTGAATAAATTTGAGTAGCAAATTTATTTTATTTGTTTGTTTTGGTATGGATTTCACAATTAATATCTTTTAAGGTGAGTTCTGTGCTATTTGCTAGTCAAAATAACATCAAAAAGATTTGGAAAAATTAAGTGACAAAAGTACGAAGTTTATGACGCATACATTTCTAATAGAAAAATGTAATATGTGACTCTTACAAGGTTTCTCTGTTTAAAAAAAAAAGAGAGAGAGACTCTTGTATGGGGTTAACTTGAGGTAAAATGTAAGACATAGAGGCACTAGAAATAACTCGTGCCTAAAAATATTTTATAATATAAAAAAATTAAATATTGATTATACAATATTTATATTTTAAAGTAAACATAGAGAAAATAAGAAAGAAGAGAAAGATATGTGTGAATTTATGAAGTTATTTGTCATTAGAAAGTAGTTTGACATTGGGGTCCGTGTAAAAAAATGATTAACATAATTCATATATTTATCATTTTTCAGGACCCTATGTCTCATTTTTCTCTAGTATTGAGGGGCAACCCCGAATGGATTTATTGTATCTGTATCCTTCTAAAGTAGTTTCGGTTAGGTCTATTAATTTTCGACTCGACATGTTAACACGACACTAATCGAATATGAAATTAATGGGTCGAACACAAAATTAAACGAGTTAATGGGTTAAAATGAGTCAACACGCTTAACCACGAAAAAAATTATGTCGGATTCATGTCAAAATAAGATCAACTTGATTTTGAACTGATTAATCCGTATATTTTAAACAGGTTGACAAGATTCGGACACGAGCCCGTTTAACCCATTTATGGCAGTATAGTTTGTCTATTATGTATGACTGATGTGATCTTAACATTATTATTTATTAGTTTTTGCTTATACTATGATAATTGACAATATAGTTTTTAACATTATTATGACAGTATACTAGTATAGTTCTTGCTTTAATTTTTTAGTTGAAACTTAAATGCATTTTAATTAATTTTACTCATGAGATGTGTAAAAAAAATTATTTTAAATTTTGGATTAATGATTGAATGATTTATTTAATGGTAATGAACTGGTGTGAAAATATGTTATGTGTGTTAAATAAGTTTGTTTTATCTGTGTTAAACAAGTTAAACATGTCATGTTATGTGTGTTAACCCCAAAACGATCTGTTTATTAAATGTGTCAAATAAATCGGGTTCGGGTAATCCGTTTAATGATCAGGTCAGGTTAGTATTTATACATTTCAACACGATTATTAAAAATATCATATTTGAGTTTTGAAATTTTTGACACCAACTTGAAATCAATCCAATATAAAATGATCCAACCCGACATGGTTGACATCCTTAGTGTCAGTCTTACCCATGTTCAAGCAAAACACATGTATCAGGTCCAAACTAAGTTGTTGGAATTTTTGAAATTATAATAGGTCTAAATTATAATACCTTTGAATTTTTTTTTTTTTTGAAAATTGATATTACAAAATCATTGACAATGAAATGAAAAAATTATCCTTTTGATTGGTTAAGTCTTTTTTTGTTTTCGTACATGATAATGATAGGATTTTAGGTATGAGCCGCCATAATCAAGGGCCCAATAAGTCTAGAAGACCTCTACTAGCACAGTGGCCCAAATGGATCGGAGCAACTTGTCCCCGGTAAGAGTAGGATAGTCCGCACCCAAAGGGTAAAGTCCAACAATACCAGAAGGCTTGAAGACCAGCTCAAACCCAATCCAACTCAACTGGAGGTCAGCTTGGGTTAGAGGAGCTCGGCCCAATGCCTATCCTGGAATTCCCTGTTGTGCCACGTGTCCCAATAGCGGAAGGATCACTTTTGACATCCATAACGAACACGCACTCTCTGCCACAGAGAATATTGGTGTGCGTAACCACTCAAGGACTGTGTGTGCAGTGGCATCATGTGACAAAGATCACTACAAGACAAAAGTAGAAGAGCCCACAACATCAACAGAAAAGAAGCAGGACGTCTAGAAAACCCTAGAAGAATCACTTGTATAAATAGGACACCATTACACTATAGTAAAAATGGGATCGTCTTTCTCGCAACACTCTAAGCCATCTACATGGAAAAGTTTGAGTTATCTTATCATCTTCTTGTAAGGGTCCTGAGCCAGCAACACCTTTGTAATTACCTATTTCGAGTAATACACAACCCCCAAGAGCAAGAGACTCTCTTACAGTGGACGTAACCTTAGTCTTTCGGCTAAGGTGAACCACTCATATTATTTTCTAATTTTCCTCATACGGCCTCATCCATTTCTAGCCTTAGCATTTACTCTACATCTTCCCTGGGCCAACTAGCCTCAGTTCTGGACTTGGGCTAAACTATTTTCGAGCACCATCAGTACACTTTAAAATACATCATACCTTAAAATTTAATACTATTTGTTATTAGCCAAGAATAAACAAAAAAATGGACAATTGAAATTGTTGGGAATCGTATACATATTGCAGAAGCATAGAACCAAATACATACCTTATTCGCTTTAATCTTAAAAATCGTTTGAGGATGCTCCACATACTTTAAAATCCAAATCAACATCTTTTCTATAATTGATGTAACAATATGGTGTTGTTATATAAGATAAATCAACACCAGATTTTTTACAGCACAAAAGCCTTACAAATGTTATGTAGGGAGAAAGAAGAGAGTTTTAACGTTAGATGAATTATCATAAGGTATCTCATCTATTGAATTATCTTAGGTTTATATAGGCAAGCAATAAGTATCATTAAAAGATACATTTTATAGAGACATGTCTATTAATATTTAACAGACATGTATTTTAGATGATAAAGGATATCTCTAAAAGACATGCTCATTTGAGCATTTTTTAATTTGGGTCAACCCATCATGGGTGTCCTAGTTTAGATTCATGA
>CAUOFW020005425.1:49818-65026 GCA_963454935.2 Ilex paraguariensis
AGAAACAGTGAACTCACGGCACCCTGGATTGGAGCTCAAGTAAAAGTACCAGTGAAGTTTATTGTGGGGGACTTAGACTTGACCTATCATATCCCAGGCACCAAGGAATACATACACAATGGTGGGTTCCTGAAAGATGTGCCATTGTTGGAGAAAGTAGTAGTAATGGAAGGTGCAGCCCACTTCATCAACCAAGAAAAGGCAGAAGAGATCAACAAACACATTTATGACTTTTTTCAGAAGTTCTGAGGTTTTTGTTTTCTCTCTCTCTCTCTTCAAGCTCTGTTTCTTGGAGGTGATTGTTCTGTATGTGTGGCTGAATTTTGATCCTGTATGAACGTCAATAATTTTATTCAACTAGGGAGTGGCATATACCAGCCCTATTCACCTTTCTCTCCCAACATTTAGCTCGTCGTCCAAAAGATGCTTCAGTTTCTTGATGAAATATTGAATAAATCAATAGCTATAGCTATGATCTTCGTGATTTTGATGGAGTGACAACTCCTTTAATACATGTCCTTTCTAATTCCTTTCTTGGCAAATCAGCTACTATGAATTCATTTGGGATCCACTGAATATAAGTGGAACCCTCATTAAATCATGGGGGGTGATCCACTAAATAAAAATTGAAGAAATAAGTATTAGAATGGATCTGGATCCTGTNACAACTCCTTTAATACATGTCCTTTCTAATTCCTTTCTTGGCAAATCAGCTACTATAAATTCATTTGGGATCCACTGAATATAAGTGGAACCCTCATTAAATCATGGGGGGTGATCCACTAAATAAAATTTGAAGAAATAAGTATTAGAATGGATCTGGATCCTATNTGATTGCTCAATTATGTTGCAGGAACCTGGGGATATAGAAGCTGAATTTGCTCAGATTGGAGTGAAAAGAGTTGTCAAGAAATTCCTTACATTCCGCACTCCCGGTCCATTTCATTTTCCTAAAGGTAAAGGGTTTGGAGATTCACCTGACGCTCCAATTGTTTTGCCATCTTGGTTGTCGGAAGAAGATGTTAATTATTATGCCAGCAAATTTGAGAAGAATGGCTTCACTGGAGGGGTAAACTACTACCGATCCATTGATATGTGAGTTACCTACCTATGGAATAGATCATGTGTCATGGCTTGAACTTTGTGTTTGAAATGAGGCTGTTAATTGGCTGGGTTTTGAATAAGATCCCCCATATATTGAAATTGATCAGAATATCCCAGACACATGATTTTGTATGATCCTACACATTTTTTCCTAGATTTGTACGACTTTAAAATGTATTGTATGGTGAAGGTGGCAAATCTTTCCCCTATAAATCACTTCACACACACTTTTCCAAACAATGTTGGATTGACTACCTCTTAGCTCAAGGGTCCTTGTTTGGGACCCGTCCTGACCCTAACCCAAGTGATGTGGAATACTGAAGGTTGACTTCTGCCATGCTAGCTGCCATCATCCCAAACCACCAACCCATTGGATTGAGGTGCATTAAGGAATACACAGATTTCATGGGCTCCACTCTACAAGGACCAACTTCTTTAACCCCACGGTTTTAAAATATGTAGTACAATAGAAATTCAGAGGTTGCACAGTTGCACTTATAGACTACTCCACAAACTTCACCAAAGTATGTGGAGTCAGGTCACCACATTGCTAGGTTCAAGTTCAATCTCTTGCTGCTGAGTTCTGTGTTTTCAAGGACATCATAAAATATATGTGCTGATTTTGTTTTGAACGTTACTAACAGCGGCCCTCTGCTGATAATATTGTGTTCTTCAGTATTCAATCCTTGTTTTTCTTCCCGTTGAAATGTAGAAACAGTGAACTCACGGCACCCTGGATTGGAGCTCAAGTAAAAGTACCAGTGAAGTTTATTGTGGGGGACTTAGACTTGACCTATCATATCCCAGGCACCAAGGAATACATACACAATGGTGGGTTCCTGAAAGATGTGCCATTGTTGGAGAAAGTAGTAGTAATGGAAGGCGCAGCCCACTTCATCAACCAAGAAAAGGCAGAAGAGATCAACAAACACATTTATGACTTTTTTCAGAAGTTCTGAGGTTTTTGTTTTCTCTCTCTCTCTCTTCAAGCTCTGTTTCTTGGAGGTGATTGTTCTGTATGTGTGGCTGAATTTTGATCCTGTATGAACGTCAATAATTTTATTCAACTAGGGAGTGGCATATACCAGCCCTATTCACCTTTCTCTCCCAACATTTAGCTCGTCATCCAAAAGATGCTTCAGTTTCTTGATGAAATATTGAATAAATCAATAGCTATAGCTATGATCTTCGTGATTTTGATGGAGTGACAACTCCTTTAATACATGTCCTTTCTAATTCCTTTCTTGGCAAATCAGCTACTATGAATTCATTTGGGATCCACTGAATATAAGTGGAACCCTCATTAAATCATGGGGGGTGATCCACTAAATAAAAATTGAAGAAATAAGTATTAGAATGGATCTGGATCCTATGATGATGTGTGTGAGTAATGGGGTGCATCGAAACATTCTTCCAACTACTTCACAATCTTAAATGCAAATAGTTTACTCTGAACCACCTTAGGAATTTCTGAACGTTATGGTGGATACTGGACTAAAAATACCACATTTGACGAGGTAACAGCTTCCATTTGATTTTTTTCAATCCCCTCTTCGGAGAATTATATGATCTTTACTATTTTGCACCCTCAGGTTTTATGAATATAACGAGTATGCATCCCATTTAGAACTGCACTCCCCAAAAAACTGGAAGCCAAACGAATTGGATTTGTCGGAGTGGTTAAAAAGTCTACCCACTTTGAGACACTACTGGAAGGTGAGTCTCACCAATATTAAAACGACAACCTTCAAGTCTAGGTCCATCGAAGTATACCAAAAAGAAAAGCAAACAGAAACAGTGTTCGCTAAGATGAAACATATTCACATCATCAACGTAAAGACCATACAAAACGAGTGTTCCTTTTCCTTCCTTTTTTCTTTTGGATCCTTAGTACAATAGGAACCAAAATGAAAAATCAGCGTTCTTGTTTAAGCATTAGGGTACAACCACAGCATACCCATTGGACAGAACAATTAGTCAATTCCATTTGCTGTCTCTACACACAAAAGCCTAAGAATCATCAAGTGAATATTTGTCAAGCTATTGTCTGTACCTATACGACTTCAGTTTGAGCCTTCCCAGAAGCAACAGACATGGGGCCAGGTAGGGGAGTCTCCTGATGGTTATCACTTGAAGATTGAGGGACATTATGTGTATCCTTGTCAGTTTCTACATTTCCAAGTTGATGGCTTGACCTGCAAGTTAATTTACTTCAATAGTTAATGAAGCTGAAATAAATAGCTTGGTCCCAACAATTCTTTCCAACATTTGCATTTTGATCCAGGAATCTAAGGCCTTGCGGAAATCAAAGAAATTTGCGATTCATATAGTTTTATTATGTCTTCTATACCATTTCATATCTACCTATCTACATAAATTGTAGTCATCTAGCTATTCTCCAGGTCAAATTTAGATTTTTACCACAAATGTGTGTAATTGCAACAATTTTTTCCAATTCTGAGCAATAATCCAAGTCCGCAATGCTAGAGCATATGCATGGATTCATTTTATATTCAGGGTAGAGTCGCCTTCTGCTATCAAAGATCAAATTTCTCCTGACAGACAGCCAAAAGTGCCTGTAGAGTGTATATATCTTAAAGTTTGTTTTGACTACAAACTATTTGAACTATGTAGAAGTTTCAAGTTCAATTAATACTTACCCTTGACGAAAGTTTGAAGGCTGACAACTGAGAAAGAAGGGGCTTGAACAGCATCCAGTGAAGTCAGTCACATCCTCAGAACAATCTGTATTTGACTGCAAAATAAAAAGGGACCATGCCATAACACATCGGCTGTTAACCATCACAACATAGTTCGCAAGTTCAAATGTATAATTTTTAGTCACGGTCTCTGAAGCAACTTAATTTAGGGGGAGAAAGTACTTCATTGTTTTCCATGTATAGAAAAGAAGACCTTAGTGGCAACTTGGAAAAAAAATAGCATGTTGGTTTATGCAAAAGTAACCAAAAACAACTTCCAGGACGATAACAAGAACAAAGATGTTAATATTTAGAAGTTCAGGGCATNACTTGGAAAAAAAATAGCATGTTGGTTTATGCAAAAGTAACCAAAAACAACTTCCACGACGATAACAAGAACAAAGATGTTAATATTCAGAAGTTCAGGGCGTACTTACATTTCGTTTATGAGAACCTTGAAGCTCAGAGAGCTCAATATGCTGAACGTCATGCTTCCTCTTTTCTTGTATAAGAACAAATGCACATTTGCATATGAAAAATAGAAGTAGCAAGCCAAGAGAAAACACCATGAAGAATTCAATAACAATCGCTGATCCTAAAGCTGTACCGCATAATGAAACAGACGTCAGTTGGCTGAAACATCAGATCTAAGAAGATGCACTTCTTTAAATTTATTGCAATAAGTTGAAACAAATATTAAGCGAAATTCTGCACCATTCAATAAATTATATGGAGCTGACCGGTCATGGTAGTTCCTGGTTCTTATTCTATAAGCTGTAAATGTTGGATGGTACCAGAGAATTGGCACTTCAGTCTACCGTGCAGGAAACCCATTAAAAGATAGTTTCCAGCTACAATTTTGGACAATATGGAGGGTTTTGGAGAAAAAAAAGAAAGAAATAGTGGGTAGGAGGATTTTCAAACAATCAGGTAATTTGACAATTTCAGTGAAGCTAATATATAAAGGTTAGAAACAGCTAATATAACCTCTACCAATCAATGCAATTAAAACAAATTTCAGAACTGGAAAAGTTGTGAAAGACCTCAGAGATTAGGTGCCTTGCAAAAAATATATCCAGGAATTAAGTAACCATAACTTTGACTTACTATGAGCTAACAACGAACTCATTGGTTGTTTTCTTATCAGGTTTATTGTAGCCTCGGCAAAAAGAGGTATGGACATCTTTTCTTCACAATCTGGATAACACCCATAGTTTCCCATATCGTTTATTGAAACTGTTAAAACAGCAGCATGTTCACGGCCCTGCAAGAACAATTAATTATTAAAAATTAAAAAATTGGAAGAGGATTTGCAAATAGTTCCAGTGGCAGTGCTAGATTTTCCAAATGCTTCAACACATTTTACTTACGTTAGATTGCAAGAGCTGCAACAAAATAGAGTGACATTACAAGCATAACATGTGTAACCACTAACTCATTTTCAAGCAACTAGTAGCGAAAGAGGACCATGTTTGCAAATTTATAAACAGGTTACTGAGGTGTCCTGTTATCGCCCTTGGTTATATACCACAAGTAAAAATTCCATTGCCCAAGGCCACTGATGCTTTCTGCAGACAAAATTCTGGTAAAGTACCTCATTTAAGTAAATCTTGGTTAATGATTAAGTGATAAAAGAATATCTTTTGCAGTTCAACACTGTTTGATCACACTTCCTGCTACAGTTCAACGGCCTAAATGGAAATGCAAGATTCATATATCCATGCCAAAATGTTGAGGTAAGGACATTTTTTTTCCCTTTCCTTATCAATTTTAAACTTTATTTTTCTCTCTATATCTATTATTATTGAATGGGAGCAGGTTGGACGTTGAAGAAAAGTACTATGTTCTCCTAATACGCTTCATTTGTTTTTCAGTCAAGACGGGTTTCTACAACTAGGATGCAGTATGTCACTAGAATTAAGTCATTAATCCACCATTCAATGTGATTGAAGATTATGGATTTGCTACTGGGATACTGTCTTGCCACAGCACCATTGAGGTTTGCAATGTAGCATACTTCTGAAAGAATTTGGTACCCATTATTTCCCTTAAAAGAATGTTGANTTCAATGTGATTGAAGATTATGGATTTGCTACTGGGATACTGTCTTGCCACAGCACCATTGAGGTTTGCAATGTAGCATACTTCTGAAAGAATTTGGTACCCATTATTTCCCTTAAAAGAAAAAAGAGAAAAAAGAGAAAAATGTAGACATTTGTGTTTTTCACTGCTAGGTTATCAAGTGGCGGAAGTCCAAATACATGGTCTAATTTCTCAACCCAATGTTTCCGACAACCCAAGGTATGCATAAAAGCATCACTTAGCCAGAAATCAAATAACTGATCATAAATAAAGCACGAAATGAAGATCTGAGTGCTGTGATTAGTGACAGATAACATAAACATCAATTTTCAGAATTTTTCCAGCCACTCACATGATAAGACAGCTGTTGCATGGCATCATTGCAGTCATTGATTGTTCCCCGGAATCTAATGCCTTTTGCCTTGACCATAAAATGTTTTGAAATAGTAACAAATGTTTGAAGGGGCTGCCACTGATAGCTGCTCTTCAATTTCAGTTCAGTTGTACTAACGAGCTTAGCTGGTAGATTGATTGATAAAATTCCAGAATTAACTTCCACAGAGAACATCACCAAAAATTGAGACTCGTTTCCTGTAAATACAAGTCAGCTAAATATCAGGACTATAAACTTCCATCGTGAGTTTTCAGTTTTTCAAGAAAAGGTAAATTAAGCACCAATGGTTTCAAAAATCTATTAAATTGTGTTCGAAGTTCAAAATTTTACATCATCTGCTTCCAGCCTGGTAACTATTTGTTTTCACAAGGTTCTCGAAAAGGAGAACACGTCATAATTTACCATACATACTTTTATCTAGGTCAAGATTCTGTGGTCTTGTCATTTCGCTAAAGAGAGAGCTTCAGTTCAGTGATATGCTATCAAATTTAATGGTCAAGAAGCAGACAGCCCATACTCCTAGTTGCCAACATATTGATGCAGAGTTGCCATGACATGCAAATGTTGCAAGTGCTAAACAAATCATGCAGNGAGCTTCAGTTCAGTGATATGCTATCAAATTTAATGGTCAAGAAGCAGACAGCCCAGACTCCTAGTTGCCAACATATTGATGCAGAGTTGCCATGACATGCAAATGTTGCAAGTGCTAAACAAATCATGCGGTCCAAAACATAGCAATATTTGTGCTAAAAGGCCTGATCCTCTGATTTTCCTCCTAGTTATATACGGTGAAATCTTAAAGAAGACTATGAAGAAAAACCTAATGAAAAGTGGAGCCCTAGCCTAATATGAGAGTTACTAACAATTCGTCAAATGCTCTTATGCATTTAGTTACTACCCTGAAGGGTTTCCTGATGAAACTAGTGGTTTCAAGGTAACTTCATGGAAAATTATTTATTGTTGGAAAAGAAATTCTATGTTCATATCTTAACTGCAACCCCATGAAGTGATCTAGTGTGCCAACTTCCCAACTGCCACATTTGATAAGCAGGAAACAGTATTAGCCAATCAGCTTAGGCCACAATGCCCTTGTATTTCAAGTGGATTACATGCTTGCAAAAGTACTGGGAAAATGGAGACCTGTTCACCTTTCGCAGGCATCAAGTGAGTATAGAGGACTGCCTAGTATAATTGGAGCCTCTGACTACAAATATCGGGCACATATGTCTCCTGTGCAGCCATGAGACACCTATTTATCAGGCCATCATGTCTGTGCTCTGAGTTTAGATTGACCAATGCATTGATATTTCGAGTTTTGCCAAGTTTTGCCTTACATCTAATCAAAGGTTAAAAAAATCTTCATCCCTTAAATGACCAGCTAAGATAGTTGCACTTGAATAACATACCAGGGAAATTAAGCAGATCTGGGTCCCCAATGGTGAAATCAAATTTGTCCTTTTGTCTATCAAATATTAGCATTTCTTCCTTCTCCTTTCCCGCCAAAATGATGAATGCAGGAACATTAATAAATGGAGGATCATTGATAGGCTCTACGAAAATTGGAACATCTAAATCATTCACTCCATTATTGTTCATTGCAGCAACCCAAATTGTATCATCACCACTAAAATTCTCATTTCTGATAGAAAAAAATAGATAAAACAAGTCACTGCAATGTCTTTTACACAAGAGAGAGAACGAGAGAGAGGGGGGGTGACAGAGAGATGCAAACACGTTACTGAAAAATGAGAATGTGAATGCCTAACCTGGAAAAAAGAAGCAACAAGATATAAACCCAAGAGCTGAAAGGAAACCTTTTAGCTTGCTACCAAATAGACTAGGTAAATGATGAGGAGGGTATCGTAAAATCTGCATCTTGGAGGGAGGGACCTTGCCCAAGATTTTCAGCAAAATTAGCACAAAAGTTTCTTCACATGGGTGGGAGTACATAAGCTTGTACTTCCACCACCAGTTGAGAAAAGGCTGTCGGTCTCATACCTAGCTCCTACCAAACCTAAAAAATTCATTCACTAAGGATCTAGTGAGATGTAGCATATCAGAGAAGATGACCAATTCTCTCCTCAGAGTCTTCTCTTCCTTTACTCTCCCCTTTTATCCTAGACAATATGCCACTAAGGGAACAAGTGCATTCAGTCTCAATAGCATATGAAGCACAAACAAGAGCAGATAAAGCTCTATGGGTTATTCTTTGTTAATTAACATCTTTCTTATGCATGACGGGAAACCCCACCTTTCCTTCTTTCAGATTCTCTAATCTTTATGCAAATTGAAAAGAGGAAAGAACTCTTGATATGAAAATTGTTCTGCATGTACACAAAATTCTAAAAGCTTCTGATGATTAACTTACATACCATGAGTTGAAGTGAGAATCAAAATGATATCAAGTAGAAAGTCAAAGGTAGATGGGTATATGCGAATAATTGTTACTTATAACTACAAAGAGTATACATGACAATGTCCCTCTAATAGAAGTATATAAAGCAAAAATTCTATGACTCATGAATAATTAGTTATCCTTTTATCCTAAAATGTTAACATCAGAAACATCTAACAGTGCAGCTAAAAAATGTGTTCAGTGAGTAGTACCCAAGGTATTGGACTGACTGAAGGGCGAAGTTGATGACTTCCAAACGACCTACTAAAATTAAATCTTTAGCTTTTCCGTCTCTTTTTTCAATAGAAAGTTCATTCCACATGGGCTGCCAAAATTGCATCAGCATTGGGGAGAGAAAGACAGTCCCATGTCTTGCATTGAGCGTCACAGTGATGTTCTCGATAAAATCCGAATATATCATCTCAAAGCCAGAAAACCCACTGCAAAGAGAGAAAATTGATATGGTGCAACAGTAGATATTTGGGTATACCCAATAAAATAAAATGCAAAAAAATCCTTATGCGTCTATTGTCTTCCATAAATGTTCAAGTATGGATAGAATCTTACCCAAATCGGGGACCTATTATATCTTCAGTTACTTGCAAATGACGTGGAATGGAAATAAACTGGGGTGGAACGCTTAAAACAGATATATTGACATCAGCAGAAGCCAGGTTGCCATTTACATCTGATACTGTGTACGAGAAAGAATCATTTCCATAAAACCCTTTATAGGGTGTATATCTAAAGATACGTCCATACTGTAGAAGAGAACCATGACAAGGCTGCAGGATAAAATACTTCATCATAAGTTTATCTGGTAAGTGTAATTACTATCTCGTTAACTAGTATTGGTAACTGCAAAGGAAAAGACTGAGGTCATCGTATGCGATAATTATGACTAGGCAAGCTAATAAGAATCAGCCATTAAATGGAATCCAAATATACACGTTCAGCTTGTATGCAAAGTTTAGGGACAGCACAAATGAGCTGAGGCATTGAAAATACTTATAAATTTGTGCTTCTACATAATTTCTCTCTAAAAGCATCATTGTGTACTTGATTTCCATTGTATGATTTCGCATTAATTGTTTTTCTCAAGCATAAACTCAAGTGTCTCTTTTCTGCCAGTTGAAGTGATATCCAGAAACATTCTAAATCCAAAACACAACGCAAATTTTTTAATTTTTCCAGGTCTAGTAACTCAACACCACGAGACAAAATGCTTGTCACTCNAAGTGTCTCTTTTCTGCCAGTTGAAGTGATATCCAGAAACATTCTAAATCCAAAACGCAACGCAAATTTTTGAATTTTTCCAGGTCTAGTAACTCAACACCACGAGACAAAATGCTTGTCACCCTGTAGTCTCTGTTACTTTGGGACATGGAGGTGGGGTAGTAGGAAATACTTGCTGGTTTCTTGATTTCCTGATTTTCCCATTTTCAGCAAGTCTAGGCTCCTAATCTTACCTTTGAGTAATCAACAATACTTGCATTGCCACCAGCAAAGTAATCATTTTCTACGGCATCAAAAGCAATTGACTCATCCTCCCAAACAAATATTATGTCATTGTAGGCTTTTGGAAAATATTCACCTAGAACAAAGAAATTTTCAATTGTCAGACTGGTGCATAGTCTTTATGTATAGAAAGAGAAATAAAGTGAATATTGACCACTCATATTTGAAAAAACAAGATTTAGATCCCATCTGATTCAACTACTGTAAACAAGTGACGAACTGAAATATGAATATCCATATGTGCCACAAAATATTTTCATGAGGTCAATGCACACATTTACCAGTTTACTTCTCTAAAGTCACGTAGTCATGTCAACTCACTGAATTTCAGGCATGAAGAACTTGGCATATGCAGCCAAAAATACAAGTATTCCAAAATAATAAAAGTCTATCAAATATTAGCGCTCGTCACTAGGCAATGCATGATGCCAATTAATTCCGTACAAAGAAGAAGACAAGGAAGAAAAAGGAAAAATCTATTGTTTTTTAGATTGAGTATAAGCAGATACCTTCTTCAACAGCAATAATCATTGGATTCAGAAAGGACAGTAATACAAAAAAGAAACATCCCAAAGCCATATCCAAGGATTTGAGGTTAAAAAATGTGGATCATAAGGTCGATTTCGAACAACCACTCATGGAAAGGAATGGACCAGAATATGCAAAAGAATATTGTGGAATTCCATAGTTTCTTACCATAATTACCTCCTTTATCCAATATTATGAAGAACAGCACAAACTAACATTGCCACTGCTGGCAGCACTAAATTTGTCAGTGGAAGAATACGCTAAAATTCATGTTCAATGATCTTTCTAATCTTGATTTCAGTTTTAAGGCAATTGCTTTAGCTCATTTTAAGATCACAATAAGTTCCACAAAACAATTAATCATTGTTTGAAGTTTATAACAGACGGACCAATGAATTAATGTTGATAATTTTTATTGTTTCCTCAATTCCTATACAGCAGAAATAATTTCCATTTTATATATGGCTGAGCGCCACAATAACTTGCAAGCATGACACATAGGTATATGCAAAAAAGTGAGCCAACTTCACATTCCAACAGCACAGATCCAACCAAATCAGAAGTAATATATATCAGTGAAAGCAGCAAGAAAAAAATACGAATCATGTTGGATACATTTTGTAGCCATTAGAACTTACGACTGTACACATTTACCCCAAAGGGACAGGGCAAGAAACGTTTTCCATCAAATGAAGCACATATCTCATAAGTGCCGACATCCTTTGCCAGATAGAGACCACTATATGACCCATCCATGTTATCAACAAACATCCATGTTGAGAAACCAGAACTGTTAATTGAACCAATCTCCAGTTTTAACCTTGATTGTTGTGCCAGGACAGGATTAGAAAATGAATCCATGAGCTGCACTATTATTTCATTTTTAATCAGCTTTGGTACTTTTGGCACGAATTTTGTAACTCCTGAAAGTGATATATTTACGTCACCTGCCGCAAATCAGCAAACACATTAAGAACCCAGAGAATCAAGTGTTATCAACCCACATGACAGAAAACAAGAATATGATTAAATTAGTATAGAAGTGCAATAATCTTTTTCCATTTCCAACATGTTCTTTCCAATACATCCGAAACTAGAAGGTAAGGAAAGTCAAACTGTCCTGACAAGTACCAGAGATATTGAAATTACTGAAGTTGATCTGTCGAAATACATACCTGCAGTNTTCCAATACATCCGAAACTAGAAGGTAAGGAAAGTCAAACTGTCCTGACAAGTACCGGAGATATTGAAATTACTGAAGTTGATCTGTCGAAATACATACCTGCACTTACTTCCTTTCTGAATGCACGACCGCCATTCAATGGAATGTTTCCACAAAATACACTAAGTTTGTATATCCCACTTTTTTCAGGCGTATACACAACATTGAATGAGCTAGCCTTAACTTTCCGGTTCTCAACAGACTGAATTCAAAACAGACTATTATCAGTTTCTATAACCTGTAAAAACAAATGCTTCTTAATGAATATGTAAGAGTGCTTCTTACATTGTTATGTGATGAAACAGTTGGAGCAGAAGCTAGTTCTATATGACTGCTGGCACCATAATTCAATATTCCAGTTGACCAACTACCTATTCCGTAGATGCTGGACTCTGTCAAATAACAGCTGAACAGAACGATAAAATAAAAATAATAGAATAATTACTTGTTCTGGTACCATTTACATTTTCCATTGGATATATGCTCGGATGTACTTGATGGGAATCCAATTCCCGCACAATTTGCACTTGCAGCCTTTCTAACTCAACCGGAGAAGGGTATAGATAAGCATCTTTCAAGAAAACAGAAAACCTTGCAACTTCACCAGCAATAGAATTATTTAAGCCAAATCCATTGATGATACTATTGAATCCATCGCAATACCCTATTCAAATTCAAACAAAACAGTGGAAACTGAATAATAAAAATATGATGATTTTCATGAAATTAGTTCAAATCAGTAAGGACCATCGACAAAAGCATTAAACTTGAATGGAACTTCAGAGTCCATTGATCGAGAAGGTGGTAAAAACTAGAAGGGACTTTCAGAATTTGAGCTTATTTAAAAATTTATTATTACAATTATTGTGCAATGTAAGAACATCTGAGATAAATGCTTGGTACAAAGGTAAAAGCACAGCCTACCAAGCGTGAGGAGTTTAAGAGCAGATACCTTCCGACAACTAGTGTCAATTGTAGGTTTTATAACCAGTCTTGCCATCCGCCTCTCTTTGCACCGCACTCCACATAGTGCCTTGAATTTTGTATTAATATCCACTTTAATTTTAGTTATTTGTTGTGAGTATATTTTAAATTTATAATAAAACTCTAGCACATGAATATCTTCAAATACTGTAGTCCATTGTTCGAACGTGGTTTATTGCAAAAATATAATAGTTCAAAATTCCCTGGCCACTACATCACGTTACAACTTCAACAGTTTCATGAAAAGCACATTTGAACTTAAAAATATTTTGGTAAGTTGTCAATCCACAGTAAATATACCTCCCAGAGGATCTTTAACAATTTAAACTTTTATACATATGCATACATCCAATCAAAGTATTAATAACAACTAAAATTGAATGCACCTAATACATTACCATCGAGTGGGAAATTTGGAGTTTATTTCAAATTGGAAAGTGGTACACATTAACAGGCCAAACAATTATCTTTCACATTCAATATAGGGAAAAACTACAGGAAAGAAAGAAAAGCTAATACTAAATCATGAGATCTTCTATTGGAAGTGAATAAAGGAGTGGCACAAAATGAAACCAAAATGGTTTAGATAATCACACCTATATAAACAGTGAAATCATATGGCATATTGGACAGGAGGTTATTCTGCTCCTTGTCAGAAATCATGAGCATAAAGTTCCCCGGTTCCTCTAAGGTGAAAGAAAACAACTGTATACCCGGTTCGACTTCTTTGAAATGCAAATCTGATATGGGCATCGACAAATTTGTCCCCTTTTCAATGACTTCAACATCAAATGCATACAATCCTGGAACAAGATTTCCATATTGGTCTCGCTGGTGTATAAAAGTGTCCATCACAGAAAATAGTTGGAAGAACTTCATTTCAGTATTCCATTGAGTCACACAATGAGAGAAATCCAATGCTCCTGTTAAGAACCATTAAAAAATGATACAAGGTAGAGATTTAAGCAACACGTCCATGGAGGGCACTATACAATTTTTCTTGAATATGCCTCTTAATATTTTGGCATTGACTTGAATATGCATGTTAATTAGAATCCATAACATATTTGTTATTGGTAATAAGGATTAAATATACTCGGCAATGAACTACCATAGGAGAAAAGATACAGCTTCTGAGTGCTTCATCTATTAAAATAGCTACATCTCAATCCAACCTGAGTTTCCCCGGTAAAGAAACTGAAAAATAGCAATAGTGGAGCAAAACTAAATATGTGAAATTATACTGATGTAAAGAGTATGCATAAAACCATGAGAATCCATAGTGGATATTTGTAAACTAATAAAATTACACTGCAAAGCTTTTACCATGACTAAAGTGAGAGAGAGAGAGAGAGAGAGAGAGAGAAGTAAATTAGCAATAAAGGTCCAAAAAAAAAAAAGGAATCATTATTAATTTGTGTCCTGCGGATCTCACAATCCATGTCGTGAGCTTAAAATGAAGCAAATCACCTGGGTTCACCTTGAAAGGCAATGGAGTTCCACTCAATGTTTGATTTTCCTCTTCAACATGAAGTAATAGGCTTCCAGCTGTGGCCACAATAAACTCAATGCTGAGATATCCCAATTCATTCCATCCTTTGTTACAGACATTAAGCAAACTTGCAACGGAACCATTTGTAAAAGATGCAGCCAATCCAAAATTATAAGAGATTGATCCTTCATTTGTTGATGAAATATTATTCCCAAATGCATCTTTAGGAAGTATCACAACTGCTGCTTTTGTCCCAGCCACAAATTTGTTCACTCCACCCATCCATGACACAACAGCAGTGGATGGATACATTCTCCCTTCAACATCACAGTTGCATTTCGGTTAACTAATATCTTTAAATGCATTGCTGATAAGATATAAAAATATGTGCAATGACAATATTTGTGAGCAAAATTAGAAAGTAAATTTCAATCATAAAATTCGATTCCAGTGAACATGAGCATGAGCAGCTCAGAGCATACATCAACCATAAAAATCAATCACCACATTGTCAATTATCCGGTCTATTACACACCCTAATAGGTCCATTTCTCACCAAACTCCTACAACTTTAACCAATTGTATGCATTTCATCAGCGGGTGAGAGCCAACACAAGTGGAACTAGTGAAATTCTCTTCATCTTTCTTTTGGTGTTTTAATGCTAATCATAACCATGAGAATGTTCACATCTTAATACCATAATCTACATGCAGAAAATTGAAAATTACATCAAGGATCAAGTGTCCAGACAAGTTACCAAAAAAAGAAAAGAAGGGGGGGGGGGGGGGG
>CAUOFW020005425.1:65167-105644 GCA_963454935.2 Ilex paraguariensis
AGAGGGGGGGGGGGGGGGGGGGTTATCTGCCAATTGTCCTTATCAAACATGAAGAGTCAGCCCCCAAACTTATTTCTGATTTTGCAAAGGGCCCCTTAAAATCCACAACAAAACAGAGATTTGACATCAATAACTCCAATAAGAATCAAACCTGGTGTAACCCGGAAATGCAACGAGGAATCTAGAACTTTAAAATGGTCATCGGTGATAAGCACATTGAACAACCCAACCATAATAGGAACGAAAGAAATCCTCCAATTGTCAACATCAACATCAACATCAAAATGTGAAGAAACTCCAGAAATATAAGAACTATTTCCCATCTTTTCACTCACTGTGATGTTAGGATTAAAAGGATATTTGTACTTGTGAGCCTCGAAATTTCCCAGTACTTTAACCTTTATAGTTGCTATATCCCCGGCCATGAATGTGTCATTATTGTCCAACCAACTGAAAGCCAAACCGGGCATTGGTACACCTTCTGCTAGATCAAAGGATACCACTTAATCCATCAAATACAAAGCGTGTGTGTGTGTGGTCATGGAAGTATATATTTATGCAAATGTGAGAAATGGGTAATTAAAATACCTGATTTTGCAAGTGGAATACTAAAGGGTGGGAAGAGAGAGGCGGTGAAAAGTAGAGTGTGAGTGGTGTATACGAGCTTTAGAGTCATCATAGTTGAGAAAATAGAGAGCTTCAGAGGCAAAATTTTGATGGCGAAAGAAATTTTCAGTGTGCAGAAAATGGCGGTAGGAGTTTGAATTGATATACTGGAGAGAAAATGGCGGTTATGGCCGAGAGAGAGAGAGTGGGCGAGATGGGCTCCGCTTCATAATGGGACGGAAATGGGCCACTGTGATCGATTTTGAGCTTTTTTGACTAGTGGGCTGTAATCATAAAATGATATAGAGAATTATACTTAGAAATTTTAAAATTTGCCGTTTATCCACTTAAATTTCTTGACATTTAAAATATTAAAATTTATACACGCGTAATACTTAAATTCTTGTAGTCAATGTCCATTAATAAATTATACCTAGATTCCCTAAAGTTTATAGACATATAATATTTAGACCCCTTAAATTAAAATATTATATTTAAACTAAAAATACTCTAATTTTAGATAAAATATTAAATATTTTAAATTTTACAACCAAAATTTATATTTTATTGTATCATTTATTAATATAAAATCAAAAATAAAAAATTCAATTTTTTCTTAAAAAATTATAATTAATATACAATTATATTATCTATTAGAATAAAACTAAAAAAAATCAAATAAGTGTTCTAAATCATTCACAATAGAACATAAATTTTACAACCAAAATTGAAGTTCTATTATGTCATTTATTGAAATAAAATCAAAAATAAAAAAACTATTTTTTTCTTAAAACTCATCATTAATATGTGATTATATTATCTATAGACGGTGACCATAAAAGGGCAAATGTTTTTTGAGATATTCGAACTTGTGATCTACGCCTGTGAAGACACTCGTCAGGTTGTCAAGCTACCACTCGGAAAAAAAATTGTCATTTCCCCCCTTTTTTTGGTCCCTATGTGCAGTATAATTTGATGTATCTTCATGGATTTTTTTTCACTCAGATGATTTAAGCATTCTTCAATTTGATCTGGGTTCAAGATCTGATAATGGATTTAACCACAATTTCACCATTGTAATGTGGGCAAACATTGAACTAATCGCTGGAAGGTTCCTAGAGGTTTATAAGAAGGTAGTTTATAGATGAATCCAGTTTAACCTATATGTCAGATCAATCCAACTAACTCTAAATTATTTACAAGTTTGTCGATCCTACAAACTTAGCCCTCAATTATCAACACTATCAAAATGGTAGCTCCTCTATAAAATTATCGTTGTATATACACAATAAATTGACAAAGTTCCTACGTTTACAACTCCGAAATTTCACTTACGTCTCGATGCCTTGCTGCGAATATGGTATCAAATTGTCTCCCACAGTAATTCCCACTTGTTTTAGGCATTGGTGCACGCGCTGACCATTAGAAAAACCGGCATCATGCTCACCCATGTTTTAGCATTGTATTGATGATCCCATCCATGTAGCGACCGGCAGCAAGGTAATCCTTCACCCATAAGCTGCAAAACATATATGAAACACAACAAAACAACTAAGATTGGACATGAAACTGATTTTACGAGAAAATAGAGGAGAAAATAAATTAGTTAAGATCTTATCTTGCATCACAACGAGGTACGGAATATTGCTTTCCATCACCCCAGATCAAGTAAATGAGTCAAATAAAGGTGAGGACACCTTCACATGTTTCACCAGGTGAAGTTTCCAAGATAAAAATCAAAACCAATATGGACAAGTATAGCAACACTACATTGACCAACACTCGTAATAATTCGACTTTCCTACAGAATTTTGTAGAATCAAATATACAAGGTGTTGATGTGTTTCGATGAACGAGCACAAGTTAGTAGACACACAAGTCAATAGTTTCTTTCAAATTAAATACATCCACGATGAAATGCATGTGAAGTTGGCTGACTTGCACGAACCCCATTAATTATACAAGATAATCCTGTTGAAACATCTAGTATAAACCACCATCAATGGTCTCACCTATCTGACTTGTGCTCCTTGTATTTGGCACAACCTGCATAACAAAAATGCTATCAAGATTTCGTCATTATATAACAGTAGCTTGAGCAAGCTTTTGTAAAGAGCAAATCCATAAGCTGCCAAAGCTCACACAAAAAGATAATGTTTTTGACTCCTAGAAATTGACTAATACGGTTGTTTTTAAGTTGCCAATACTCTAAGGGTAACAATCCCGAACAGACTAGTGTAGCACCAAAGTAGAGATAACAAGTATCTTCTTGTGTGTCATAGAACCCTATCCGAAAACAAAATGTGTAAGAATCCAGAGAAAGACACGTAGTAAAGGGTATTTATGTCTTTTAGTTATATTTGGATACATATAGATACATTGAGTGAAAAGGAGCGATTATGCTCTTTGCGTCTTGTATTATTCATCTCTCCAAAAACACTATCTCCCTACTTTCAGTCAGTATCAAAGCACAACTATTAATCTAATTTAGGGTTCACAATTGCATGTAAAATTCTGCAATTAGGGTCAAAGTTTATGCAAGGTAGATTTACGATCTCGTTTTCTCCCATCAATCCATTTAAGCGAGACTTTTGATTGAAAGTAGTGTCTTTTTAGCATATTATGAATTTTCTACTTCTCTCTTTTACCTTTTTTTTTTTTGCCATTTTATTTGTTGTGTGTATCAGTTTGACTCAGATGCAAATCAACTGACTTGAATGAGATGGATCCAATTTGCATCAAGTTATACCAATTCGGAACAAATACTTGTTAGAATTGTTTTTTTTCGTATCGTGTATTGACATATTGGTATTATATCGATGGCAGTTGGCCGATACTTTAGAATGTGATTGCAACATGTTTTCAGTTTGTTGTTAATTAGTGTGTTTCAGTCGTGGGTTCATGGTCTATAACATTGTTTGGTGTCATGGTTGCTTCGGTTCTTACCAACGACAAGAACCGAACCAAAGCAACCATGGTCTATATATTCTTCTAAATTATATGATGTTATGATTTCAAATGTCTTGTTTCGTTGAAATAAAAGTTCAGTGGGTATATATATATATAGATACCTTTTTCTTTCAAGTTAATTTTCAAAAGTAAGTTGCATCGATGAGTTGGTTTCATCCGCTATTACAGTCATCCTTGTGTTACAATTCATCTGAAGAAAATGGTGACTTATAGGCCATGTTCAAAATTGCTATTAGGCTTTATGCCAAAAATGTCATATCCTGAGAGAGGTATAGTGATGATAGCGTTAGCCAACGTAGCTACTAGCTGCAGCAACAGTGATGCCACTTACAATCCTAAAGCGTCTCAAACAGGCCAAACACAAGATATAAAGGTTCTTAAACGCCATTTCCTTGTAAGGCAATTTTAAGGCTGAGTTTTATCCTAACTTGATATTGGATGACTTTTGAAGTCAATTAATTATATTGCACGGGTATATTAAAATTTGATGAAGAGAAACACTACTGCTTAACTCGAATCATTGTGTAATTGAGCTACCTCAAGTTTGAATCATAATGTACACGTCTGGTAGGCACACCCAAAACACACAGAAAAATCATTCTGTAGAATGAGAATACCTTCAAACTGCCTTCAAAGTTGCCTCCAAATGGCATAAAAAGCAAAATAGGATCACATATGGAAGCCCTTCTAAGACTATAGATGAATAGAATACGAGATAACAAATAGAGCGATATACGCTAATAAAGAAAGGGGAAGCAGAAATTCAAACCCAAAACTTCGCAGCAGCTATAAAGAAAGGGGGAAGCAGAAATTCAAAATTCACACTTGAGTTGATTTGAAAACAAACAATAAAGCAGAAGTGTCTAGGTTAATAGTAGATTATGCCTCCCACAAAACTGACTAGTTTAGCTGGTGGGAGAAAGACCAAGAACAACACAAACAAAGACTCAAACCCTAAATCCTCTGCTGTTCCTTTTTCCTCTGGCTCTCTCAAATTTCCTTCCCTTTGACCGAACATATGGTTTGGTGTGGCTGTGGGGCACACCAGGAGCTTTGCCAAAATGTTTCACTGCTTCACGGGCATTCTTTGGACCTCTGAGTAAAATCTGCAGCAAGCACAGAACAACTAGTTAACTTATCTAATCCTTTGTTTCACCAAACTATTACTTAACCCGCATTTCCTCAACCAGAGATTCTCGTAATCAGCAGAAAATACAACTAACTGCAAATACAGGTTCACCACATATATGATCAAAGAGGAGTCCTGCAAGGAATGAAAAGGTTTGGGAAAATGTGGGGTTTCCATCTTAACCTATGAGAAAGAAGCCAAATACAAAAATAGTTTTAATTTGGGAAAATTAAGACAGTAATCTATTAGTAACTATTTCTTTTAGGGGGTACAAATGGTTATCACAAAGGGGTTTCTAACCTATCATTTTCCTTCTCTTAAAGGATCGAAAACAGATTCTTTGTTTTGTATCTATTGCCATGTGACCAAAGGAAAAGTGTTATGAAAGGCGTAGGTGGCNGCAACAGTGATGCCACTTACAATCCTAAAGCGTCTCAAACAGGCTAAACACAAGATATAAAGGTTCTTAAACGCCATTTCCTTGTAAGGCAATTTTAAGGCTGAGTTTTATCCTAACTTGATATTGGATGACTTTTGAAGTCAATTAATTATATTGCACGGGTATATTAAAATTTGATGAAGAGAAACACTACTGCTTAACTCGAATCATTGTGTAATTGAGCTACCTCAAGTTTGAATCATAATGTACACGTCTGGTAGGCACATCCAAAACACACAGAAAAATCATTCTGTAGAATGAGAATACCTTCAAACTGCCTTCAAAGTTGCCTCCAAATGGCATAAAAAGCAAAATAGGATCACATATGGAAGCCCTTCTAAGACTATAGATGAATAGAATACGAGATAACAAATAGAGCGATCTACGCTAATAAAGAAAGGGGAAGCAGAAATTCAAACCCAAAACTTCGCAGCAGCTATAAAGAAAGGGGGAAGCAGAAATTCAAAATTCACACTTGAGTTGATTTGAAAACAAACAATAAAGCAGAAGTGTCTAGGTTAATAGTAGATTATGCCTCCCACAAAACTGACTAGTTTAGCTGGTGGGAGAAAGACCAAGAACAACACAAACAAAGACTCAAACCCTAAATCCTCTGCTGTTCCTTTTTCCTCTGGCTCTCTCAAATTTCCTTCCCTTTGACCGAACATATGGTTTGGTGTGGCTGTGGGGCACACCAGGAGCTTTGCCAAAATGTTTCACTGCTTCACGGGCATTCTTTGGACCTCTGAGTAAAATCTGCAGCAAGCACAGAACAACTAGTTAACTTATCTAATCCTTTGTTTCACCAAACTATTACTTAACCCGCATTTCCTCAACCAGAGATTCTCGTAATCAGCAGAAAATACAACTAACTGCAAATACAGGTTCACCACATATATGATCAAAGAGGAGTCCTGCAAGGAATGAAAAGGTTTGGGAAAATGTGGGGTTTCCATCTTAACCTATGAGAAAGAAGCCAAATACAAAAATAGTTTTAATTTGGGAAAATTAAGACAGTAATCTATTAGTAACTATTTCTTTTAGGGGGTACAAATGGTTATCACAAAGGGGTTTCTAACCTATCATTTTCCTTCTCTTAAAGGATCGAAAACAGATTCTTTGTTTTGTATCTATTGCCATGTGACCAAAGGAAAAGTGTTATGAAAGGCGTAGGTGGCAAATCAACTGGATAAAGATAATAAAATAATATAATGAGGTAATGAGCATGCAAATTGCACTTGTCCACCCCAATGATATGAAATGAACCATTTTCATCTATTTGGTCTCAACTTAACTCAACAAAGCTTGTCCTAACATATTAGGTGTCGGGCTATTTGATCTCATATGCAATTATGTGCAAAAAACCCTGCAAAATTGGGGGTATGCCTATGTAGAATTTAAGACACTTGTTGTTCATGGCACCTAGTAGATGAATATGGTTTTATGCCTTTCCCCAAGCGGAGAGACAAACCAAATAGTCAGCATTCACCCAACAGTCCTGCCTGGATTTGGCCAATCAACTATCTTAGGTAGGCTCTCGACAGCCCTTGGCTCAGTGGGCAATACGTGAATGGCCCCTACAACCTGCCAGTCAGCCCGTCCCACCTCAACTAGCTAAGCTGTTGGGACAACTCGCAGCCCACTTATTTACTCTCAGGGTCAAAACTGTAATGGGTTGGATTCCAAGGGTTCTAATTTCAAAATGGTGAGCTTTGGCCAAGCCAAGCACTAGGGTCACAGGGAGAATGCAAGTTCTCCGCAATGGGTCAGGGGTTGACCCAAAGTCTACCTGGGAGGAGGACCAGGCACCACATAGCATACTAAACCAGGCCAAATCAAAACTAGATCATAGACCAAATACTGATCATTAGGATAGCTTGCTATAGACCTATCAAAGAAGCCTGGTTAATTGGGTATGGACCTAACCTTTTACACTTGGGCTGGCCCAGCACTTTATCCAACCAACAACCGAATACCTTGGCCCATTTGACATCTTCCCTTAGACCAAACACCGTTTCCTTAACACCCCAAACCAACCACATAACATAGTTAACTAAAAGATAGGAAGCATAATGCATATGATTGTTACTAAGTTGAATATTTTTTCATCTTTGCATTGAAGAATTTATCACCATTTTGCAAGATATAGACGAAAAAATAAACGACAATGAGGGGAGGTTCACATGCTAACCCAACAGAATGTTAAGCCAATTCCCATCTTTATAGTAGGTTCATGAGTAAAATGTCAGCCATGATGCAAGGAAATTCAATTGCTCTAATCGAACAATACTTTCTCAATCAGTGAATAAAAGTTATCTTGGTTAATTCAATTTCAAAAATAAACATGATACAAAATTGAATTTAGTTTATAAGAGGAATTCAGCACTTTATAGTATTTAAAGGGTGATATAAAATACTTTAGGATACATTGTATGGTACCTTAATACTCGATTAAAAAGAAAGAGGGCAAGCTCCAAACTATGAAAAAAGCATGCTTCAAAGAACATCATGAACACGACATTTATGAGTAATTAAATAGACTAAAACCATGAATGAACCAACCATTTATATATCTCAAAACAATTGGAATCTGAAAATGGAGTTGAATTTCACTACCGTGTTCTGACCAAGAGGAGCTCTGAGAGCCAACTGATCAAAAGTCAGACACTCTCCACCTGCCTTCTCGATTCTGGCTCTCGCCCTCTCCGTGAACCTCAAAGCAGTCACTTTCAATGCCGGCACCTCATAAGCCCTAATATCATCAGTCACAGTCCCAACAATCACAGCTATCTTGTCCTCCTACGAAAAATCAACCACATAAACAATCACATATACATACAAAACACAGTAGCATACATATAAATGCATAAATTCATATAAAATATACCTTTCCTTGCATAAATCGAATCAACCTGGAGAGAGACATCGGAGGCTTGTTGATCTTGCTCATGAAGAGCCGCTTCAGTATCACCGCATTGAATTTGCTTCCGGTTCTTCGAACCAGAAATCGGTATAGCTAAAAACAGAAATCACACACCAATATAATAAAACTGTAAGCATCACAAACACACCCATTTTCCAAGCGTACTTTCACACACATATACACAGTGAGAGGGATACGGAGAAGAGAGGACCTTGACAAGGAGCTTGAGGTAAATATCATCAGATCTTGGCGCAGTGCGCTTGGTTTTCTTTCTTTTGCCGCCGGCGACTAAATCGATACCCTGCGATTAGAATTGTTAAAAATTGTGATCTAGATCAGATATTGCAACTATATATACATATACACACGCACACACATATATGTATAGGCTAGGGTTCGGAGGAACAGAGGCAGAGGAGTCACCATTGTTGATGGTCCTGGTGGTGGGTTCTCAGCAGCCTCTGCGTCGATGAAAGAGTGAGGGGAAGGATGATGTGTTTTTATACGATGGAGGCCGCTCGGTTCAATGAAAGACTAGGGTTTTTGTTCACGAAACTACACACTATTCCCTAAAGGTTTTTAAATTTTTATTTTTTCCCCTTAAAAAGTTAAAAATCTCTTATTATGCCCTATTTTTTTTTTCAATGGTTTGTTTACCATTTTTTTAACCAAACGTATGTCCCACATTGGGTCAAAAAGTAACACATTGCTACTGTTTAAAAATTCGATTTAACCTTTGAAAGTACACCGAACATTGATTTCACTAATCATTTTATATATCAAAAAAAAAAAAAGATTTTTTTTCATAAATTTTGTTTAGCTTGCCCAAGTAGTCATGGTAACCGAAGGACTGAAGCCGAGAAGAAAAACAAAAGAGCATGTATACTGTATACTCAATCGTCCCAATCACAAATCCTTTCAGACTCATGATTACAACACAAACTACAACGTAACCACTCAAACTATGTTAAACATTTCAAGATTGGGCAGCACAATGGCAAAAGCATAACTTGAAACTTTTTATTATTGCTAACAGTCTACAAGGCTTGTTACAACAGATTACAAGAACATGATTGAATGCTCTTGCTTCTCAACAATTCCAAACCCATCACATGGGAAACAAGAATACTTAAACCCCAATAGGTCATGCAGAGAGAAATTTTATTCCAGGCTGGTATTGCCATATCCTAAGGGTTGCATCTCCATTCACTATGGAAAACAAAGATCATCAACTAAAAGTCGATTTAGCGGAGAATGTGCAGTTACAGAGGATGGAGACGGGCACTAATGGTGCTGGTCGAGTTAACGATCAGTCATCTCATATGCAACATGAGCAGCTCTGGTTTTTCAATAAATAGCTTCCACTCATTACAGAATCTTGCAACAGCTGCTCCGTCCAGAACTCTATGATCAGCACCAATGTTTACCTGAGAAGGAAAGACTACATCAGACACACAGAGAATATTCACCTGTTGTACCAAAACCAATATATGCAAAGAACCATGCTAACTATTATCGAGCACAGAGAGAATATTCACCCTCTTTAGTTACCGCCCCCTACTTGCTGATTCGCAATTACTATCCTACAATCGTTTTGTCTATTAGATTGATTGGACATAATTCTGACCAGTTCAAATTTTTTTCACATGATGCACCAAAACTACACAAGTTTTAATGATCACACGAAAAGTCAAGAACTTTAATGGTTAACAAGTTATAATGATTACACAGAAGTTTGGGTCGACTGGGCATACAGTAACTGGGCCAGGCAACGGTTACATTTCTTGCAATAAGTAACAACCTTAATGGAAGTTATTTGGGAGAATTAGAAAATAAAAATTATCGAGCAAACCCTCTTGCAACATCATATTACGCAACAAGAATAAATGCAACATCTCATACTCCAAGCCACCATCTCATATGTAAGACTCCATCTAATTTTTTTGGCACGTTGATTCATTTATCTGGCTGCGAATAAGGGCTACTGCAGTACCAACCAAAAAGAGGGTAGTAGCTACTGAAAAAAGGAATAGACTGGAATTTAAGAACATACTCTTAAAACGGTACTCAATGATCTTGTAGGTACTGAAACCACTAGGAGTANGAGGGTAGTAGCTACTGAAAAAAGGAATAGACTGGAATTTAAGAACATACTCTTAAAACGGTACTCAATGATCTTGTAGGTACTGAAACCACTAGGAGTACACCCAATAATTTACGAGTAATGCTATATGGACTTAAAAAATAGACTTGATAATCACAACCATTGAATTGGTAGTAAGTCCCAATAAATGTTGGGACCCACAGTGAAATCAATAGTTATAATTATCAAATCTACTTTTTAAGTCTATGTAGTATTGCTCATAATTTATTGGCTACCTAAGAAGTGTTTGAAACGGGTATAAAATACCATGTGTGTGTGTGTGAGAGAGAGAGAGAGAGATCTTCATTCAGACCATCCAGTTATCACTGACATCATGATGATGACATATCAGCACTTTAGCCCTGCTGAGAGGACTTTAAGCAATGAATCAACCATATTATCCCATTATTGATGGCAAAATGACTGAAGCAACAAGTCATTATGCAGCAGAACAAAGTAGGAAATAACACTATATTAGACTAAAGTATGTATGCTTCGGATTTGACCAATCTGTACTTACAGTCATGACTGACACTGGATACACATTTCCCTCATCAGCAAAATGAGGAACTTTCTGGATTCGGCCAATTGCAATGATGGCAACTTCAGGCAAATTGACGAGGGGCGATCCAAACTTTCCACCAATTGCTCCAATATTGCTCAAAGTTATGGTTCCACCAGATATATCATCAGGAGTAAGCTTGTTAGCTGAAGCCAACTGATGTAGCCGAGACAGTTCCTTTGTTATCTAAAGACATGAAAAGAAGATTAAATCACGTAAAAGCCTTTTTTTATAGGAAATCCAGGGTGATACCTGAAAATAATTAATAGTTATGCACAGTAGTAGCAGTAGTACTACTAGTAGTGATTATAAGAACAAAACAACAAGATGACAACAACTACTACTTAAGCATAAAATGATCAAAAATAAGAACAAAACACTAAACCATGGAGATCAGAAGTTATAACCAACCTCCAAGATCGAAAGTGACTGAACCTTCTTTATGTTTGGTACAACTAAACCATATGATGTAGCCATGGCAATTCCAATATTGTGGGAGCCTATGACAATTAGCAGAAATTATGATTAGGAGTTGCATCCTATGAGCGACAACGGGAAGCAGTATCGTATACAAACTTAGAAACTGGAGAGCATCATGTGGATTGTCATATGGCCTTTTAGTTTATAGCTGTGTTTTGTAGATTTTGTATTTGATCTATCATTGGGTTGGACGACTTGTCCACCTTTCATATGTCTTTTTGATGATTTTTTGTAATGCCTTTTTACTTGTTATGAGTAAAAGTTGTTTCTTATTGGGAAACAAAACAGATAAAAATAAGCATCTCAAGTTATCCATAAAAATGAACTAGCACTAGTTTTGAACTGAGCAGAACTATCAATAATAAATAGCATTTGATATGTGGACTTTTTGAGTCTTCCAAACAAAAATTTAATAAATATTCTATTNGAACTAGCACTAGTTTTGAACTGAGCAGAACTATCAATAATAAATAACATTTGATATGTGGACTTTTTGAGTCTTCCAAACAAAAATTTAATAAATATTCTATTGGGTTTTAAAAGGTTTTCATATAAGGCCACCACTGAGTTCTTTGTGTTTTCCATAAAAACCAACAAGCCTATATTAAACACTCGCAAAAAAGGTAATTCAATGATTTTAAAAGTTGGCTCGCTGACTGCCAAAGAAGTGGTGACCAAACTGATGGAAACTACAAAATTGAGGATATGTGGCCCAAAATCATGGAAAGACAACCCCATGAAAGCAGAGTTTAAGTACAAATTTTTAAAGACATACTTCGAGAAAATAGTTATCAAACACAGAAACAAATAACTTGCACCAGAATAAGTAAACAGACAACAATTCCGACATCATAATTGAAGAGAAGGCACATAAAACTCCAAGCAATGGTTCCCCTCCAACTAAGAGAATATCAATCCAGTGGATCTTGACAGGATAAAAGGCTATAGTCATGTTACTTTTTTGCTGTAACCATACAACTTTGGCTGCTGTTTGGAACTTCTGTAGAACAACTTCCTCAACAAACATATCACCCCTCATTGAATGATAAAATAATCCCTAAGATTGATAGCAGAGAGTAAGATCTCTGATTCTTTACCTTCATCATCCGAAGAATGGTGGAGAATACAAAAGCCAAGAATTAACTAAGCATGCCAAAAGCATAGAGATGCAACTTATAAAGTCAAAAGAAGAAGAAATAAGCTATATCGATACACATGTGATGCATGTAAAAGAGGCCCAGTGCACAAGTCTCCCATCACTGCAGGGTTGGACAAGGGTCAGACATACACAACCTTTTCCCCACATAGGTGATGCATGTACTCAGCTAATTTTTAATATATATATATTGAACTTGTTCTAAGGCCTAAAAATAACCAGTTAGAGTCATAAAAGCAACTACTGCACAAAACTGAACGATATAGACCTTTAAAGGTGACCTCATGCAATTCCTCATTGAAGGAACCGTTTAGCAACGGATGTCTACTCAATGCCAATGAGAGCGACTTTATCAAGACTGGAAGAAAAGTGTGCTTGACATCTGGATCAGAATTTGCATTTTGAAAAGAAGCTTTAAGCCCCACAAGTGCATCACAATTTATCTCTTCTACATAATGAAAATGTGGAATCTTTGCAGCCAAGGTCATTGATTTGACCATCGCACGCTGGAATCCCCTGCAAAAGTATAACTTCTGTTATGTGTCATCATTTATGTAACCTCTTTGAATTTTATCAAATTCAAATATAATTCTCTTAACATTCTACAATAAAATATCAGAAAAAACAAAAATAACAAAATAATAAGTCAATGGACATTAAAATTGGTAAGTCGGTAGAGTAAATTGTCTAGAAGGATGGTTCCCCATCCCTCATGTGAGATTGGTTGGGCCAATGATCGAAGCCGATGTACCCTACAGTTTTTCCACCCAGTGAAATTTCATGGAGGTAAGCAATTTCTACCTGATAAAACCAGATATATACAAAAAATGAGAAAGTCAGCAATATTGACCTCAATGTCATAAACCTGATTAATGTTGTACTTTATACATATGCATGGTATGATGTTTTGATAGTTCTTTGGGTTTGGTATTTTGTCTATGTTGGTATCCAAACTTTGAGAGGGTATACAACTATATAAACAAAATGTTAAGTATGGATTAACTAAAGTTAATCGAGTTTAAAAGTGCCTAATTAAAAGATTAGCCTAGCTAATCAAGCTACCATTGTTGACTTTTCTAAGAGGTGTGTACTTGTGTAGAGTAAGAGAGAGAAAGCCATAAGAACTACAGGTGTCTCATATATATGTATATATATGTGTCTTGTAACTATATATATATTGTAATTAAAGAAAGAGAAAAGAGGAGCTTGTGTGGAGAATGAAAGAAGAGGAAGAGAAAAAGAGGAAGAAAAGAGAGGAAAAAATTCAAGCAAGTGACTTAGGGCTTGGAATCTCCCCAACAAGGTATGATTGTTTTAAGTAAGTAGTATTCTTTACTTTAATCAGAAAGAATTAGTTAATAATAACAATCATGAATTGAGAATTAACAAAGAAATCATGCTCTAGTTAGTCTAATTACAAAGCTACGAGTATTTCACATGATATGAACTTCGTAGTTGCTAATAATTTAGTTTAAACACTTTTTAGAAATTCTAGAAATTCAAGACAGCCAGTGATTTTGGGATATATATGAGTTACAATCAATTGATGATTCTTAAACTTTTAGGGTTAGTAGTAGATTATCAAATGGTTCTTTTGGCTTTGATTTGATGCAAAAAGGATGAAAACTTGAATTTTGGGAAATTTCTAAAGTTAGTCCTGACCCGCTGAAACCCGTAGATTTATAGCTTATGTTCAGTTTATAATTTATTTAGAACATATATTTGATCTCCAAAAATAGCAATTTTGGATGGAAATGAAGTTCTTTAAGTTTACTTTTGTTTGCCACTGGCCTTGTGAAGTTTCAGCTTGTATAACTTTATGTTATGAAGCTTTTTAAGTACAAATGTCTAATCTTGCATCTTTTGGAATAATGCATAAATAGAAAATTTAAATGGGATTAAACGGAAACATTGGATGTATTGACCAAGAGGTTTAAATGACAGAAATTAATGTCTCTCCTCTTATTTGGAGTGAGAAGAAAGAGGAATAATAAGTACATGATGACAATCATTAGAGATCAATAGTCAACATAACAAGTACTTATGAAGTGGGAATATATAAGAAGTAGGCACTGCGGGATGAAAGTAATGTGTATGAAATATGTATAGAACTTGTTAAAGGGAATCAAGAGTTATATTGCCCAGTTAAGAACTAAGGTGACTAATCTTATACTTTAGAATGAAATTTTGATGCCTATGTCTTTTTGAAATGCTAGCATAACCAAATTTGAGAAATTATGTGCTGATTGCCCAATTTTGATTCCCTAGATTATTACATGACTTGAAAAACGTCTACGTATTAAGTCCCAACGCCATAATAGAACCCAATCGGGGGACTCAAATCCGANTATGTGCTGATTGCCCAATTTTGATTCCCTGGATTATTAAATGACTTGAAAAATGTCTACGTATTAAGTCCCAACGCCATAATAGAACCCAATCGGGGGACTCAAATCCGATAAATGTCCAAGCCAGTTGACTTAAATCTGGTATAAATCTAATCCGGTGGAATCAAATCTGGAGAGCTCAAAATAAGTAGGACGTGATGACAATGGCTTGATGACATGACATGATACATGATTATATCTTTGACATTAGATCCATAAACTTATCCTGAAAATCATATGATGCTATTTGACATGTATGTTGATATACCTAGAAATGTTACATGTTTTATTTGAAAACCTTTACGGGCATTGCCCACTCTTTCTTTCTAAAACCTTTTAAGGTGTAGGGGACTGACTATGCTTGGGGCAATTTCAATGTATACTACACAACATTTGGATGTTGTGAATAGAAGTTGTGAATGAATTTTTTGGAAAGTCTTTTTTGGTATGTAGAGGTCATGCTTTGTATAAATGGCAGACTTATGTTATAAGTTGCAACAACTATGTTGTTAACAAGATATGGGTAGGTTTGCTCTGATTAAATCTAACTGTATAGGGTATTTATATATATTATTGTGGTATTATTGCAAATAAATCAAATGTAATCATAGATGTAAATCATAAAACGTAAATAGGTGACAACACATTTGGTTCCATGTTGGCCTCCACAGCAGTCATGCTCCATAACCTAAGGAGAAGGTGGTTTTGGGTCGTGACACTCAAGATATCCCTAATAGCGTCCCGGTCACTAAAAGAAACAGGGACAAAACATAAAAAGTGAAAAAATATGACAGGCCATAATTTACCACTCCACTGTGGCACGACTGTCCTCAAATGCAACCAGAAAATTTCCAACAGTAACAGCAGATTTCAGTAACTCATTTATTAAAAAAAAGAGTAACTCATTTACATCATTCATATCTTTGCTGTGCAAAAGTGGGAATCTCACAATCAACCACCACTAACACATTTTCCAAGCAAATTAGCATCATTCATATCTTTAGTAAAGGTGTGTATTAGACAATTCCACCACAGGAACTGAACTGCGAATTTAAAAGTGTTCTCTGACCTAAAGTTAAAGCATGTAGGCAGCCAGTCACACTACCAGAGGACACTCTCTGTTCATTGCATGACGTATGCATTACACAAAGTCAATCTTCCTTACTAATTTACTAATACAAAAGTAAGATTTAACTTAAGGTCAACCTTCCATAAAACCGAAATTAAAAAATCCAATTAGATGGTCATCTAGATGTCATCAGAGGCAACATTCTGAGGGAACCCTTTGCAGATAACTTCATTTCCTACTTCTAAAAATAGCATTATTAGAATGAGGATACCCCATGCAACTAAGATGTTAAATTCGTCATCAGTGTTTATGTAGGGATAAACCGCGTTTGACATGAAGCAGCTCATGTGGCAAAGAGTCATAATCTAAGTAATGCATTGGAATTTCATGTTTATATCAATATACCTCAGAGGAATTGCCTTATCTTCATATTCCCCTTCTCCTCCAAGCAATTGGTCCGGAAAAGTAGCCCTAGAGGACACTGGAGTTTCCTTGAGAATTCCTTTGTTGGATCCAAATTGGAGGATGTCTTCTTTTAATACCCTCCCATCCTTACCAGTTCCACAGACATCATTTATATTTATGCCATATAGCTTTGCAAGGTTACGAACAGCAGGCGTAGATAGAACTCCACCTATTTCCGACTTTCTAGGTACTGAACTTTGACAATCTGCGTCCCCCATATCAGAACCCAGCGACTTTGTATGGTCCAGAGCATCCAAAATCTGAGTTGGAAGAGGAGATTCACCAACAACGATCTTCAGGAGAGTTTCTCCAACCTGCAGTACGAATGACCTTGGAAGTCATTACATTTCATGTCAAGCTAAAGGACTATACTTTTCCAAAATGTGCATAAAGAAGAACAGGATAGTTCAGAAACCAAAGGAATGTCTCTAAACTTTCCTTTTCCTATCTTTTGATAGGGAAACTGGAAATGAATCCACCATCTAACTTTTCTGTCCAATGAAATTGATTAAATCTATCCAAATTTTTTAATGAAACCTATCCAATTGTGTTCCTACACTTTGCGCATGGATTTTATAAGATCAGTAAATTATTCAAACTAATTTCTGATTCATGATTAGCATTATGGTCATTGCCAAGTTTCCGGATTTGTTGTCCTACATTCTAATCCTGAACCTATCTAGTGTTGAATAACGAACTCAAGGTTTCACTTCAAACAATTTTGATGTTACCTTCACAATGTCACCAGGAACATGGAGAACTCGGGAAACTTTTCCTGTGTACCGACTTGTTATTTCTATGGTTGCTTTATCACTCTGAACTTCACAAAGTGGTTGAAATTCTTCAACATGATCCCCCTGCCAAAACAAATTTATCAACACTATATTCTTCATTACATCTGTAAAATTAGGTGCCGAAGACAACCTGATGGACTGACTTAATAACATGGGTAAAATTTCATAAAAAAAAAAAAGGAAAAACCAGGAAGGTACACTAACTGGTTAATCAAGAACAAGTCTATTCATGTAAGGTCGGTATACATCAACATAGAAACACAAAAATTAGCCATCAAAGACTAAGCAGTGAATAGTTCCTCAAATAAACCATTTGGACCACAAAAAGTAGTATTTGTTGCTTGATTATTTGTCAGACCGGATTTAGGCTGGTTTACAGATCCCCATGAAATAGACATTATGTAATTACTACTTCAACCAGCCTGAGGTACTTCTCTTAGTGGTTAAAAAATAACCACAATTCTCTCCTCAGGGAAAAGGATAGCATTGATGCTTGCTTGGACAATCTAACCAAAACCAGCATGGAAACTAACTACAATTCCATCCTCAGGGAAAAGGATATCATCGATGCTTGCTTGGGCTATCTAACCAAAACCAGCATGGCAATTGGCTCATAATACACAAACACACAGTATTTGCTTAGAAGAATACACAAGCACAAACAAAAAGAAAAGAGAAAGCTATGCAACCAAAATTTGGTATATAAAAGTGTTAAGAGAATTGGAAAAGACAGAGGAAAAACTGATTGTGCAAATATAATCCCTCTAAAAGCAAATCCAATTCAAATGAGGGAAAAAAAACATCCAAAGTGTGGAACAAAGAATACCCTTAACAAAACCAGCAAAGGTTTACTAATTCTACTAAACCATGAATAACAGGACCATTCCTTACCTCCTGCACAAACCATTGTAGAAGTTCACACTCAGCAATGCCTTCACCAGTTTGTGCTAAAGGTACATCAACTATTCCATCAACCGGAAGATCGACCAAAGCTTGAGTTGAAAAGCAATATTTCTTTAAACCATATTGAACCTTCAACAACAAAATGGGGGGCAAAAAAAAATAACTATAAACACAATAATATAGCATATTTTACAAATCTACTTGAAAAGCTCTTCAACGGAACTACACTAGCATGTGCACTCTTGGATAAGTAGTGCTATTGTTGCTAACATATTTCAGTATCATAAAAGAAGAAACAGTGCTAAAAAAATATAAGAATAAAGCTGCACATCACTTACCAAAACTTTTACCAATTTTTATTTACCAAATTGATGTAGGTGATTGGATTAGTGAGTCCTCCCGACTTTCCCTAATCATCTAACGGCTGTCATGACACATTATTTGGCATCCAAAAAAGCGATAAAAGTTTTGGTATGCACATCACTATAATTTTCTTAAACCAAATAGAACTTCTTAACTTTAAACTACCTTAACTTTGTACCATTTCCCTTTATGGGTTATTCATGAAAAAAGACTATGCTAACATAGAGAATGAAGGAATGTATAAAACAACANGAGAACTTCTTAACTTTGTACCATTTCCCTTTATGGGTTATTCATGAAAAAAGACTATGCTAACATAGAGAATGAAGGAATGTATAAAACAACAACCAACGTTCCATGGTGTCAAGACTTCCAAGTTGATGTTTTGTTCATTGATTTAAGATTTGTTGGCAAGAGCAATATGGTTCCTCAACGCTTCATTTGGCAGCATCAAATTTGAGCATTATAGCTGACGTATAGGAGAACTAATTGAGGTTAGCTGTTAGCTTAATGACTANCTCAAGACTTCCAAGTTGATGTTTTGTTCATTGATTTAAGATTTGCTGGCAAGAGCAATATGGTTACTCAACGCTTCATTTGGCAGCATCAAATTTGCGCATTATAGCTGACGTATAGGAGAACTAATTGAGGTTAGCTGTTAGCTTAATGACTATCCACCCCGCTGTTGGACCATAAGGTCGCAGGTTCAGACACTGTCTGAACAAATAAAAAAAAGAAATAGGAGAACTAATTCAAAGTCTCAGCTAATTTACCAACCTCAACCCATTTTTTTTGGATCAACGTCAACCCAATTGAGAGAAGTAACTTTGACTTTGTTACTATTGTTAACTTCCATCAGTGAGGAACCTTGTGGATTGAACACATAATATGAACAATTAAGCTCATTGAGGATTGAACACACCGCAATAACATATAATGTTATCAGCTAATTGAGTTGGATTGATTTTGACCTCAACCAACAAAGAACTGGGCTTAATTGATTGATGCTAATAATAATACAACCGACCGATACTTACATTATTGGGATCATTAACCCATAAAAAGGACATCGATGCCTGTCTAAAGACGCAATCTTGAGACAAGAAGCCCAGGAACGGAAGCCTCTGGCCACCGACCACCGTAGACGGTGAGGAAGCTGCGGTGGTGTAAGAGCATAGCCACCACCGCCGGCAAGAGCTCCAACTCCATGGCTTCTTCTGATAAATTCGCCGGTACATCATTGTTCGACGGTGGCGATAGAAAACAGTGTATAAATATTTGAAGTTTGGACAACGTAGTACTCAACTTAGATTATCTTCTTTTTTGGTTAATGTATATCCGTACCTTTATTTTAGCCTATAGTATCATTAGGTGACTACGCGGCTCTCAAAGAAACTGATTAAATTATAATATTATTTATATTATAATAATATGATATTTTTACATGCAAAAANCAATATTTGAAGTTTGGACAACGTAGTACTCAACTTAGATTATCTTCTTTTTTGGTTAATGTATATCCGGACCTTTATTTTAGCCTATAGTATCATTAGGTGACTACGCGGCTCTCAAAGAAATTGATTAAATTATAATATTATTTATATTATAATAATATGATATTTTTACATGCAAAAAATTTAAATATAATATAAATTTGACTCTAGAATCGAATTCAACAATTACACGTATATAGTGTTAAAATATAGATTAAATATTATTTTTGTATATAAATATAAATATATATATATAAAACAAAAATTTTATGTAAATGTACTACTAATAAATAAGTATAAAAAAATTTCGAAGTCAAATATTATTAAAAAAAAAAAGCTTAAAAGAACCTAGAAGTCAAATAATTATTAAAAAAAATAAATGAAAGTAATAAAAAAATTAAAAGTTAAATATGGTTAATAAAAGAGTTCAAAANCATAAAACAAAAATTTTATGTAAATGTACTACTAATAAATAAGTATAAAAAAATTTTGAAGTCAAATATTATTAAAAAAAAAAAAAGATTAAAAGAACCTAGAAGTCAAATAATTATTAAAAAAAATAAATGAAAGTAATAAAAAAATTAAAAGTTAAATATGGTTAATAAAAGAGTTCAAAAATATTTAGAAGTCAAATAAGTAGAAGAAATAAAAATAATATGTCGTTTTTCAAATTTGAAGTCAGAGTTTTCAAATTTGGGATCTACTTAGGCAATTTGAGGTTTAAAACAATAATACTAAGTGAGACCTTTTTTTTAATTATTAATTAAAAAAATTAAATTATCTTTAATTTTTTATGTGAGAGAGAGACAGAAGAAAAATGCACTAGTATTGCCAAGAAAGATATTTCAACTTTTGTTTTTATTTTTTATTAGAGATAAAGAGTTTAATTTCAACATTTGTTTATGTTTTATATTTTTTTTTATCACCGAGAGAGAGATAATGTGTGAAGGTAAATATGAGGTGACTTTTGAGATAATTTATATTTTTTTAATTTTTAGATTTTTAATGTTTTGGATTGGTTCATAGGCCCAAATTATTGTAATAAAAAAATAGATTGAACCTAATTTTTTGAGACCTTTTTTNTATTTCAACTTTTGTTTTTATTTTTTATTAGAGATAAAGAGTTTAATTTCAACATTTGTTTATGTTTTATATTTTTTTTATCACTGAGAGAGAGATAATGTGTGAAGGTAAATATGAGGTGACTTTTGAGATAATTTATATTTTTTTAATTTTTAGGTTTTTAATGTTTTGGATTGGTTCATTGGCCCAAATTATTGTAATAAAAAAATAGATTGAACCTAATTTTTTGAGACCTTTTTTACGATTTAAAATTTAATGAATTTAATTTTTTTATAAATTAGTAATATGAAAAATTTGGAGGTCGGTCCTCCTATATGAAATTATTTAGATTTAAGTCCGGCATAAAATTTATTTTTTGTCAATTTTACCAGATTATCAATTCCCTTTAGAAGTGAAGCAAAACTAAAATTAAAAATTTTTAAATTTTAGGAATTTGATTAATATCGAAAAAAATTATCTATCATATATATTTATATCCATATATAGGTTAGAACTATATATATATATAGTAACATTAAAAATAAAAATATAGTAACATTCAAATAAAAAAAATTATCCTTTAAACACAAAAAANCTAATATCGAAAAAAATTATCTATCATATATATTTATATCCATATATAGGTTAGAACTATATATATATAGTAACATTAAAAATAAAAATATAGTAACATTCAAATAAAAAAAAAATTATCCTTTAAACACAAAAAATAATGTCATTCAAATATAAAAAATAGTAACATTCAATTTTAATATTTTTAAAACATAACAATAGTAACATGTTAAAAAAAATAGTAATATGTTTAACAAAAACAGTAACATATTCAACAACAAAAAATAGCAATATGAAATATTGAAAATAAAAATAGTAATATTCAAACTCATAACTAGAGGAAGAAGCCTAAAAAAAATAACACTGAAAAAATAATAACATTCTCAATAAAANAATTATCCTTTAAACACAAAAAATAATGTCATTCAAATATAAAAAATAGTAACATTTAAATATAAAAAAATAGTAACATTCAATTTTAATATTTTTAAAACATAACAATAGTAACATGTTAAAAAAAATAGTAATATGTTTAACAAAAACAGTAACATATTCAACAACAAAAAATAGCAATATGAAATATTGAAAATAAAAATAGTAATATTCAAACTCATAACTAGAGGAAGAAGCCTAAAAAAAATAACACTGAAAAAATAATAACATTCTCAATAAAAAATAGTAACATTGTCACAAAAAAAGTAGTAACATAAAATATTGAAAAATTTTGGGGATTATTTATCAAAAAATAAAAATAAATTTGGGAATTAAACTAATAACACATTGAACAAGTTTTTTAACCTTTTTTTTTTTTTTCTAAAAACCAACGACATAAAAGTTCATGATTATCAAAACGCAGTAGAATAATATATGGTAGTTGTTGATGATGTTCTAAACTCTACTAGTTTTGATGCTATGTAGAAAAAAATGNTTCTAAAAACCAACGACATAGAAGTTCATGATTATCAAAACGCAGTAGAATAATATATGGTAGTTATTGATGATGTTCTAAACTCTACTAGTTTTGATGCTATGTAGAAAAAAATGATATATAAGGAGAAATATTTGTTTTACTGGAGTGATGATCTTCTTCTAACGAGGGAGAGAAAAAAAGAGAGAATATAAATTTGAATTTTAATTTAGGAGTGAATTAAGGGATAATACTTTTTAATTCAATAAATTAATTTAAAATTACTTTCAAGGTCCTTAAGATTTTTATAATTAAATAAAATAACAATGTTAAGAGTAAGGTGAAAAAGAAATTTATCACCAAATAAATTTTTTTGATGGACTAAATTGATTATAAGTCAATCCAGAANTTTAAGATTTTTATAATTAAACAAAATAACAATGTTAAGAGTAAGATGAAAAAGAAATTTATCACCAAATAAGTTTCTTTGATGGACTAAATTGATTATAAGTCAATCCAGGAGAAGTCTGCCCCAATTTTCATTAATAATATACCTAAAACTATAGGCCTTCTAAACANCTTAAGATTTTTATAATTAAATAAAATAACAATGTTAAGAGTAAGGTGAAAAAGAAATTTATCACCAAATAAATTTTTTTGATGGACTAAATTGATTATAAGTCAATCCAGAAGAAGTCTGCCCCAATTTTCATTAATAATATACCTAAAACTATAGGCCTTCTAAACATTTAGGCCCTAAAAGCTCAGACTTTATATTTAACACTGTTGGGCCGTCCTGAATTGAACATTATGTTTGAAGCCCATGACGAAAAAGCCATTTTACTTATTCTATGAAATTGAGATTGAATTTTGAGTTTCGATCATTCGATTTGTGAATGATTGCATCTATCTGAGACTTGTGTGACAACCGTGAGTTCAAATAACACGTAATTGAAACGATTCTATTTTAAAAATAAATTATGTAAATATGGATATTTCTGAAGTTTAACCTCTGTGAATGTTGGGGTATGTGTGTGCTGGGTCTTGGCACGTGAGTCCAGTAGCAACGGACTTGATTCCTTTTCAAGTAAGGCCCAACCCAGATGGAGTGTACAGGCCTGAGCTGGGTATAAAAAGGCCAGCCCAACACACCCTCTTTGGTTTTTCCTTATCAAGAAGANTGAAGTTTAACCTCTGTGAATGTTGGGGTGTGTGTGTGTTGGGTCTTGGCACGTGAGTCCAGTAGCAACGGACTTGATTCCTTTTCAAGTAAGGCCCAACCCAGATGGAGTGTACACCCCTGAACTGGGTATAAAAAGGCCAGCCCAACACACCCTCTTTGGTTTTTCCTTATCAAGAAGAGCCAGAAAATGATTATGAGTGGTGTTTTTTAAGGCGATGGACACCATTCTTTATCATCTTGTGATTTTTTATAGTCAGAAGGAAAATGAATGGTCATGGTACAAGGATATTGGAAAGTATGCCACATGAATGATGGAATTTATCATACAACATGCGTGAGAAAGTAACTTCGATTGAAAGACCCTTCTCTTGATGATTTCGAGATCTTTATTTTGAGTTTTACGAGAAACACTCTGGTTGATGCAAGTGATTTGCTGATAACCAACATTACAACGTTTCAGGTTTACATCATAATCGTCATTCCGTTAATACAGTTTTTGAGCTATCCAAAAGCCCGAAAAACATGTGCAACAGAGTAGTGTAGTAACTACTTTTCCCTTCTCATGATTGTGAACTCACTTGCAGCACTTCCTAATTTATAAAGCTAAATATGGGTTGTGTTAGTAAACCCTTTATTTCCATGTTCCAATGTTAAAAAGGAAAAAACTCACATTCCCACATGGGTGGAGAGAGAGAGAGAGAGAGAGAGAGAGAGAGAGAGAGAGAGAGAGCTCCAATTGGTTAGGACTTGGGAGCAATTTGAAAGGTGGTGACAGGTAGGATAATGTCAAATCACTGCTAACAAGTGACATCGAATCTGAAAAACTCATTATTCACATAGTAATATTTCCTCCTTTATTACTAATCATCCACAGAGCTACCAAATGTTTGCTAGATACATGGTCAGCTTAATTTGGTCTAATGACATGAATTTCCACACGTTCATTATCTCAAATGGTGAACAAAACCCTTCAACTTTTAACAACACATGCAATGTTGGGACCAACATCACCAAGATAACCCACTAGTCTTGTGTCAAAATAAGAGAACAACTATACCTCCTTAGAAGTTTTTGGAAGACACTCCTTCTCTTCAATTGGTTATGAAAAGACAGAAAAACATCATATTATTATTATTATTATTTGAATAACATAGAATCATTTCAATCACGTTTTCTTCAAGCTCGTAATCATATAGAAACTCGAAATATACATGCTTACCCCTCAAACATGTGCATCGGATAAACCATGACTCTAGTTCTAAGATAAATTGCTCCCATGTCTTCCTATCTAAACTAACTTGAAGGTTTTTTCATTTCATATTTGCTAGCTAACTAGTAGTAAACATGATTAGTCATGAATTCTTAAATGGTACTCTCTCAGTTCATCGAATTAGTTCTTGCAAGAAGGAGGTGATATGTGTTGGTGTCAAATCGGGCACTTGAAAAAACTACAAATGTGCATATATTTTGACCAAGTGAACCGTCTAGATTTGAATGCATGGAGTGGTTGGTCATTTTTAATAACTGAGAACCGTTCTAACTATACGTATTGAAGACNAACCGTCTAGATTTGAATGCATGGAGTGGTTGGTCATTTTTAATAACTGAGAACCGTTCTAACTATACGTATTGAAGACTCATGCTATGGTAAACTCATACGTGGAATGAATCTAGAAAGCACGAAATCAATCACGACATTTCAAAACATAAACTTATAAAAATCGAACAGAATTTTTTTTTTTACCTGTGAGTTTATAAATTATTTTTTTTGACCTTTCGAGCACTTGGGAAGATGCTTGAAAACAAGTTTTGTAGACTAGTTATAATTTGGAAACACAGTATGCATGCACCAAATGACATCATAGACACTTTGAAAATTGCTTCCGCGCCATTGAACTGTGTGGCATTGAACGCTCTTCATGTCGTTATCTGTTTTTTTTTTCCCAAGTACTCTCATACTATGTTTGAATAGTAGAAGCCCACTAAAACAGTAAACAGATCTCTCTATCATACACGATGAGTGATTTATCATTAAGTGAAAGTGTAATGTAAAGGATTTTGATCGAAAAGAGATAGTATAACGGAACACAATACTCCTCCCACATGTGCCATGAGGATCCACATTTGATGCAATGATTCTTATAGAAAAAAACTTACAAATTTGGTTAAACATTAATCTTTTTTCCCAGATGTTGGTACTAATGTTAATTTACTTTTGTTGAATTGGAGAAGGAAACACGCCCAAATTCACATAACAAAGTAATTTAGCTTCATCATATCAGAGCTTAGAGACCCTAAGTTAAATGTGTAATTATGCACAAACAATCCATTGAATGGAAAAAAAGAAAAACATAAACACAAACAAACACACACATACACACAGAATGGTCAATCTTTGATACTTTTGTTTTGACTTGGAGGATCTGCCTCCAGTATTGGCAATTCATTAGGTGCAGAGACCAAGTTGGCAAGTCATGTGGACAATCAAGTAGAATGAAATTTTTGATACATTGAAATTTTGTTTCGATTACTATTTTTGTTTCGATTTTTTTTGACATATATTTAATAATTTAATTGAATGAGTATAAATGGGATATACAAACATGAGGTGAACTTAGTAGTTTAAAGTAAGATAATTCAATGAGGTGAAAAAAGAAATTTAAGGGGTGAGAATACTCCCACCCAACACAGTACGCACCAAATGACATCATAGACACTTAAAAAATTGGTTTCGCGCCATTGAAGTGTGTGACATTGAAAGTTCTTCATGTCGTTGTATCTCTTTTTTTCTTTCGCTCAAGTATTTTCATACCATGTTTCAACAGCAGAACCTACTGTAACATACTAACAGTAATGTACTATGAATTTCCGTAGGATTCTCTATTTATAAGCGAATTAATCTCTCTATCATTAAATGGAAGTGTACATAGAAAGGATTTGGGTAAAAAATAGATAGCCTAAATGAAGACAATATTCCTCCCACATGTGCCATGAAGATCCAATGATTCTTTTAAAAAAAAAAACTTATAAATTTGGTTAAACTTTGATCTTTTTTCCAAGATGTTGTTACTAATTTTTTTTTTGGGTTGAATTGGAGAAGGAAAAGCCCCCACATTCAAATAACAAATCAATTCAGCTTCATCGGAGCTTAGATACCTTAAAAAAAAACATTACACAAACAAACACACACACACTCACAGAGAATGGTCAATCTTTGATCTTTTTTGTTTTGACTTGGAGGATCTGCCTCCAGTATTGGCAATTCATGAGGCGCAGAGACCAAGTCATGTGGACAATCAAGTAGAATCACGAAAAAATTCCCATTCTAGAGATGCTACAATCATGGTTAGGGTTCAAAACTAATGAAAGCATGTTGACTAAGAAGAGCACAGAGAAACCAGTGCTATATCTAGTAAGAAAATGTCAACACTCATGGCCCCGCCACCAAGGATTATTACTCTTAAGATCCACAAAATCTCTTTATTGAGTTTGTTTTTTTGACTATAATGACTGTTGTGGTGTTCATAAACCTAATGTTCTCATTTAATTACTATAGTTTTTGGGGTTCCATCTCTTGCTTTTCAACAAAAAACACCAAAGGAACAACCAAAAACATAAGTGGGGGCAAGGAAAGAAAGGCATTGGTGTAATGTCAACTTTGGTGCGAGACTGCAAGTTGTGTTGTAATTGCTTAAACTTTTAGACTCATATAAAAAGATCTATCTATAATGGGCTTGGTGGTTAGTGATTGATACTACTCTTCTTTAGTAATAAACTTTCCCAACTAAGGATTCTGGTACACGAGATAGAAAGGAAAAAATGAAAAAAATCACACAAAAATTGAAAAAAAAATTACGACCTCACACCAAATTCACTATAACACGAGCAAAATACAGAAATAACTACGAAGAGGTTAATCACACGTCTAAAAATTCCGTGACACACATTGACATGATGTCGAATACTATCAAACTACACATAAGCATACATTCTCCATTAAACATGAAAAGCTTTCCGCTTTTTGTGCTGCATAGTGGATATTTCGTTGCACTCATTGCAGGAAGAATGTGAAATCTGTCTGTTGTTCAAGATCTTAGAAACAATGCCTGGGACAATGGGACCAAAGACACAACATTTCTTAGTAACAAACCTCATCGACAGAGGGGGAGATGTGACAGTTGGGCGTTGGAGGTTCTACTCCACGGTATGATGAGAGCTGTTGAATTGAAATGGTATTGGGTGTGAAGTTGTGATATCCCATCTTTGAAATGGTAGAAAAATAAGTGATTGAAACACCCATTTGTATCCAGGATTATCAAAAGTGGGAATCATTACTATTGATAAGGATTGATTTGTCACCCATTTGGTGTAACTAAATGCACATGCATGGTTTCATCAAGGTGTGACAAGAAGATTATCACCTTCATTATTGCAAATGTTGACCCTTTGAATATTTATGTTTGACACACACACACACACAGAGGAAGAATATGCAGAAAAGAGGAAAAAAATGCAGCAAATTATTGTTAAAAGGCTTCACAGAGAGAGAGAGAGGGGGGGGGGGGACATGGTATTGTCAAGAGTTTGAGGTTTCTCCAAGGAAGAAAATTGAAACATTTGGGGTGTATCTATATTGTCAATTTCAAGATTTGGGGTGTATCAAGTATCAACATAGGGATTTTTTTTCTTAGGTCGGCGATCTATTTGACCAGAAAGGAAGCCATTTTTGAATTGAAATCAGAGTTCATTTTTGAGACAGAATGAGTATTCTTTCAAAATCTGTTCACCCTTTGACTAAATGAACCTGATGCTTTAAACATGGCATTATATCTGTTTGCCTCCAAAGTTAATGCATAATAAGATGACATGCTCTCTAAAATTATATGGGAACAACTACGTATAGTTAGTTCGATCTCATTTTTTAGGTTGACGCACATGGACTTATTTTCGAGAGATTCCTCTTCTAGATTGCTAACGTGGTTCAATATCGTAGGTGGAAAGAACCACAAAAGATTCATCTAACTTCAATCCCCTAAAAGCAGTTATATAGGCTATAGAATCTCAAATAGAGCACCTTCAGCAGGTCGATTTATATATCCAATTCTTGATATAATCCGCTACCAATGATGGATAGTAGTAAGACCCAATATTAATGTGCGTTAAGCAATTGTTGTATATGTATTTTGTATGAGGCTTTTGTATGCATGTGCATGCAAAAACTGATAAAAGTCAATTAAACTCACGTCACAATGTAGGGCACTGACTAATATAGTTACCATGAGCTATGCTAACCACTTGCAAATGTAAAGCCAAAAACAACGAACCAAGCACAGAAGCAGCAGATATTACACATGTTATACACAATATCACCTCTCATATAGAAACCAAAGTGTGGAGAGAGAGTGTTTTCGAATCGAACCAAGCTCATAAAAGAGAAGAAAGCAAGATCTGTTTTTGAAAGAAAACTTGTTGTATTAACTTTTGTGGACAAAGGGCGCTCATCTATTGAAATCTTGTAGATTTTGCCTTGTGATTTTTGAACTTATGCTACTGAATAGACTAACTCTATTTGGATTTAAAAATCTGACCTAATTTGTTGACATAATGATGTGGCTTTAAAGAAATCATTGGATTAACTCCAAATTCTAATATTTGATGAAACTCACAATCAATTCAAAGGTAATAGTGAATTAGGTCAGCAAATTAGATCCCAATAATATTGCTCATATAAGGAAAAACATGATACATAAGACTTACCCTTTACCACAAGTAAAGAGCAAATAATATTTATTTCTAATTCGTATTTTGCTTACCAAGTTAAAACACCACAAACTTTAATTCTTATTTTTGTTTCGTTCGGTCTAATATTACCGTTTGTTTACCTAAATTATCCACCTCATGTAGGGGACATGGACCTAAACCACACTTGTCCCACTACTAATTTTTATGGACCCTTTAACATCATTAGCTTGAAAAAGCTGACCTAATTCTAATAGTTAATTGCAAGTGCAGTTAATTATTGTCCTTCAAAAACCTATATAACCTGATCTATTATAATGGTTGATATATATATAGCTTCACTACACGTATAGTCCACTGATACAAAACATACATACATATATATATTACACATGTTCATTAAATTTCCTGATTTGTACATGGTCACAAATTTATGATATTCAAGTTTTTTTTTTCATTATCTCACCATTAAGATCATGGACCCTTCTACCAAAAAAGTAAAAAAAAAAGAAAAGTCTTGTGAAGAATATAGTCACATCAGTAAAGGTTGCAAAAAAAATTGGACATCTAAATAAAGGCAAACAAGAGTAATGCTGAAAGAGAGAAATATTACAAAAATATTATGTAGTTTTCTGTGGCTTTCTCTGATTTGAAAGAAGAATCTTGTGACCTTAAAACTAGGACTTGACTATGGTATTAAGAAAAAGAGTGGCAGCGTACCTCCAATTTTTACTATTTTAATGGGTATTTTTATAATTTTTGTGGGTTATTTTATAATAAAAAGATTTATCACTTTTATGGGTGATTTATCACTTTTGTAGATATTTTTACCAATGTTGTGGGTATTTTTATTATATTTGTGGTAACTATTTTTACTATTTTTTTTCGGTACAAAAAAAAAAAATTATTATTTTTATGAGTGATTTATCACATTTGTGAGTGTTTTGTTTTACTATTATTGTGATAATTATTTTTACTATTTTTTTAGTTACCATTACATTAATAAAAACATCTACAATATGGTAAAAGTAACAATAAATGTTATAAATGAAAGTATCGTACCGAATTTTTTCGGTATTGTAGTCAACTCATTAAAACTAACACCCAGAAATTTAATTCATTACACCAAAGTTATTCCCCAACAGTCACTTGGTTGCTTAATTCTCTACTGGTTTAATTTAGAGTTTCCATGTTAAAATGTCTCTGTAAGTGAGGAATGACCTAAAAAAAACTCTTTAACGGTTCCTTTTAGAATTTGTCAAATTTCAAGAAAACCCTAAAGGAGATGCCATGGTACAGCTACAGTATAAGCCCATTGACCAATTACCAATCTAATACATAACCACCATATGATTAGTCTAATTGCTATAATTGTAAGGGTACATTACAGTAACGAACAAGCTACAATATTGGATGTTTCAACTGAAAAAGGGTTATGCACAACTCATTCGAATCAAGTAATTATTAGTGATCAATAAAGTTAGGACAAAAAAAAAAAGTTTAGGATCGATCTTAATATTGAAGGGTCAATCTTCATAACTCATTTTATAATAAGATTGAATTGTAATTTCAATCTTATTTTATAGTAATTTCAATATCATACCAAACAATAAATAGGGGTAATACCTTATCACCAATCATATTTTTTTATCACCAAAATTCTTCATGTGAATAAAATCATAGAATTAGGTGATATAACATTTATGCATGATTCTCTTGGGAGAGAAAGTGGATATGCTCCCTTATATTTGGCAAAATGACAAGACTATAGCTGGAACAGCAAGGGCCTGCGAAAACTAGTTTAACCTTACAAGGTTAAAACAAGTTTACAATGCTTCAATAGCTCACCTATACTATGTTGTTCTCAACTTTACATGACAGTAACTAAAAAGAGAGATGTTACACAACTCAACTGGAATACAAAAATTATAACTCAAATAAATATTATTTTTAAGATGAGTGAGTCCCACTAAAAAAGTAATGAGACATTGAAACCATTAAATTAACAGTAAATTTTTAATTATTTATTGGGTTCACCGTCGATCCAAAAGCTACAATTAATTAGGTCGAATAGCATTGCTCAAAAACAAACCATCATCCCCTACTCCTATAAAACTCTTCCCCTTCTTTTCTGACTGCCCAGCTCTCTCTATCTCTCTCTGTTGGTGGTGGTTGTGTATGTGTGTGCAATGCATGCAAGTAAGAAAGGTATATCCCACCATCAAATTCTCTAAATCTCAAAACACAAGCATACAAGAAAAAGAAAAGAACAAGCAAAAAAGGAACAAAGATGGTAGCAGGGCCAGAGCAGACCCAAAAGCACCCAACAATGCCAGAGGTACGAACTACACAATCTTCAGTAACTCCATTCATCTTCAAACAACTGTACAATCAAATCTCTCTGACAAAACTTTCTTCTTCCATAACATTGTTTAGGTAAGGGAGGAGTTGAAGAAAATGACAGAGGTAGGTTTTCCCACACTGGCCATGGGCTTGGTGGGCTATCTAAGAAACATGACTCTAGTCATTTGCATGGGAAAACTAGGCAGCCTCAACCTCGCCGGCGGCGCATTGGCCATCGGATTCATCAACATCACCGGCTACTCCGTCTTGTCCGGTCTAGCCATGGGCATGGAGCCACTTTGCAGCCAAGGTTTTGGTTCTAAAAACTTAACCATAATGTCTCTCACCCTACAAAGAACAATCCTCATGTTACTTTTTGCTTCAATACCCATTGGTTTTTTATGGATTAATCTGGAGCCTCTTATGCTAATTCTCCACCAAGACCCAGAAATAACACGAATCGCAAGCCTCTACTGTCGATATGCAGTTCCTGATCTTGTTGCTAATAGCCTACTTCATCCTTTAAGAATCTACTTGCGCAGTCAAGGGACAACATGGCCATTGCTGTGGTGTACTTCAGTTTCAATCCTTCTACACCTCCCCATCACTATCTTCTTAACCTTCACTCTCTCTCTTGGAATCCGTGGGATCGCAGTTTCAACCTTCGTCTCCAGCTTTAATAACTTGTTCTTGCTTCTGTCCTACATGTTCTACGTTCGAGTCTCCCATGGTCATGAGACTTTGAACAAACCATTATTACCCAACTCAGAACGTATAGGTTTACAGATCAATCCTTGTTTAGCTACTTCATCACTGAAGGAATGGAGAATTCTGCTTCGACTGGCTGTACCAAGTTGTCTAGGCGTTTGTTTAGAATGGTGGTGGTATGAATTCATGACACTTCTAGCAGGGTACCTCGAAAAACCTCATGTAGCTCTTGCAACATCAGCTATAGTAATACAAACCACCTCTCTCATGTACACATTGCCTTCAGCCCTTAGTGCATCAGTCTCTACCAGAGTAGGTAACGAGCTCGGAGCCGCCCAACCCGGAAAGGCCCGTTTGGCAACAATAATAGCCATAGGCTTGGCCTTGCTTACCTCCATTTTTGGCCTCTTAATGACCACTTTGGGAAGAGAAGCATGGGGGAGAGTCTTCACAGAAGATACTGAGGTTTTAGAGCTAACAATGGCTGCTCTACCCATAATTGGACTGTGTGAACTAGCAAACTGTCCACAAACCACATGTTGTGGGGTGCTAAGAGGAAGTGCCAGGCCCAGTATTGGTGCAGGTATTAACTTTTATTCATTCTACTTGGTGGGTGCACCAGTGGCTATAGCTTTGGCCTTTGTTTGGAAACTGGGTTTTCTGGGCCTCTGCTATGGGCTTTTAGCAGCTCAGCTGGCTTGTGTACTCTCAATTTTAACAGTGATATACAAAACAGATTGGGAAAGAGAGTCATCAAAGGCAGAAGATTTGGTGGGAGGAAGTGATGAATTTGCTTATGCAGATGAGGAATGGAAGGAGTTGGGTTTCTGAAAGGGGTAGCATTTAAAAAGTAATGGGGTCTTGTGTCTTCTTCTAGTTCCTTATCAAAATACCAACTATGCAGCTACAGATCATAAGAGTGTTTTTTTTTTTTTAAACAAGAGGACATTTTGAATTCATAATTGCAATGTAAAGTTTGGAGATATATATATATATATATATATACACAAAATAATCTGTACAATATGGATCGTATTAAATCCGAGTTTAACAAAGTAAAAGTNTTTAAACAAGAGGACATTTTGAATTCATAATTGCAATGTAAAGTTTGGATATATATATATATATATACAAAATAATCTGTACAATATGGATCGTATTAAATCCGAGTTTAACAAAGTAAAAGTCGCTCTAATTCATGATATGCAAATTTACACTTCATCTTTATGTTTGACCACTAATATCTTAGGAATAAAGTTCATATTTAATCAGTCACAAACAGAGCCACATGAAGATGTTTTTCTAAGAACCATGAAGTAATAAAATAGTTTGCATGTGCACATTGTGAATACAGTCCCATCTACAATCCAGACCACAATCCCTTTGGTCTCGTTAATTCACAGAAAACCTGACATGATTGAAGGTAGACCACAATCCCTTTGCTCTACATGTATTCATATGCTCATGTTATATGTAAATTTAAACAGTCGGATTAATATTGAGCCAGATAGATCTAGTTAACAAACTGTAAACTCGAATGGTTTGGGTTTGACTCTCTTTTCAGGTTAACCCGTGAGTTATTGCAAATATCTAGAGTTACATATTCATAAGAATGAGTCCAATGTAATCTTACTTTTAAAGAGTGTCATCGTTTAAAATATTAAAAACACTCGATCTACTCTTTTAAACGAGAAGAGACAATGTCAACCCTATTTCTTTTACTAAGATATTGATCTTTAAAATGCATGTATGATACCTACCTGTAACTGAGATGCTTGATTTGAATAAAATATTNCGAGAAGAGACAATGTCAACCCTATTTCTTTTACTAAGATATTGATCTTTTAAATCTTCTCAAGAAATAAAATGCATGTATGATACCTACCTGTAACTGAGATGCTTGATTTGAATAAAATATTAAAGGGATGGTCCCCTCATCGTTTTGCCTGGCTAGTTGCAATGTCATAGAACAGAACAATAGAAGTTAACCCTTAGCCAAATCCGTTGTAGCACAATTGTCCATGAGAAATATTTCATACTATGATTCTATTCATCAGTACTTCGACAATTCATGTAAATAGTAGGAGTTTTACCACAATTAGATATATCACTTCTACCATGATTAAGTTTTTGATTGACCAAGATACGGGTTATGATCGTTTGCTTATAATTGTATATTAAATACAAGAACTCTTCCAAAAACCTAGCTAAGAAGCTGTCATTTGGGTTCATTTTTTCTATATATATATCCAAGATCTTCTGTGTAAAATATGAGATTTCAACGCACGCTATTGTAGATAGTCATAATCTCTCCTCCTTTATTCTCTCATGTTCCCATGTGAGGGACTCACAATCAATCATACATACCACGATCAGCTCGTGGTCAGCATTAGTCAACACTAACCCCACATTATAGCGCCCCTAAACCCACACGATCGTGTGCACGGATTGATTTTAATATCATAATAACTACATGAATACTCCTAAAAGGATAAGCTACGAAGTTGTTATTTGGGTTCATTATCCTACATATATACTCAAGATTTCTCGCGCAAACTTCGATGTGAGATTTAGTACCAATTTGGGTCTTAACAATAATAAAGTTGTATTGTAATAGATGAAATAGATGTAAGTGAAAAAGAGGATACAAATTAAATGTAAAACCCCCGTATATATAGTCAATGGGAGTTACAATAAAGACAAAAAAGTGAAAAGAAAAATCTAATAAAACCTTAATAAACTAGGTTGCTACTATATCTCCAACACTCCCCCTCAAGTTTGGCGCAAAAATGTCAACTAAGTCAAGCTTGACAATGGAGTCCTGAAGAATAGATAGAGTGACATGTTTGATAAAAACATCCGCAACCTGATCATTGGTCCCCACAAACGATGGAGTGACAATACCACTGCTAACCCTCTCCCGAAGAAAGTGAATATTGATCTCTATATGCTTCGTCCTCTCATGTAGTATAGAGTTAGAAGCGAGGTGAATAAAAGATCGATTATCACAATATAATGTGGATGGAGAAGTCACTGAAAATTCTAATTCACCAAGAATCGATCGTAACCAAATAATCTCACACGTGCCAAGTGTCAGTGTCCGATACTCTGGCTCTGCTGACGAATGGGAGACAACTGTCTGCTTCTTGTTCTTCCAATAGATAAGATGAGTCCCTCGAAAAGCACAGAAGCCCGTAGTAGATCGACCGTCGCATGCTCTCCCATAATCTGAATCTAAACAACAGGTTAGAGAATCGGTCTGAGATCCTGATAATAGAACAACCCAAGTCCAGGACAAGACTTAAGGTACCGAAGAATATGATAAACTGCATCAAGATGAAGCTGACACGGCCTGTGCATAAACTGACTAACTCGGCTGACTACGAATGAAATGTCCGGCCTAGTGTTGGCTAAGTAGATAAGTCTACCTGCCAACCTCTGATAAACTGTCGGATCTCTCAACTCCTTACCTTCAGCAGTAAGCTTCAGGTTTGGAATCATGAGTGATGATGTCGGTTTGAACTCCAGCATCCCAGTGTCTGAAAGAAGATCCAAACATACTTTCTCTGAGAAAGAATAATACCCTTACTGCTACAAGCAACCTCAATCACAAGAAAGTATTGCAGCAATCGAAAGTCTTCTAAAGGTCTACCTTGATCTACGCACTCCCAAAAATATCATCACCAGTAATAATAATATCATCAACATATACCAGAAGGATGACACACAGTCTAGAAGTATTTCGTTGAATAAAACATGTATGATCAGAATGACATCTGGTGAACCCCAAACGTACGACTACATCATTAAAGCGAGAGAACCAGACTCGTGGTGACTATTTTAGTCCATAAAGAGACTTATGCAATCGACATACCTTTCCAATATACTCCCCCTCNTTAAAACGAGAGAACCAGGCTCGTGGTGACTGTTTCAGTCCATAAAGAGACTTATGCAATCGACATACCTTTCCAATATACTCCCCCTCACCACGAAAGTCTGGTGGTGCATCCATATAAATAATCTCGTCCAGATCACCCTGAAGAAACGCATTCTTCACATCTAACTGATGAAGAGGTCAAAAGTACTCTGCAGCTAGAGAAATAATCACCCGAACAGTAGTCAATTTTTCCACGGGAGCAAATGTAACACCAAAATCACGACCTGGTACTTGAGTAAAACCCTTTGCCACAAGTTTAGCCTTGTGACGATCAATAGTACCATCCGCAAGAAACTTCAAGGTGTAAACCCAACGACAACCAACAGGCTTCACTCCTAAAAGTAAATAGACAAGATCTCATATATGATTATACTGAAGAGCGTCCATCTATGTCTGCATGGCAAGAATCCACTGGGGCTCCCGTATAACCTTCGAAACAGAGCGAGGAATTGACGTATCTGATATGACCATACTATAAGCTCGAAATGTAGAAGACAAATCACCATAAGAAACATAAGCAGAAATCGAAAATAAAATCTTGACGGTCCAACCATAACGATTAACTGGACGGCGATCACGCCGTAATAACGACGCTCTAAATCATCATCCTTCACTGATAATGTCTCATTAGGTAAAAAAACTGGCTCAACACCTGCAAACTCATCAGTACTAACACACAGGTGCATCAATATGCTCAACAAACTGAGAAGTATTACCTGCATCGCCTGAGGTAGAGGGGACATCAGCAGGGTGATGAGAGCGAGGGCTACGAGCCTACACCTGCAAAGGAAGAGAGACTAGTGACTCTGTACTGACAGTGACGAGTGGTTCTGAAGGAGGAGAGACAGATAACCCTGTAGGGATAGTGATCAATGACTCTGGCTCTTGTGGTATTGGAAAATCAAAGGGAGTATAAGGAGCTGACATAGGACTGGAAGGAAAATAAGGAATATGCTCAAAAAAGGTAATAGGTAACATCTACAATGTGATACATACGGTGCCTAATAGGATCATAACACCGATACCCCTTAGATTGATGATAATAGCCCACAAAGATACAACAAATCGCTTTATCATCAAGTTTATGACGAGTAGAAGATCGATCCTGAACAAAACATGTACATCCAAAAACACGAGGAGGGACCGAAAAAAGTGTCCGCTCAGAAAATAAGACCTGTAAGGGAGCCTTATGCTGAAGAACACACCTCAGAGTACGATTGCACAGAAAGGTGAAAGTCAAAATAGCAAAATGTCAATAAGATTTTGGTACTCTCATGCCTCTAAGCATACAATGTACCATCCCTATCAAACTCCTATTTTTTCTTTCAGCAACACCATTTTGCTCAGAAGTATATGGACAAGTGAGTTGCTGAAGAATACCTTGAGAAGAAAGATGGGACACTAAGGCATCAGACACATATTCTTTGGTATTATCTGAACAAAGAGCACGAACAATGACATCAAATTATGTCTTAATTATCTGTAAAAATTCAGTGATTATAGGAAGTACATCAAATTTTCGATGCAAAAGGTAAACCCAAGTACAACGGGTATGGTCATTTATAAATATCACATAATATCGAGCACCTGACAGAGCAGTAACGGGAGAGGGTCCCCAAATATCAAAGAGTATTAGATCAAATGGCTTAGGTGACTGGTGCATGCGAGGAATATAATTGGCCCTAACATGTTTCGATAAGAAAAATATAACACAGTCAAGTTTACCATCAACACAAGCATTGCTCAAAGCAGGAAACAACATATATAAATATTTAAAATTTGTATGTCCAAAACAGTCATGCCACAACTGAACAGTTTGTGACGAAAAATCATAACGACAACTACTAGGTAAAATACTAGCATGCAAGCTAGGAACAGATAAAGACAAAGCATGTACAGGTGTAGGAATTGGTGAAACTGGAGGTGGATTGCCAAGATAATACAGTCCATCTTTCTCATGTTCCCTGATAATAATCTTCCTAGTACTCAGGTCCTGCAAATAACACGAATCAAATAAGAATACAATTGCACAGTGAAAATCTCTGGCTAACTGATGTACAGATAATAAATTAATGGTCAACTTTGACGTATGAAAAATCGAACGTAATGTAAAGTCATCTGGGAGGTGGACTGTACCCCTACTAACAATAGGGGCATGTGTCACATCTGCTAACTGAACATGTGTATGTAACTGCTCGTCAAAAGTGGTGAAGTGATGGGCCTCACTTGTCATGTGACCATTCGCACCCGAGTCCAACATCCAAAGGGGAGATGAATTGGCACAAGCATGAAAGGCACGAGGTATACCTGTAGTGGCAGCAGCAGTAGTCGGACTCTGAAAAGTTAGAGCAAACATAAGTATATCTAATCGAAAAGTGATAGCATCTATATCACTCTGTCAAGGAGGAGCAGCCGTAGGAGTAGCGGTAGTGGATGGTGGTACCTCAGCAATAGCAACAGGACGGCTGCAAGGAGGCGGCTTAAGCTCTGGATGGAGCTTCCAGCAAGTAGCCCTGAGATGTCTTAGTCGGCCACAATAATCACATTGACGAGAATCCCCCTGTCTGGGTTGATCTGGGGCACCATGACGGCGCTGGTCCGAGCGCTGCCCACCCCTGACTAAGGATCCTGAACGAGACCTTGCAGCAACTACAAGGGCCATCTAGTCACCCGAAGGAGTCAAAGCCGCAATTGAAAATGATGCAATACGGACTCGGCGCTCATGCTGCTCAATCATCCCGTACACATCATAAAGAGAAGGAAGTGTTAATATTGACAAGATCCGAGAACGAGGTCCCTCAAACTCATCACGAAGTCCCATGAGGAACTTGTGAATCCTATCCTCTTGTTCTCGAGTATGCAAGAATGCTGCTCCCTCGAGCTCTATCTTCGGAATAGAAGCAAGAGGACGTAGAGTCTCATACTCAAGTCAGCACTGAGTCAAATAGTCATAATAATCCTGAACAGTCATATCTCCCTACCGAGCATATGAGAGCTCCTGAGAAAGCTCATAAACACGAACTCCCCGTCCTGACTGAGAATACATCTCTGATAATGCGCTCCATAGCTTCGTAGCAGAGCTATGAAAATGGTGGATTCTACAAACAGATGGCTCCATCGAGCCAAATAACCATCCAAGAATGACGTAGTTCTTAGAGAACCACACAGAATATCCAGGGTTGGCATCAGCTGGCTTTGGGTGAGATCCCGTCAGCCAACCAAGCTTCCCTACACGATCTAAGAAAAGCTGGAATGAGCGAGACCACTCAGCGAAGTTACGACCATTCAACAATTGTGTCGTAACTTCCTGAGAGATCATGCCCGGTAGTGCTGGTAATGTAACTGTGCTAGTAGGTACTGTATACTGGTCAAACATAAAAGTGAAAATACTCATGAATGTCTCAACGGTAGAGGTGTCAACAGTAGGGGTCTCAAGTCCCTCAGTAGTAGTTGTCATATCAACAATAATACTAGAGCACCCGTGACAGAAAAAATAACTCTAAGATAAATAGAGAGATAAAATAAGGGAGAACAATATACCTCCAGTTGAATAGTAGCGACAAATAAAGAAGGTCCAGAAAGCTCCCACATAATCAGGTCACGGTGCCAAAAAATACAATAAATATAAATAATTTATTGCATCAAGAGCAAATCAACAGACGAAGAAGAGAATTTAACCCCTCATAAATGATCTATTGGGTAGTGGGTTGGGTTACTGGGCTAGTCTGGTTTGGGACTATATTGGGTTGTATGGGTTTATTGTGTCTGATGGGTTAAGCTCAAATAGTCCAATTTATGTGTTAAAGTCCAACCCCAGTTGAGGAGCCCAACCTCATTTTGATTCCACCAAGCCCAAGACAGTCCGAGACCGGTTAGACTTCTTGCTTAGCACGTCATCAAGAGGAGAGCACGGGAAGCTTATCTGCACCACCAAAGGAAACGGTCCTATCTTTGACCACGTTTCATGAAGAGCTCCCCAACCTCCTCCTTCACTTGAGGATAAGTCGTGATCTCCACCAAGAATAATCTTTTAGCTACGATAAAGAAGCCTTGAGGATATGTCATGATCTCCAGGAGGATGATCTCTTAGCTGCTATAAAATAGCTCCAATCTGGTAGAAGAGGGAGATCACGCCCCACTAGA
>CAUOFW020005425.1:118274-147966 GCA_963454935.2 Ilex paraguariensis
ACAAACAGTTTCTTTTTTCAAATTATTTAGAACTTCAGTGAGATCTGGTTGTAGTTGGCTTGATTTTGATGAGTTTTTCATCCTAACTTGATTTGGTTGATATATATGGACACACACACATGTGTATATATATATATATCTAACTGTATACCCTGGAATGAACACAGAGGGGACAAAGCTTTTTGCAGTGTGGAGTGCAGGTGCAGGCAAATGTTCATGGACGAAGAAGAGACGTTCAAGACTAAGAATAAGAGAGAAAACTGCTCATTGGCCGCCATGAAACCACCACCCACCTCATCATCATCTTCTTCACCTTCTCCATCTCCTTCTTCTTCACGTAGTCGCAGGGGGGCCAGAAAAGGTGGAAATGGGTTTGCGTGCTGAGTTTAGTTTGGAGAATCTTTTCCAGCTTTGCCCTTCTCATATTTTGTAATGACTTTGATGTCCTTTTCTTTTTCTTTTTGTTTCCTGGTATGAAGGCAGTAGCTTTCATTACAGCCCATGGATTGTGTCCCGTTGTCAGGAAACCATTGGTTTTGGCCTTTAAAACTGCGGGCTGTGTCAGTTGAAGGGTATTTTTGGTACTCACCCATTCAGTTGTGAAATGGAAAAGTTTGATTAGAGTCCGGATTAGACTTTGATTTTCTGACATTATTTTTTAAATAATTAATTTAAATTTAATTGATGGACTTAATCTATATTTGATTCAATCACCTATAGTAATCAAACGGTCCACTATTTTTTGGAACTAGTTACTAATTTAATAATTATGATGAACTAAGTTGATAAATTATATTATTAAATTAAATTTAAATAATATTAGCATTTTTGGATACTTTACTTGTTTATATAATTAAAATGGGATACATAGAAAGTCATCTGATCATATTATTTTAAAAAAAATTTATTATATTTGTTATTAACAACTCAAATTAAAATCTTCAATTAAGACTAATTTGTCAATATAATATTAAAAAAACTATTTGTCTGCACCACCTCCACTTGAAACAGAAATCATGGCTGAATAACTAGTACTTAAATCTCTCTGATGGATTGGGAATAAGTATTTTTTAATTCCCATGTTAAGTATTTTTTTTAACCTTTAATAAGAAATTAACTCATCCATATTTAAGAAAATGATATGGAGACTCCCTTGTCAAAGTTTTCACTAATGAAATAATCGTTTTTTGNTTAATTTCCATCAATCAAACCTTGCCATAGCCACCACCTCCACCAGAGAGACAGAGGGTTGGTGAGGAAAAGACTATGAGATGGTGGGACTGAGTGTAGTGCTTGAAGCCCAAAATTTTAATGGCAAACTAACTCCACAAGTTATCAATAAAGCCACTATGATCAAACCCTCTTCTCCTAGTGCTCCTCCCTCTCCCTCCACATCTTGCCGAAATAATTTTCCGGCAACTAGCTTTCTTGACCATTGTTTTCTCTGCAAACAGAAACTCTTGCCTGGCAAAGACATCTACATGTACAAGTAAGCATATCTCTCAAAACCACATCTTCCTTTTCCTCTCTCTCTCTAAATACCAGATCCTACTTAACTGGTTCATACCATCGTCAAACCTTCCCTGCAACTATTTTTGCTGTACACAATAATATATTCAACAGACAAACAGTTTCTTTTTTCAAATTATTTAGAACTTCAGTGAGATCTGGTTGTAGTTGGCTTGATTTTGATGAGTTTTTCATCCNGGATTGGGAATAAGTATTTTTTAATTCCCATGTTAAGTATTTTTTTTAACCTTTAATAAGAAATTAACTCATCCATATTTAAGAAAATGATATGGAGACTCCCTTGTCAAAGTTTTCACTAATGAAATAATCGTTTTTTTGGGTGGGTAAAACAATCATTTTACGGTTAATGTGATTTCTGTCACGTCTGAAATGGTCCTTTCACCCTTAATGTTTTTCTGATAATAACTCAAAGTTTGAAGTTCAAAGAGTTTTAAGTTTAAAGAGGTGAGGAAATATCCATACAATTTACCTTGTATGGAATTGTTTTTTTCAAATATTGTGCACATGATGGAGATATTTGTAGTGAAGAACATGCTGGTTTTCTTTCAAAAACACTAGGAAATGAACAACCGCAAAACTGTTAACTTATTGAAGATCTGAGCTTTCACAATTATGGAAGTTGGCAAGAGTATCTGGCAATTGAGGAAACCCATACTAGGAAGCTCCCATTTAGGTCAGCATTCCAAAGGGACTATAATATCCTTAAATTCATTGGGCTCCACTAATAAATTATCGGGAGAATTAAGAGTAATACTATTTGAACTTAAATTGTTGACATAATGATGTGATTTTATAAGAATCATTGGATCAATACCAAATTCTAATGTTTGATAAGGTTCATAGTGAATCCAAAAGTCAAAATAAATTAGATTAATAAATTATGTCAATAAATTAAGTTCTAATAGTATTGCTCGAGAATTAATCATGAACAACTACTTCAACAATAATAGAAGCTTAAAAAATTGACATAATTTATTGAAATAAAAATGTGCATAATTTATTGAAATAAAAATGTGACATTTATTTACATAAAGATGTGACAATGAACTTATTTAGAGCTAACTAAAAATCTCAATTTTTTTAGTTTAATTTTAAATGAAAAAAAGTCTGATATATTTAGACCCAAGTCTATTGGGTGACGTTTCGATCAACTTTGTTAGCAATAAAAAGCTGAAAAAAAATTAGTTTATCCAAGAACTTCCAAGGAAAAATCAATTTTTTCACACTTCAAACTCTTTTAAGAGCTTTTTTAACTCGAATTTTTTAATTTTACTTTTCAAGCCATTGTTCCGCACTAAGAAAAGTCAACTATAAACGGAATNCCAAGGAAAAATCAATTTTTTCACACTTCAAACTCTTTTAAGAGCTTTTTTAACTCTAATTTTTTAATTTTACTTTTCAAGCCATTGTTCCGCACTAAGAAAAGTCAACTATAAACGGAATATAACTATAACTCTTGGACTTTATCATTTGATTTCCTCATTAGACACATCATTATATCAATAAATTAGATCAATTTATTAACTCTCACTAGCATTACTTCTAGTACAACTCCACAAACCTAAAATTGAAAGATACAAGTATATGTGTTACTGGATGTGCATGATTTGCACGAGAGAGAGAGAGAGAGAGAGAGAGAGAAAATGTGGTGAAAATTTGAACACATAAAACCAGCCATGCAAAGAAAATGCTAAAAAATAAAAGGGAGGACGATGCCATTGTAGTTATTCTAAATGAAAATGGAGAGGTTCCAAATCAAACATGGAAATTCGGGGCACAGTCGAAAGTGAAAAGCACTGNATTTGAACACATAAAACCAGCCATGCAAAGAAAATGCTAAAAAATAAAAGGGAGGATGATGCCATTGTAGTTATTCTAAATGAAAATGGAGAGGTTCCAAATCAAACATGGAAATTCGGGGCACAGTCGAAAGTGAAAAGCACGGGAGAGAGGGCATTAGAATCTGTAAGGACGAGGGAACCTTACTAGTTGGAATCATTCGTGTTTGCCACTTTTAGGGGTCTTTATGCACCCCCTCGCGTCCACAACATACGCCATCTTGCAAAGGAACAATTCAAGTTTATTGAAATCGTTTTTTAAATAAGTCTNGCATTCCAAAGGGACTATAATATCCTTAAATTCATTGGGCTCCACTAATAAATTATTGGGAGAATTAAGAGTAATACTATATGAACTTAAATTGTTGACATAATGATGTGATTTTATAAGAATCATTGGATCAATACCAAATTCTAATGTTTGATAAGGTTCATAGTGAATCCAAAAGTCAAAATAAATTAGATTAATAAATTATGTCAATAAATTAAGTTCTAATAGTATTGCTCGAGAATTAATCATGAACAACTACTTCAACAATAATAGAAGCTTAAAAAATTGACATAATTTATTGAAATAAAAATGTGCATAATTTATTGAAATAAAAATGTGACATTTATTTACATAAAGATGTGACAATGAACTTATTTAGAGCTAACTAAAAATCTCAATTTTTTTAGTTTAATTTTAAATGAAAAAAAGTCTGATATATTTAGACCCAAGTCTATTGGGTGACGTTTCGATCAACTTTGTTAGCAATAAAAAGCTGAAAAAAAATTAGTTTATCCAAGAACTTCCAAGGAAAAATCAATTTTTTCACACTTCAAACTCTTTTAAGAGCTTTTTTAACTCGAATTTTTTAATTTTACTTTTCAAGCCATTGTTCCGCACTAAGAAAAGTCAACTATAAACGGAATATAACTATAACTCTTGGACTTTATCATTTGATTTCCTCATTAGACACATCATTATATCAATAAATTAGATCAATTTATTAACTCTCACTAGCATTACTTCTACTACAACTCCACAAACCTAAAATTGAAAGATACAAGTATGTGTTACTGGATGTGCATGATTTGCACGAGAGAGAGAGAGAGAGAGAGAGAGAGAAAATGTGGTGAAAATTTGAACACATAAAACCAGCCATGCAAAGAAAATGCTAAAAAATAAAAGGGAGGACGATGCCATTGTAGTTATTCTAAATGAAAATGGAGAGGTTCCAAATCAAACATGGAAATTCGGGGCACAGTCGAAAGTGAAAAGCACGGGAGAGAGGGCATTAGAATCTGTAAGGACGAGGGAACCTTACTAGTTGGAATCATTCGTGTTTGCCACTTTTAGGGGTCTTTATGCACCCCCTCGCGTCCACAACATACGCCATCTTGCAAAGAAACAATTCGCTAATTTCGGTCCATCTCTGTCTTTACCCGGTCCATGCTGCGAGTGCAATTTCCAAAAAGTTTGGGTTGTTGCCCTCGATTTCTAATTGCTCTGAATCATATGATCAGTAGCAGCATAACAGTATCAACCCAAAGGAGCCACACGGTTCTCATCGTGCAGCTACTTTTTGGGCTTGTGGGAATTTCGACCAAACTTCAAATAATCCGGATGTTTCAAAATGCATACAACTTCAACTTGATATCAAATTCCCTTCAAGACTAAGATCGACAGGCAAATACATTCAGTACCAGAAGACAAGGGGCTTGGAGAGGCACCGTGCAACAACTAAGAAATTTACCCTTAAATAATGTATCTATCAGGTTTAGGCCTGATATTCGAGGCCGGATTTTATTTTGGCAATCATAAAAAATGGAAAACCATTGAAGTAACCAAATCCAAAGGCTACTAATACACTATTTAGGAGTATAGTTATTTTGCTTATATACAATTAGCTAATCACTAGAAATTTCTCAGCTTGTTATGGGAGCTCATAGTTTCCCGGGAGTGATGAGCAACCATGGTTTGGAAAAAACCCATCAAGTATGCCTCTCTCATCTGGCAGTCATTTGATCAAGCTTACCATCCCGTTGACAGCAACAGTTCCTACATATTGGTTTTTTTTTTTTTTTTTCGTTTTGGTGAGTTACGGAAGAGGCTCTAGAAAACAATTAATAGAAACATTAGGGTAGCAAGATTCAAGTCCATTGATCTTCAATCAAAATACATATCAAAGCAAATATACAAGTTGAGTGTCTGGGATATATTTCGCATGCTAGGAGTTTTCAAATAAAACATACACGTGCGGGTTATAGCATCGTCATCATCGTACCTGTCAACTTTTACCAACAACCTCAGCCAGATTTGAACAGCAACACAGCTTTTGAATCCAAGTAGAAGTAAACAAAGTGGTTTGTCTCATGAGTCACATAAGATCCTACAATAACAAAACCACAAAAATAATACGGTCAATGCAACTTTATCTATAGATAGAAAAAGTCAAATTCTCTCCCTTTCTCTGATAAGAAAAGAGTAATCTAAATGCCACAAGACAAGAAAAAAGATTGTCTGCTTTAATCAGTTTTAAGACCAAGCAACTTAAAACAAATGCCATTTTATAATCAATGAAAGAATTAGATAATGCAGGCAGTGGTTTTCAATCTTGCTTCTCTTCCTAATGAAAAGACTTTAGGCGCTTTGGCATTTTCGGTGTTTGATGTTTCAAGGTTTTTCTCCACGCTGGATCTAATCGATGTCTAATTCAAACGAGCATGCCTACAATTACATGGACCCAGATAGAAAATCTATGACCCAGTTCTCAGCAGGAAGGGCGGACAAGACAATCGCAGCTCCCCTCCCCCCCATCCCAAAAAATAATAATAAGACGGTCAATGCAACTTTATCTATAGATAGAAAAAGTCAAATTCTCTCCCTTTCTGATAAGAAAAGAGTACTCTAAATGCTGCAAGACAAGAAAAAATATTGTCGCTTTAATAAGAAACTTAAAACAATTGTCATTTTATAATCAATGAAAGAATTAGATAATGCAGGCAGTGGTTTTCAATCTTGCTTCTCTTCCTAATGAAAAGACTTTAGGCGCTTTGGCATTTTCGGTGTTTGATGTTTCAAGGTTTTTCTCCACGCTGGATCTAATCGATGTCTAATTCAAACGAGCATGCCTACAATTACATGGACCCAGATAGAAAATCTATGACCCAGTTCTCAGCAGGAAGGGCGGACAAGACAATCGCAGCTCCCCTCCCCCCCATCCCAAAAAATAATAATAAGACGGTCAATGCAACTTTATCTATAGATAGAAAAAGTCAAATTCTCTCCCTTTCTGATAAGAAAAGAGTACTCTAAATGCTGCAAGACAAGAAAAAATATTGTCGCTTTAATAAGAAACTTAAAACAATTGTCATTTTATAATCAATGAAAGAATTAGATAATGCAGGCAGTGGTTTTCAATCTTGCTTCTCTTCCTAATGAAAAGACTTTAGGCGCTTTGGCATTGTCGGTGTTTGATGTTTCAAGGTTCTGGATCTAATCGATGTCTAATTCAAACGAGCATGCCTACAATTATATGGATCCAGATAGAAAATCTATGACCCAGTTCTCAGCAGGAAAGGCGGACAGCCCCCCCCCAAAAAAAAAAAAAAAAAAAAAAAAAACCCCACCTCTAGTAATGGCACTTGAACCACAAAAGGGGAAAGATGTAGCTAGTGAATCTGAAAATTTCTATTTTACCACCCATCTACAAAAATAAAGAGACTAAAATCAAAAAATTTGGCCATTACACACTAGAACAAAACTGGAATCAGGTTTAGAATAGTGCAAACAGAATTCAGGACAAAAACCTTTCCTGATTGTCCAAATTGCATCTGAATACGTGCACAACAAAACAAATTACTATGCTCTCCAATTGGATAAAAAGATTTCATTTATACATGAGCTGATCTGAAAATCAAAACCCCTTAACAAATGGGATGTTAATTAAGTTATTACTGCATCTTGATGGATGTATGAAACCTTTGGACCCTTTTTAAAATAATATAGTTTAAAAAGATGATTATCAACCACTATGAATGGTAAAACATACTGCTGCATTCAGACAGCCTCACACAACGTATTTGGTGTGATGGTTGGTTAAAAATTTTGATCCTTTCATAATGAACGATTTCCTCCTCACTAGCTCTCACAGAAAGCATTGGCAGATCTTAGGTTAAATTCACTCATATATGTCCTTCAACCAGAGGCAGCATGGTTGAATTGAAAGTGATATCTCATACAACTTATATAATTGCTTGCAAATGCCTACAAGAAATGCAATCCTGAAATAAGTTTCTACAAGAGCAAGACCATAGTTGCTTAGACAATTCACATGAGAATTCACCCCTCTAAAGAAACTTCAAAATATCTTGTACACTTTGAATTCCAAAGTTCACTAAAACCTACCAAACTACCAAGATATTTTTGAAACGCAACTTCCACAGTTGCAAGATAGATGAGCATATTAGACATTAAGTTGTGAACACGCATTAGATCACTTCCATATGCATGAAAATTAGATAATATACTACCGAAAGAATATGCAACCATGCCACAAGAAATAAAAGCACAATTGAATGTCTCATTTCCCTTTAAGGTGTCAGCACAACTGGGCTAGACAAATCCCATTCCAACGGAGCCCAACCAATCAAGTAGCGAAACTATCGAGCCCATGACTTGGATTATCCTGGCTTAAGCTTCAGCGAGTGAGCCAATTTTATATGGTGGAACATCTAACAAGTCCGCTATCCAATTTTTTTTTTGGTCCTTTCTCTTGTATTGTATTAATTGATGAAACACAATAGTGGTCTCAGTAATAGTGTTGTTCCACTTTTCGATCATGCAAAGATAAGAAAATGTTTCAAGTGCTCATCCAGCCAAGCAACAAAATCATTTATGATACTTCAAAACTGAAATTTTCTACATACAAACCAAGCAACCTCCCAGCTCAAGTCAACATTTCTCAGTGTTTCTTGTTTAAAACACATGATGCTCAGGTCATAAGTGTGTCAAAGATCTCAACTCTTTCTCTGATACTTTTTGTGAACCAAACAACCATATCTAGGTGTCTATTTGGTTACCCTAATCATTCCATTCTGCCCAACCACTGCCACAAAAGAACACCATCCAACCTTGTAAACGATCACACTTTTAGTTTCATTTCTTTAAATGATAAGCAAGAGACCACAAATTCATTTACTAACTTCCTTCGTGCCTGTGTAAATGTCATATATGCATAATGGCACCAGGTAAGTCCAACAAACTTAAGGTTGAAAGAGCTTAGGGGATCAAGCCTTAGCACAAGGAACTTAAAGATTCCGAGATCCTTTAATTTTTGGGCAGTGGAAAAAGGGAAGCGTGTGTCTCAGTTCTCCAAATTCAGGTACATATGCAATCACAATATACACGCACAGAAATTTCCATGCGTGTGAGAGAATCTGTCGTTGATTCCTACACTGCCTGTATTTGCAAATCAAGCCTTAAGGTGCTTCCAGCTTGTGTATGAGGGGACAGAGAGTTCGCAGCAGGTGAATCAATATAACTTCTATAAGCACATATACACCACAAACCACCAGAAATTTAATAAAAATGAGGAAGTAATGGTTCGATTAAAGCACAGATCTACACCATTTCGAAGCAAACAAGGAACACAGATCACTCAATCAAATAGATATTAATCAGTAAATTAAACAGAAAGAAATTAGATTAATAAATAAATCTAAAAATTAATACTATGAAGAAAGGAGGCAATATCAGATGGTTACCGAAGTTTTTGCCTACGATACAATGCCAAGTAGGTCCATGCTTCTCGTCGAACTCCTTCTTTATCTGTTCTGCAACATCCTTCTCTACACTGTTCTTCTCAAACGCCTATAAAGTTTACACACGCACACACACAAAAATCAGCGTTCACTACGTATAAGTGAATTCAAATCAAACGATTTGGTTTAGAGAGAGAGGAGGTGTACGGCGATGGCAATGTCGACGGCCTCTTTCTGCATATCATCCTTCATATCGGCACTCTTTACAATGACTTTCTTGCCTGCGCCCGGCAACGGAGCTGCCGCCGCGGCCGATGGCTTCCGATCGTCGGCGGAGGGTTTCGCCACCATGGCTCCTCCGCCGCCGATTCTCTTCGTTTCCTCACTCATTTTAGTCCTTTGTTTTGGTTTTGGTAAAGCGTGCGTGTGTGTGTGAGAGAGAGAGAGAGAGAACGAGAGAGACACAGAGAGAGACTGGTCAGAAGAGATCTTACTGGTTTGGACCTTCTTGCACTGTTTTTTTTCACTGGTATCAATACGACTGCCAGATTTTTTCTACCGGCAGTTGCATACATAAGGATAGGCAACTGCCCGGATTTTTTGGCTCCATGCCCATTATAAACGGGGTTATTGATCGGTCAGCCTCCGGGCTCAGTCCAGCCCATCAGAAAATATGAGGCCAGTGGCCTGCCCAACCGACCCGTTTGATCAAGTTGGTCTTTTAATGTATCGAATTTTAATTCGATTCTAATTCAAATTTAAATTCGTTTATCCGGATATGAATTAAAACTTTAATTTATTAATTTGATCCAATTCAAATCCATATAATTTGTTAAACAAATTTGGATTTAGATTTAGATATACATTAATCCAATCACACTAAAATTTTATATATATATGTGTGTATGTGTACATATACAACCCCTTTCCCTCTCTTTCGTCACCCCGTTCTCCTTTCTCATTTTTTGTCATTGAATTAGGTGAATAGATGATAAAATCTATAATATAAAATAAGACAAATTTTAATAAGTTCATCTGACGATTTCAACTATATTCATCCAACAGTTACCAATATCTCTCTCAAAACTATTCATGTTGTATTGTGCCTTCAGGCACTGAGTAGCCCTTAAATTATAATTATTGGAATTAGGTGATTTATTGATGAAAATAAACTAAAATTTAGCAATAATTTGATGAAAAAAAATTATAACACGAGGTAATTTTATAGAAATTCAAATTATTTGGATTGAATCGGATTATCAGATTGGATGTCCATTTAATAACAGATTCAAATTTGAATTGTGATTTCGATATTGAATCTGATTCAGACTCATTTTTTTTAAATGGATTCAGATCCAAATTGCCTAAAATTCAGTTCAAATCTGATCTGTTAACATGCCCATCAACAAGTACGCCACATGCCAACAAGTGGGACAACCTTAATGGGCTTTAACGCCATTTTGTCTTAAGGGGTTCAGCACTTTTTCTATAAATTATAAGACAGGAAGTATCGCTTTTAAAAACATAGATTAAAAAGTATACAAACCCTAACAAATCTATAAAATACTCCCTTCAGTAAAATGGGATATCAATTATTACACATAAATCTCTTCAATATCGCCGGAAACCTCATTCTACAAAAAATTTTCATAAAACCTCTTTTTGGATCTTCAAAACTTCCAGTTGATCGTTGCTAAATAAGTGAAAATCACTATTCACAAGTAATGGGATTTTTTATTGTTACACCGTGAATAAGTGGAAATCTCACCAGAAAATATATATTCTTTCCAATGTTTGGTGAAAAACCTTCCCTAAAACCTCTTTTATTTTCAAAACTTTCATGTTGATCGCTGAATAGGATGTGAAAATCCCTTTGAATAAGTGATGAATTTTTTGATGGGTTCATTGTGAATAAGGGAAAATATCGGTATTAGACAGTGACGATCATACCGAAATTCATAGCTGAAGAAGAAGATCATTGAGTTTTTGAAAAAAAAAAGTTAATAACACAAGAAAAATGTTGTTTCTTTCGACGTTTTTATTTTATCTACTTTTTTCCCCTCAATTACCTTTCTACTTCTGGTGTTTGGTATTACATACACACCAAGTGTTTGATCATTTGTCAAAAAACAAAATCAAAGAGGTCGTATACATTGTGTCATGCGTCATGTCAATGTATGCAATGTGACATTGACTTACAATAGTGTGACATTGGTTTGTAGCAGTGTGAATTTAGTTTGTAGCAATGTGACATTTTTCTTGTACTAGTGTGACATTGTCTTGTAGCGCTATGACATTATCGTGCGAGGCAGCAACTCATCATCTTGATTATTACGATCATTCTCATTTGAGTCATCATCATTGACATTTATCCTCATATGAACATGATTTATGTTAAGAGATTTTTAAATATATATATATATATATATATATAAACGACATATCTGATGCACTTCTTCCATTGCAACTAACTGCAATATGTTTGAAAACCCGGTTACGGAATGAAGTGAATGACAGAGGCAATGGTTTGAATGATATAGGAATAGATATGGAATGTTTGAATAAACGGTTGGTCAATCACACATGAATAGGTAATTTAAAATTCAAAAAAGATATAGCATAAAATTATGAAACTGAATCTTTAATATAATTGTCATATATGTCTCTAATTAATAAAGGAAAAGAACAATTTAGTAAGAGAAAAAAATACAATTCAACAAAAGTATCTTCACCAAACATTTACACATAAAGATATTTATACACGTGTTTTATATTGAGGTACTTTTAAAAAAAAATATTGAGGTACTTTTACACAAATAATTATGAAAGAGTGTACATTTTCACAATTTTTCCAATAATTAATTCTAATTATAAGCCTGGTATTAGTTTATTTGTGATCATCAATCAAAATTTATAGATTAAAATTAAATAATAAAAAAGTACAACACTTTACATGCATCGAGCTTTTATTAGTAAACTAAAAAATAGGAAATACATTGCCAAAACATATAATTTTTTAGTACTGTAATGTAACCCAGGTTAAAATCCCAACAACACTCAAATAATTCAGGAGAAATGTTTTATTTACTAAATCAAAACTCAAATATTTTATGCCAAATGTATGAGCACTCCACATTGAATAAAAAATTTATTTTTTCTCGATCCATAAAATGATATATATGATGCATATACGTTTAAAATATGAGATTTGGATTATAATTTGGACAACATAATAGTGTTCATAATTAGTTTTTCAACGGTTATGAATGATCGAGTCAGGTTACATGCATTTTGACTAATCCTATTTTTGACATGTCATTTACACTAAGACTAAAGTATTTATGATATATAATTCTCTCACGTCTTAGTTTCAATAGGTTGTCAAATTTTTTTTTTGGGTACACAAAATGAATATGCAGATAAGTCACTTCACATATCCTCCATAGAACATTATTTCTCAGCACTACATAGTAATCTGTGGTGGACTTTACCGCACCTGTGTCAGGGCTGAAATTTAGAGGTTGTGTTGGTAATTGTTTTGTCCTGTGTTTTGTGTTTTTGTTTTTAATTTTTGTTAAAAATGAAAGCAAAAATATGTTTGAGTACTATTTTTGTTTTTATTTTATATTAGTTGTATTAGAGACAAAGACAAAAAAATGAGAACAAAAAATTTGTGTTCTAGAAAATATGTGAAACACAAAACACGCGGGATTGGGGTTTAATAAGGTCTCAACTTGGACCCTTGTTAGCCACAAAATATTACTCTATATGAGAGAATATAAATATGGGGTCTTAATCGTTTGGTCCTCACCGAACACACGACTCAACAGATCGACGAAGAAGGCGAGCTCTGAGCACCTCTCTTTTTTTCTTTGTCTCAGCGAGCTCTCTCGGCAGATTGACAAAGAAAGCTTACCTCAAGAAAAAGAACTCTCTGTCACAAATTGACAAAGAAGGAGTTTCCTTTTGCTGTGAAGGTAAGTGTAAACCTTTTACTTGTACATATATATATATATACACACACATAGATCTGTCCATGACAGCCCCTTTTTTTTGTTTTATCTGTATATATATGCATAGATCTTCCTTTTTTTTTTGTTTAATCTGTATTTTTTCACCACAATATACATCAATTTGTATTTTTTGTCTCTGTTTGTCTCTATCTCTCTCTGTGTGTCCGTTTTCGTTTGACATTGCTTCACATTCTTTATTCTCTCTGTGAAGCACGTGATTTCTGACTCATGTGCCTATTTAATTTTTTGAATGCTTCACTAGATTTATATGTCAGTTTGTAAAGTGAATATTTATGTTTAATAGTCTTTTTTTTTGTTAGGGTTTTAATTTGTATGTCTAAGCAATGTACTAGCTTTATCTACTTTGCAGATTTTTTTGAGTCACTAATTCGTTGATTTGAAACTTGGAAGAAAATGAAATCTTGAATACCCACGAATAAGAATTTTCAGACAAGGCCAAGTTAAGTGTCTTGTGTAATTTATTCAAAGCTTCAATATATTCAGAAAATTGATAAAATTCTATTTATAACTCAGTAGTTACGACCTCAATTCTCGTGTTAACTTAATACAGTACATGTTAAGTTTTTTGAACAACAAATTCATACCCCGTAAACCTTTAAATTACAGGGGATGGGGGAGTTGCAAGGGGTGGGTTTTGGTGAGGAATGAGTTGCAGGGAGTGGGTTTTGTCGTGGAATGAACTGTAGGGGTGGGTTTGGGTGCAGAATTAACTGCAGGGGGTGATTTTGGGTGAGGAAAAAATTGCAAAGGGTGGGTACATGTTGCTTGCCTTTATTGTTTACTTGGATTTGATGTTAAATTTGATTTGTTTACTTGTACACCTTGATCCATGTTGCATTTGTGAATTAGTAGTATGGTTATGTGCTGAGAAATTGTTGTAGATGAAAATGGGTAACAAAGAAACTCATGATGATAAGGTTGTAGAGGTTGACCATGTCAAAAATATAGTCATATGGACGTCTAATAAGGTGGCAATTTTCGTTGATTTGATGGATAGGGAAGTAGCAACGAGGCATAGACCAAATATAAGACTAGGTACAACTACATGTATGAACAACCACAAAGAAAGTTTAATAATTTAAAACTTGTTTACCATGCTTTCAAGAAACTGTTGAATCAAACTGAAGTTGGTTGGGATCCTGTGAAGAAAACAATTGTCTTGGAGGATGAGGTTTGGAAGGATTTGTGCAAGGTAGGTTTTAGTATTAATTACTATCCATTTTTTTTAACCATAATGACAAATGGTTTTAGGTTAATAAGTATTGCTTAATTTTAATTATTTTCATTTAATATAGGATAATAAGCATGCCAGACAATTCAGGAAAAAGGGTGTCCACATTACGAGAAGCTGTGTAAAATTTATGAAAAGACAACGGCGACTGGTGATAATTCTCATCCATCTACCCAACCTTCATCGGACAATGAGGAAGATAAATACCCTACCCTTGATCCGTCACTTGAGGTTGATGATGATGAGGAGAATGAGGAGAAAGTTGATAAAGGGACAAACAACTATTTTCGAAGTAGGTCTACTACTCCAACAACCAATCGTCATAGGACAAAGGATAACTATAGCCTAGCACTTATATCTACCCTTAATGTGTTGGTTGAGAATTCAAAGAAGAAGTCAGAGTATATTGATTATAAGATGTCTAGTGCGTCTATGACGATGACTTCATGTGGTGATAGTGAGATTGTTACGTATAATGATGATATGTTCGAAAAATGTGTGGCTGCATTGAATTCTCTCGAGGACATTGATGCAGCTTCATACGCAAATACCATTAAGTTTTTTAGAGATGGTACGAGCTATAGGAAGATGTTCTTGTCTATGCTAGATCATAGGAAGATGGACTTTGTTACTTACCTGTGATGGTTGTACTTTACCCTAGCATTTTGGATGTGTATTTTGAGATTATGTGTACTTTGGGATTATGTGTACTTTGGAATTATGCTTGCTTTTGGATTGTAGTTTAATTATTATGCTTATTTATAATGTTTTGTGATAAATGTCTGATATGTGCATTACGTATGGATATTACAGGTAGATTTCAATATTCAATAATGAATTCAACTGAAAATTTTGATATGATATTAGATAGTGATGATGAGATGTCTATTGTATTGACTGTAATAGAATTAGATAGTCAAAATACATCGCAACAACTATGTAGAATGTCTGCTCTTGCAGGTCATGATTGCGTATTGGAGCTATTATATGGACATGAAAGTAGGTGTTATGAGCAATTTAGAATGGACACACCTATGTTCGTGTTGTTTTATGAGGCATTAAAAACAAAGGGTTGAAACACTCAAAGTTTGTAACCGAGCAAGAGTAAATTGTTATATTTTTACTCACAATATCACATAATAAGCAAAATCGCATAGTAGCTGAAAGGTTTCAGCATTCGGGGGATACTATTTCCAAATATTTTAATCGTATTCTGAAAGCAATTTGTAGGCTTGGAGTTAATATCATCATCCTCCCGATTTTAGTATGGTTCAACCTCAGATTCGTTTCAACCCAAGACATTTCACTTTGTTTAAGGTAAGTGACAGTAATTTGTAGTATATGTGACAGGAAAATACTACTGTAAATGTCATTCATGTGTTTTTTTTTTCTTTGAAGAATTATGTTGGCGCCACTGATGGCACCTATGTTGATGCACGTATTCCAGCGGATTCTCATATACCATACTGTGGAAAATGTGTTGTACCAACACAAAAATATAATGTGTGTATGTTCATTTGACATGCGCTTTGTATTTGTAATAAGTGGATGGGATAGTACTGCTCATGACTCAAGAATATTTGTTGAGTGTGTTGCTAATTTAGCCAACAAGTTTCCAATGCCGCTAGATGGTAAGTGTAATTACAGAATTTGTAATACTCATACATAAAACTAGACAATGAATCTTACACTTATAAATTTTGACAGATAAATACTATGTTGTGGATTCAGGCTACACAAACATACCGGATTTTCTGTCCCCGTATCGTGGTAAGAGAATTCACCTGCGTGACTATAGAGGTAGAGGTCAACAACTAACCGGTAAAGAATAACTATTCAATCATCGTCATTCGTCACTTCGGAATGTGATAGAGCATTGCTTTGGAATTCTAAATACTCGTTTTTCCATTCTGAAGTTAATGCCTCCATATCCCTTAACTACACAAAAATACATTCCCAGAACATGTTGTATAACGCATAACTTCATACGAATGCATTCTCGTCAAGATCAATTATTTGACGAATAGGAAAAAAGAGAATTTATTGATAATGAAAGAACTATTGCAAGATCAAGTTCACAGGGCCCAATAGAATTAGATATAAGTTCGAGTAAACTACATCAAATGGCTCATGTCATAAATACAATTGCAGATCAATTGTGGGCATTAACTCGCCATTGATATATATCATAATATTATTATTTATTATGATGGTAAAAATGTATTGGTACTTGTATTGTTATTTTGAATTTAATGTTTGTATGACTAATTTTACTTGCTAATATTAATGTAATTAGGTGTGTTACAATAACACGTGTTGGCTCTCCATGCTCGTGTAGATCCGGGAACATGAATATTTTGGTCACAAGAACCAAACGAAACAATGATCGAGTTNAGGCTTGGAGTTAATATCATCATCCTCCCGATTTTAGTATGGTTCAACCTCAGATTCGTTTCAACCCAAGACATTTCACTTTGTTTAAGGTAAGTGACAGTAATTTGTAGTATATGTGACAGGAAAATACTACTGTAAATGTCATTCATGTGTTTTTTTTTTCTTTGAAGAATTATGTTGGCGCCACTGATGGCACCTATGTTGATGCACGTATTCCAGCGGATTCTCATATACCATACTGTGGAAAATGTGTTGTACCAACACAAAAATATAATGTGTGTATGTTCATTTGACATGCGCTTTGTATTTGTAATAAGTGGATGGGATAGTACTGCTCATGACTCAAGAATATTTGTTGAGTGTGTTGCTAATTTAGCCAACAAGTTTCCAATGCCGCTAGATGGTAAGTGTAATTACAGAATTTGTAATACTCATACATAAAACTAGACAATGAATCTTACACTTATAAATTTTGACAGATAAATACTATGTTGTGGATTCAGGCTACACAAACATACCGGATTTTCTGTCCCCGTATCGTGGTAAGAGAATTCACCTGCGTGACTATAGAGGTAGAGGTCAACAACTAACCGGTAAAGAATAACTATTCAATCATCGTCATTCGTCACTTCGGAATGTGATAGAGCATTGATTTGGAATTCTAAATACTCGTTTTTCCATTCTGAAGTTAATGCCTCCATATCCCTTAACTACACAAAAATACATTCCCAGAACATGTTGTATAACGCATAACTTCATACGAATGCATTCTCGTCAAGATCAATTATTTGACGAATAGGAAAAAAGAGAATTTATTGATAATGAAAGAACTATTGCAAGATCAGGTTCACAGGGCCCAATAGAATTAGATATAAGTTCGAGTAAACTACATCAAATGGCTCATGTCATAAATACAATTGCAGATCAATTGTGGGCATTAACTCGCCATTGATATATATCATAATATTATTATTTATTATGATGGTAAAAATGTATTGGTACTTGTATTGTTATTTTGAATTTAATGTTTGTATGACTAATTTTACTTGCTAATATTAATGTAATTAGGTGTGTTACAATAACACGTGTTGGCTCTCCATGCTCGTGTAGATCCGGGAACATGAATATTTTGGTCACAAGAACCAAACGAAACAATGATCGAGTTTTTTATCGTTGTCCACGATGGCGTGAACATGATAATTGTTTCATATGGGTTGATGAGTACAACACAATTACAAATGAACAACATGTGATTCCTCAAGCCCAGTCAAGATGGAGAAGGAAGAAATGAATCACTATTTTCATGCTTGCTTGTTGTGGTTGTAATTTGATCTTTATTTGTGCATTATTGTTCGTGGTGTTTGTATTAATTATTGAAATTTTAGTTAAGTGATAGGACTTATTAATGTGTGTATTTTGTTGTATGTTGAACAATACAGTGTTTGAATGTGGGTAGTGAATTATGTAATCTAATTATCTTTATTTAGGTGTTCTTTGATGAATTAGTGGATGTTTTGGTTTAAGGAATTTTTGAATTTTTATTTTGTTGCATGATATATTATAAAGTGTATTGGAAGAGATATGAAGATTGCTTGAGGGTTTACAATTTCAATTGAAACATATATATAGGGAAGCTAATGTTGTAGCTGATTTATTGGCCTCATTTGCTATTAGTACTGGTTGCTTCACTGACTTTTCTGGTAGTGGTATTCTGCCACTGGAAGGAAGGTTGATTTTGCATCAAGATCAATCCAAGATACCTATTGCAAGGAGGAGGAAGGTTGTATCTTGTGGCCAGTAGGTTTGAATCTGCAGACTGAGAGTTCTATTATCAGATTGTGTTCTGTGATTAAGAAGCACAACGTTGATTTTGATATGTTTCTGAAGGCTGGATAGTTGGTCCGTGGAAGATAGATGTTTGGTTTAAATCCTTTTGAAGAATTAAAACCAACTCTTGCATCTAGAAGAAGGTTGTTAATAGGAACTACTTTATTATTGATCTGTTGTTACTTGAGATCTGTTAGACTGTGATGTTGTCTGGGTGGTGTTATTGTGCTACTGCTACTTGAGCTGATTTCTGGACAAATTGATGAAGGAGGATTGGAGGAGGCCATAATAGCAATATTGTCTATTCTTTGTAATAAGACTGTCGGCTATAGTATAACAGAATTCTGTTATGAAACATAAAATTTGTTTTCTAATATTTTTCTGTTTTAGTTTGATTTTGTAATTTATGAATTCATTCAATAAAATTTCTATATATTTTTTTAAAATGATATTTATAAAATATATTGAGGATAAAACATAAAATAGTTACAAAACATGTTTTTTATTTTTTATGGACAAAAATGACACGTAAATATGTTTTCTGTTTTAATGTTTATCATAAAATAGAGACAAAAACTGTCTTTATTTTTAATTATTTTAAAAATACNTGTTTGTATGACTAATTTTACTTGCTAATATTAATGTAATTAGGTGTGTTACAATAACACGTGTTGGCTCTCCATGCTCGTGTAGATCCGGGAACATGAATATTTTGGTCACAAGAACCAAACGAAACAATGATCGAGTTTTTTATCGTTGTCCACGATGGCGTGAACATGATAATTGTTTCATATGGGTTGATGAGTACAACACAATTACAAATGAACAACATGTGATTCCTCAAGCCCAGTCAAGATGGAGAAGGAAGAAATGAATCACTATTTTCATGCTTGCTTGTTGTGGTTGTAATTTGATCTTTATTTGTGCATTATTGTTCGTGGTGTTTGTATTAATTATTGAAATTTTAGTTAAGTGATAGGACTTATTAATGTGTGTATTTTGTTGTATGTTGAACAATACAGTGTTTGAATGTGGGTAGTGAATTATGTAATCTAATTATCTTTATTTAGGTGTTCTTTGATGAATTAGTGGATGTTTTGGTTTAAGGAATTTTTGAATTTTTATTTTGTTGCATGATATATTATAAAGTGTATTGGAAGAGATATGAAGATTGCTTGAGGGTTTACAATTTCAATTGAAACATATATATAGGGAAGCTAATGTTGTAGCTGATTTATTGGCCTCATTTGCTATTAGTACTGGTTGCTTCACTGACTTTTCTGGTAGTGGTATTCTGCCACTGGAAGGAAGGTTGATTTTGCATCAAGATCAATCCAAGATACCTATTGCAAGGAGGAGGAAGGTTGTATCTTGTGGCCAGTAGGTTTGAATCTGCAGACTGAGAGTTCTATTATCAGATTGTGTTCTGTGATTAAGAAGCACAACGTTGATTTTGATATGTTTCTGAAGGCTGGATAGTTGGTCCGTGGAAGATAGATGTTTGGTTTAAATCCTTTTGAAGAATTAAAACCAACTCTTGCATCTAGAAGAAGGTTGTTAATAGGAACTACTTTATTATTGATCTGTTGTTACTTGAGATCTGTTAGACTGTGATGTTGTCTGGGTGGTGTTATTGTGCTACTGCTACTTGAGCTGATTTCTGGACAAATTGATGAAGGAGGATTGGAGGAGGCCATAATAGCAATATTGTCTATTCTTTGTAATAAGACTGTCGGCTATAGTATAACAGAATTCTGTTATGAAACATAAAATTTGTTTTCTAATATTTTTCTGTTTTAGTTTGATTTTGTAATTTATGAATTCATTCAATAAAATTTCTATATATTTTTTTAAAATGATATTTATAAAATATATTGAGGATAAAACATAAAATAGTTACAAAACATGTTTTTTGTTTTTTATGGACAAAAATGACACGTAAATATGTTTTCTGTTTTAATGTTTATCATAAAATAGAGACAAAAATTGTCTTTATTTTTAATTATTTTAAAAACGCAAAAATAAAAACGTTATCAAACGATTCATAAAATTGAATCACGTGTCCTAAACGTTAAAGGGTGGTTTAACCCTTCAAACTGTCATACTTGTAAAAACTTAAACTTAAATATTAAACAAAAAAATTTAAATTATTATCGATTTAATTAATAATTTTATATTATTAAAATTCAAATTAAAAACTTTAAACCTCGGTCACCACTTCAAATATCTCTTGATAACCGTGTTCATAATTGAGGACTGGATAGCATCGTAAAATGTGAACATCGGTGTCCTCACCCACGGTTTAATTCTAGCATCTATCTGATCCTTTTCCTTGGAATGGATTTTCACAAACTCTTCTGTATGTGCTTGATGTAGAATAACAGCCAATTAGCACTAGAGCACGTAATGAATAAATATCCCAGACTTTATTTTGATTGGATCGTCATTTCACAAAAGTTACAGCACACGGGTGAAGTGACCAATTTATCCTCCAATTTATATTTGGTTACCCTCCAAACAGCCAACGTCACTGTGTGCAGTCGGGCACGACACCCAACAACGCCAGCAAGCGAACGAACGAACAAACTCGCGTCTCCATTTCCATCTTCCTTGCATTACCCTATTACTCAGCTGAGATTGAGATAGGAAACTTAATTTGTCCAGTGTGAGAGAGAGAGAGAATGAATAGCAATACGAAGGGAAGAACAACCTTGGAGGTTGGAGCTGATGGGGTGGCGCTCATCACCATCATCAACCCACCTGTGAATTCTCTGTCATTCGACGGTACTCCTCGGATCTCAACCACCCACTTCATTTGAATTATTGGTTTTATGTTTCTTATCCGGGTTTTCAATTTCTTGTTTAATTTTACTGCTGTTGTGAGTTTTGATACGTGTCTGTACTTGTTTATTCTAGCGATCTCATGAACTCGTTCTGTAAAACAATGTAGATAGACCCACATTTTGGAATAAATTACTCAATGTTGCCCTGGTTTTGACTAGTATATGAGCGAATAATATGCAATCTAGGATCAAAATACTGATTTGAAACGGTCGGCCAAAACGTTTTCATGTTGAAGAAACCGAAATGAAATTCAATGCTGTTTCAGACTGTTCTGATGTTTCGGGATGTTTTCACGAATTTTTTGGAATGTTCGAAGGTGTTTCAAGATGATTTGTTACATTCAGGCCAAAGTTTTGGAATGTTTGAAATCAAACCAAAATCAAATTTTCATCTGTGAATCNAATGAAATTCAATGCTGTTTCAGACTGTTCTGATGTTTCGGGATGTTTTCACGAATTTTTTGGAATGTTCGAAGGTGTTTCAAGATGATTTGTTAAATTCAGGCCAAAGTTTTGGAATGTTTGAAATCAAACCAAAATCAAATTTTCATCTGTGAAGCCATGAACTCTAATTTTGTTTGATATTTACAAATCCTGTGATTAGTTATTTAATTGAGAGGCTCACGTACGTCACACAAAGAAGAGTCAATGGGTGATACCACTCTTCAAGCAATTGTTAACTTGCGGATCATTGCTCTGACTTTGCAATTAATAATTTTGGACTTTTGGCTCTGTTTCTAATCTTGGTTGTTTTGTCTTTAGAAATATTTTTATATACACAAACATGGAAAAGCACACGAAGATAGAAATTGAACTTTTAATTATTTCAGTATGCAGTAAATTATGAAAAAAAATGAATATTTAGTGACAGATGAAGTTATACTTTTGCNTATACACAAACATGGAAAAGCACACGAAGATAGAAATTGAACTTTTAATTATTTCAATATGCAGTAAATTATGAAAAAAAAATGAATATTTAGTGACAGATGAAGTTATACTTTTCCCATGCTTCTCGGTTATTATACACTATATGAATTATGTGCATCAAAACTGTCTCTGCCGGAAGGCACTGGCGAAGACAATGCCAAGGCTTTCTTGTGCTGCAGTGGCGTGTGCACTGGGCGCCTTTTTTCGTTTCTTAAATATAAAGGGATATATGTTTTGAAATGATAGTATACCTTGAAGTTTGATTTTCCTTTCTTTTCTGCTTTTCAGTATTAAACAGCTTGAAAGACAGTTATGGGCAAGCTTTACGGAGGGAGGATGTTAATGCAATTGTTGTTACAGGTAACTTTGAAGAAGAAATTATAGTTTTGTAACTTTTTGTTTAGCATTGGAAGTGACTGAGGTATGAAGCTGATATTGTATTCACTGGAGCAGGTGCAAAAGCCAAGTTTTCTGGTGGTTTTGATATCACTGCTTTTGGTGGACTCCAAGCCGGAAACAGTATGTCTGATGTTCTATGCGTCTTATATTTTAGCCTTGCACACTCCCACTTCTATGCTAAAATTTGTATTGTATCTAATCACAGCAACAGCACCAGCACAAAAGCCTGGTTATGTATCGGTGGATATTCTCTCTGACACTCTGGAAGGTAAAGATTTGGGTCTTGTCTTGCACATTCATGCTTTAAAAGATATTACACCCCTGCACCAGGTTTGTTTAAATTGTTTGTATTGCGTCTTTGCATTCAGGTGCAACAAAACCCTCCGTCGCTGCTATTGATGGCCTTGCCTTAGGCGGAGGATTGGAGGTTGCTATGGTATGTTCCAAAATTTGTTTGCATTAAAAACTTTCCACTTGAATTTCGTAAATTACTACTCTTGCTTTTCAGGCCTGCCATGCTCGTATATCTACTCCTAATGCACAACTGGGCTTGCCTGAACTGCAGCTTGGTATAATCCCTGGATTTGGAGGTATGACTATGTTTTAGTAATGCAATAATCAACAAGATTGCAGTGGAAGATAAGTAATAGAATCACCTGAATATTTGCCTATGTATTGGAACAGAGACTTCAAATGGAGCATGGTGAGATCACATTACATGTTTACACTATTCATGTGCTGTCTATAAAGGTCAAGAGAAACTAGAGTTTTGTATCTTCCTACTATTGTCAAACTCATAGTCTTGTATTGTCTCAGGAACGCAGCGTCTTCCACGCCTTGTTGGCCTCTCTAAGGCCCTTGAGATGATGCTGGTACTTAAAGGCTTGGTTTCTCTTATTTTTATCATATTATTAAGCAAAGTTAGCCTAGTGGCCGTAAAAGTTTAATCTGTGATCATAAACCACTCTCTCTCTCTCTCTCTCTTTGTGTGGTAGATGTCAAAGCCGATTAAAGGAGAGGAAGCTCTTAGTGTGGGCCTTGTGGATGCCATAGTACCAAAAGATGAATTAGTAAACAGTGCTCGTTGTTGGGCCTTGGATATACTGGAGCGCCGAAGACCATGGGTTGCTAGTCTTTACAAGGCTGATAAGTTAGAGCCTCTTGGAGAGGCACGGGAAATCCTAAAGTTTGCTAGAACTCAGTCCCAAAAACGTGCTCCCAATCTGAAACATCCACTCTCTTGTATCGATGCCATTGAAGAGGGCATAGTTTCTGGCCCCCGTGCTGGGCTTTGGAAGGTTTTTACCCAACTCCACTTCTCATTTGCTTCTACTTAAATAACGGCTGAAACGTAACCATATAACTGCATGTCTAACATTGACAGGAAGCTGAAGTGTTCCAAGATCTTCTACATTCAGATACTTCCAAGAGCCTGATCCACATCTTCTTTTCCCAACGTGGAACCACAAAGGTTGAATATATTTTAGTCTTTTCTAAAAGTTAGTATGTTAAATGTACCTAATTTTCAACTTAAGTAGGAAAAGACACTGGCAATATTTTTGTCCACTGACGTAAGATCTGGAATCAAGGATTTTAAAATAATTTGTGAATGTGTCCTGATATTTTAGGAAGTTTAACACTTCAAGAATCAATATCCTTTTCCGTACTTGACTCTTATTAATTAATGTAAAAACATCAACTTAGTCGAACATAGTTTCGAACTTAGATTTTGGATTTCACTTGCGGGAGTTTTTAAACCATTTGGGTTGATTAATATCAGTAAATCAAAGTCAGTTCTAGTCAAACATCTATTTTGTGTGATTGTAGTGATGATTTTATATGAAGCACTCAACTCGAGTAAGAAGATCAATCTTATGGAATTATTATAGAGAGTCGGGGATTTTACAACTAGAATTTTAGCTTTATGGTTTAAATTACGGCAGCTTTGTTGGTTAAATCAGTTAACACTTTTTGTCTTAACACTGCAAGTAGGTTCCTGGCATTACCGATCTAGGTTTGGTACCAAGACGAATAAATAAGGTTGCGATTCTTGGTGGAGGATTAATGGGATCTGGGATAGCAACAGCACTGATTCTCAGTGATTATCCTGTGATATTGAAAGAAGTAAATGAGAAGTTCCTACAGGCTGGGATTGGTAGAGTCAGAGGTGGGGTCAGATTGATGTTCTGATTATGTCTACTACTTGAGTATCTTATGAAATGGTTGCTTACTGATGTTCCTTTTGCTCAGCCAATTTGCAAAGCCGCGTCAGGAAAGGACAAATGACTAGGGATAAATTTGAGAAAACCTTTTCTCTTCTCAAAGGTGTTCTCGACTATGAAAGCTTTAGAAATGTGGACATGGTCATAGAGGTATTACAGAAACACATCTAATATATCTCAACATGTAGTAATTTCTTTTCTCTTTTTTTCCATCTGAAATCTTGTTGTTCCTGATGTTTTCAACAGGCTGTCATTGAGAATGTCTCTTTAAAGCAACAAATTTTTGCTGATCTTGAAAAATACTGCCCTCCACATTGCATACTTGCGAGTAACACTTCCACTATCGACTTAGACCTAATTGGTGAGAGGACCGGGTCTCATGACCGTATTATTGGTGCCCATTTTTTCAGGTATTCTGTTGCATAGTAATCATTATTTTTCCTTGTGTTGCTTTTGCTCTGTTAAAAACTTGGTTCTGGTTATGATGCAGTCCAGCTCATGTCATGCCTCTTTTGGAAATTGTACGTACACAAAAGACATCTGCCCAAGTAATTGTTGACTTGCTGGATGTTGGGAAGAAAATCAGGAAAACCCCAGTTGTTGTTGGGAATTGCACTGGCTTTGCTGTCAACCGGATGTTCTTCCCATATACTCAAGCTGCTATTTTGCTTGTAGAACGTGGTACAGATGTGTATCAGATTGACAAGGCAATTACCAAATTTGGAATGCCAATGGGCCCATTCAGGTACTCAATGTGTTTCAACATCATTTTCAGTATTTGACCCCGTTGTGGCTACTGAACTGGCTTCATATAATTTCCTTTTCCCTATTTACATGCAGATTGTGTGACCTTGTTGGTTTCGGTGTTGCAATTGCTACGGGGGGACAGTTTGTTATGAATTTCCCTGAAAGAACTTATAAATCGATGCTAATTCCAACCATGCAGGAGGATAAGAGATCAGGTATTCCAATCTGCTGTTGATAAACCTCTTACTTTGTTTGTCTAAATTTCGGTTAAATGTTAAAGCATTTATTAAACAAACAACGTGTTGGCTTAGGTGAAACTACTCGCAAAGGGTTCTATATCTATGATGATAATCGCAAGGCACGCTCAGATCCGGAGATTAAGAAATATATTGAGAAGGCAAGGGCGATTTCTGGTGTTACCATTGACCCAAAGGTTGGTCTTCTCTTTCTCTCTCTACCATTTGAGGTTGCACTGTTTTACTTTGGAAAGAGATGCAAAGTAAGTGTTATATAATCCCGCTACCTCATAATTACATCTATACCCTACATTAACGTCATGAGCAATAAAATTCACATCCAACTTACTCTCCCTCCCTCTTTCTCTAAACTGTGGGATTGAACTTGGACTCAGTTGACAAAATTGTCGGAGAAGGATATTGTCGAGATGGTATTCTTCCCTGTGGTTAATGAGGCCTGCCGAGTACTTGCTGAAGGTATTTCAGTTAAAGCAGCTGATCTGGACATTTCTGCTGTGATGGGCATGGGGTTCCCGCCTTACAGGTCTGTGGTTACACGTGGTTGAAGGCATTTTCCTCCAAATATCATAATATTCTCATAGTAATATATTTTGAACTGCTTTGAACAGGGGAGGAATTATGTTCTGGGCAGATTCTGTTGGGTCGAATTATATTTACTCAAGATTGAATGAGTGGTCAAATATGTATGGAGGATTTTTCAAGCCTTGTTCCTATTTGGCTGAAAGAGGCGCCAAAGGGATTCCTCTAGTAAGTATTCTCAAGCTGACTCCTGTGGGTGATATGATTAATAATTCATGACAATAAATCTGAGCATTTAAAACAGGGTCATAGTTATTCATGAGCATTGGACATTATCTTATCCGATAGATCCACCTTTGTCTGTTTTTGATTGGGGAGTCTTCCCGTACAAATTTCCAGTTGCAAATTTTTGTGTTTAATAGTCATGTAAAAGCTTCGGTCTGGTGCAAACATGTGGTCACATGTACTCAGCCAGTCTAAATAACTTTCATGCTATTTGGATCGGGCGCCCACCATCTATTGGGTCTTGTCCACGAGATCAACCTTTCAAGAAATGATAATATGATTCAATTATTCTAGAGATTCTAACCATCTCCATGTTTTTGCTTTACAAATTTGATCTACCAAAAATTAGAACTTCTTGGAATGAAATCAATTTTGTAATGTTCAGTTGAATCATACTTGCATGTCTGCAATTCATCGCTAGATTGGAGTACATCACATGTTGAGCCATGATGGTTTTGGTAACTGGCCAAATTGTGTAAAAATGGCTGACCATTATGTTAATACATGGAGCCTGCAGCCTGCCTGCAGAAGGCTCTGGCCTATGAGTAAATATTTGATTTTTTTGTTGATTGTAACTTATACTTCCTCCGCGTGCCTGCTTTGCCTGCTAATATTGCGTTTCTAATAATGTCGGTACGCGTTCATTGCAGAGTTCTCCAGTGGGGCAAGCAAAATCTCGCCTATAAGTTTGATTTGTTGGTTGTGTTCTACACCATGCTCTTCTTTTTTTTTTTTTTCCTCATGTATTTCCTTCTTTTGCTTTCTTGACGTTGTCTTTCTCAGATGCTAGAAAGAAGGCTCAATAAGTGTTCAATAAAGCATGATTTATGTAACGGCAATGTTATTGACAAGCGGGAACTTGGGAAATAATGCTTTGTAATGAACTCACACTTTTGTAGTTGTCTTTTGAGAAGCGACAATGATGGTATTTTGCCTTCACAATTTTTATTTTATAAATTTTCTTTTGTCAAAAAGAATAGATTTCACCACCTCCAGGTTCGTCCAGAGTGGGGACTACCACAATCAAATTAATGCTTTTCATTCGTAAGTTATACCTTGCAACTTCTTAGGTTCCTATCTCAGAAGTCATGGATGATAGAGAGGTAGGAGCCCTACCTGTATAACAGGTCCTTTTTAAGTAAGGTACAGTTTTTGGTAATTTTTATACCCTTTTTGCTTAAGCTAGATTCATTGCTCTACAGTCTGCTGAAATGAAACAATTTTGAGAAAAGTTGAGATAACTCGGATGATGTCTTATTTTTATCACGAAATGATCTAAGCTGTTTTTAATCTTTGAAATTTAAAAAATAGCTCTATTTTATTATATAGATATATAAATGAAACAATAACGTTGTATTTTACCACACGCATATTTTGGGGACTATCGGTGTATTCTATCCAAAAAAGATAAGATATTAGAGAATTTTGGGGTAGTTTTATTTTATTTTTTTTATTTCCAGGTGGTATTGTATTCATATTTAATTTTTTTTTTTAATTATCCATTTGCGAAGGGATACGAAAGTTTGATTTATTTTATCAAATATCATTATTTGAATGACACAAAAAAATAAGTTTTTGAACAATAAGAAATTTTTTTAAAATATTTGAGTTTATCTATTAGAGTACTGTCAAATCAAACTTTTTATTCAAATTTGATCGTAAATTTAAATCATGGTTAGAGATGCTATTATGTTATAAATTTATTGTATTTCCTACCAGACAAACAAAAAAAATCTCGTGACTAAATCTCAATTGCTTTGAATTTTAATCTTGTATTTCCGATTTACCTTGTAATGTGTGAAAATTCTAACCGTCTAGGAATTCAACGAAAATTGATTGTCCAACTTAATTTTGTGAGGCCAATTCAAAAGTAATGTCTGTTTCGTCATTTGAATTACATAAAATTCAAGTTTTAACCTATGCTTAAAGTGCTTAATTATCGTATTACCCTTTTTTATCAAATATTTTAAATTTCTAGGTTTTACATAGCTGTTTGAGCTTTGGGTAGGAATAGACTGCCCCCAACCTAGTCTGTCATTCGCGGGACGAGCTTGTTGGGCAGACCTCTTTTTATATATACTAGTAATACATCATGTGCGTTACACGTGAATTTTTTTATTAAAATATTTGATAAAACACATAAAAAAACTAATAATATAGCAAATTATATATTATCTTATATTTATTATACTTAAATTGTTAGTATTATCTTTATAATTATAAACATCAATTGAACTCATTTTTTGTATTTTTTATTCGAACTACCGATTAGTAAAAGTTATAGATTTTTCTTTTGTTGATTTTTTTTTTGTCTTTTTTGTTTTTTTTTTGTGACTCAATAGTTTTTTACTAATTCTTTTTGATTGTAAATGAAGAGAAAAATTATATACATACATATATATATATATGTATGTATATATATTTATTTTTTGGCATTAGAAATAATATTGTATCAATGTAATTATAGACGTGTATTAATATATTATATTGGAATTTTAAAAAATAATAATATTTTTTTATCTTTCATCTTAAGCATAATATGATCATTCAAAAGTTACTGATGTGTCAAGACAAAGTGGAAAAAGTAAATAATTTCGGGGGTAAGATTAAATAAATTTTCATTAGATATGTAATGGATTTTAATAATTAGAGCAATTTAAAACTAATCACATAGCTCAGAGTATAATATGAAAAATATGAAATCGTCAAGGGGTCAAAGTGTAATTTTCCCATAGGCAACACTGTTCAATTGGTTTCCTAATCCGAGTTAGCCGTTAGCTCACACCCAAACCTGTCTTCTCCTCTCTTGGTTTCCTAATCGATTGTTCACAAACTATAAATGTAAGCCAAAGCCTCTCTTCTCCTTTAATCTCAATAACTCTTTCTAT
>CAUOFW020005425.1:152635-228762 GCA_963454935.2 Ilex paraguariensis
TAAATCTGAGCATTTAAAACAGGGTCATAGTTATTCATGAGCATTGGACATTATCTTATCCGATAGATCCACCTTTGTCTGTTTTTGATTGGGGAGTCTTCCCGTACAAATTTCCAGTTGCAAATTTTTGTGTTTAATAGTCATGTAAAAGCTTCGGTCTGGTGCAAACATGTGGTCACATGTACTCAGCCAGTCTAAATAACTTTCATGCTATTTGGATCGGGCGCCCACCATCTATTGGGTCTTGTCCACGAGATCAACCTTTCAAGAAATGATAATATGATTCAATTATTCTAGAGGTTCTAACCATCTCCATGTTTTTGCTTTACAAATTTGATCTACCAAAAATTAGAACTTCTTGGAATGAAATCAATTTTGTAATGTTCAGTTGAATCATACTTGCATGTCTGCAATTCATCGCTAGATTGGAGTACATCACATGTTGAGCCATGATGGTTTTGGTAACTGGCCAAATTGTGTAAAAATGGCTGACCATTATGTTAATACATGGAGCCTGCAGCCTGCCTGCAGAAGGCTCTGGCCTATGAGTAAATGTTTGATTTTTTTGTTGATTGTAACTTATACTTCCTCCGGGTGCCTGCTTTGCCTGCTAATATTGCGTTTCTAATAATGTCGGTACGCGTTCATTGCAGAGTTCTCCAGTGGGGCAAGCAAAATCTCGCCTATAAGTTTGATTTGTTGGTTGTGTTCTACACCATGCTCTTCTTTTTTTTTTTTTTCCTCATGTATTTCCTTCTTTTCCTCATGTATTTCCTTCTTTTGCTTTCTTGACGTTGTCTTTCTCAGATGCTAGAAAGAAGGCTCAATAAGTGTTCAATAAAGCATGATTTATGTAACGGCAATGTTATTGACAAGCGGGAACTTGGGAAATAATGCTTTGTAATGAACTCACACTTTTGTAGTTGTCTTTTGAGAAGCGACAATGATGGTATTTTGCCTTCACAATTTTTATTTTATAAATTTTCTTTTGTCAAAAAGAATAGATTTCACCACCTCCAGGTTCGTCCAGAGTGGGGACTACCACAATCAAATTAATGCTTTTCATTCGTAAGTTATACCTTGCAACTTCTTAGGTTCCTATCTCAGAAGTCATGGATGATAGAGAGGTAGGAGCCCTACCTGTATAACAGGTCCTTTTTAAGTAAGGTACAGTTTTTGGTAATTTTTATACCCTTTTTGCTTAAGCTAGATTCATTGCTCTACAGTCTGCTGAAATGAAACAATTTTGAGAAAAGTTGAGATAACTCGGATGATGTCTTATTTTTATCACGAAATGATCTAAGCTGTTTTTAATCTTTGAAATTTAAAAAATAGCTCTATTTTATTATATAGATATATAAATGAAACAATAACGTTGTATTTTACCACACGCATATTTTGGGGACTATCGGTGTATTCTATCCAAAAAAGATAAGAGATTAGAGAATTTTGGGGTAGTTTTATTTTATTTTTTTTATTTCCAGGTGGTATTGTATTCATATTTAATTNAAGTAGGAAAAGACACTGGCAATATTTTTGTCCACTGACGTAAGATCTGGAATCAAGGATTTTAAAATAATTTGTGAATGTGTCCTGATATTTTAGGAAGTTTAACACTTCAAGAATCAATATCCTTTTCCGTACTTGACTCTTATTAATTAATGTAAAAACATCAACTTAGTCGAACATAGTTTCGAACTTAGATTTTGGATTTCACTTGCGGGAGTTTTTAAACCATTTGGGTTGATTAATATCAGTAAATCAAAGTCAGTTCTAGTCAAACATCTATTTTGTGTGATTGTAGTGATGATTTTATATGAAGCACTCGACTCGAGTAAGAAGATCAATCTTATGGAATTATTATAGAGAGTCGGGGATTTTACAACTAGAATTTTAGCTTTATGGTTTAAATTACGGCAGCTTTGTTGGTTAAATCAGTTAACACTTTTTGTCTTAACACTGCAAGTAGGTTCCTGGCATTACCGATCTAGGTTTGGTACCAAGACGAATAAATAAGGTTGCGANTTACACCCCTGCACCAGGTTTGTTTAAATTGTTTGTATTGCGTCTTTGCATTCAGGTGCAACAAAACCCTCCGTCGCTGCTATTGATGGCCTTGCCTTAGGCGGAGGATTGGAGGTTGCTATGGTATGTTCCAAAATTTGTTTGCATTAAAAACTTTCCACTTGAATTTCGTAAATTACTACTCTTGCTTTTCAGGCCTGCCATGCTCGTATATCTACTCCTAATGCACAACTGGGCTTGCCTGAACTGCAGCTTGGTATAATCCCTGGATTTGGAGGTATGACTATGTTTTAGTAATGCAATAATCAACAAGATTGCAGTGGAAGATAAGTAATAGAATCACCTGAATATTTGCCTATGTATTGGAACAGAGACTTCAAATGGAGCATGGTGAGATCACATTACATGTTTACACTATTCATGTGCTGTCTATAAAGGTCAAGAGAAACTAGAGTTTTGTATCTTCCTACTATTGTCAAACTCATAGTCTTGTATTGTCTCAGGAACGCAGCGTCTTCCACGCCTTGTTGGCCTCTCTAAGGCCCTTGAGATGATGCTGGTACTTAAAGGCTTGGTTTCTCTTATTTTTATCATATTATTAAGCAAAGTTAGCCTAGTGGCCGTAAAAGTTTAATCTGTGATCATAAACCACTCTCTCTCTCTCTCTCTCTTTGTGTGGTAGATGTCAAAGCCGATTAAAGGAGAGGAAGCTCTTAGTGTGGGCCTTGTGGATGCCATAGTACCAAAAGATGAATTAGTAAATAGTGCTCGTTGTTGGGCCTTGGATATACTGGAGCGCCGAAGACCATGGGTTGCTAGTCTTTACAAGGCTGATAAGTTAGAGCCTCTTGGAGAGGCACGGGAAATCCTAAAGTTTGCTAGAACTCAGTCCCAAAAACGTGCTCCCAATCTGAAACATCCACTCTCTTGTATCGATGCCATTGAAGAGGGCATAGTTTCTGGCCCCCGTGCTGGGCTTTGGAAGGTTTTTACCCAACTCCACTTCTCATTTGCTTCTACTTAAATAACGGCTGAAACGTAACCATATAACTGCATGTCTAACATTGGCAGGAAGCTGAAGTGTTCCAAGATCTTCTACATTCAGATACTTCCAAGAGCCTGATCCACATCTTCTTTTCCCAACGTGGAACCACAAAGGTTGAATATATTTTAGTCTTTTCTAAAAGTTAGTATGTTAAATGTACCTAATTTTCAACTTAAGTAGGAAAAGACACTGGCAATATTTTTGTCCACTGACGTAAGATCTGGAATCAAGGATTTTAAAATAATTTGTGAATGTGTCCTGATATTTTAGGAAGTTTAACACTTCAAGAATCAATATCCTTTTCCGTACTTGACTCTTATTAATTAATGTAAAAACATCAACTTAGTCGAACATAGTTTCGAACTTAGATTTTGGATTTCACTTGCGGGAGTTTTTAAACCATTTGGGTTGATTAATATCAGTAAATCAAAGTCAGTTCTAGTCAAACATCTATTTTGTGTGATTGTAGTGATGATTTTATATGAAGCACTCGACTCGAGTAAGAAGATCAATCTTATGGAATTATTATAGAGAGTCGGGGATTTTACAACTAGAATTTTAGCTTTATGGTTTAAATTACGGCAGCTTTGTTGGTTAAATCAGTTAACTCTTTTTGTCTTAACACTGCAAGTAGGTTCCTGGCATTACCGATCTAGGTTTGGTACCAAGACGAATAAATAAGGTTGCAATTCTTGGTGGAGGATTAATGGGATCTGGGATAGCAACAGCACTGATTCTCAGTGATTATCCTGTGATATTGAAAGAAGTAAATGAGAAGTTCCTACAGGCTGGGATTGGTAGAGTCAGAGGTGGGGTCAGATTGATGTTCTGATTATGTCTACTACTTGAGTATCTTATGAAATGGTTGCTTACTGATGTTCCTTTTGCTCAGCCAATTTGCAAAGCCGCGTCAGGAAAGGACAAATGACTAGGGATAAATTTGAGAAAACCTTTTCTCTTCTCAAAGGTGTTCTCGACTATGAAAGCTTTAGAAATGTGGACATGGTCATAGAGGTATTACAGAAACACATCTAATATATCTCAACATGTAGTAATTTCTTTTCTCTTTTTTTCCATCTGAAATCTTGTTGTTCCTGATGTTTTCAACAGGCTGTCATTGAGAATGTCTCTTTAAAGCAACAAATTTTTGCTGATCTTGAAAAATACTGCCCTCCACATTGCATACTTGCGAGTAACACTTCCACTATCGACTTAGACCTAATTGGTGAGAGGACCGGGTCTCATGACCGTATTATTGGTGCCCATTTTTTCAGGTATTCTGTTGCATAGTAATCATTATTTTTCCTTGTGTTGCTTTTGCTCTGTTAAAAACTTGGTTCTGGTTATGATGCAGTCCAGCTCATGTCATGCCCCTTTTGGAAATTGTACGTACACAAAAGACATCTGCCCAAGTAATTGTTGACTTGCTGGATGTTGGGAAGAAAATCAGGAAAACCCCAGTTGTTGTTGGGAATTGCACTGGCTTTGCTGTCAACCGGATGTTCTTCCCATATACTCAAGCTGCTATTTTGCTTGTAGAACGTGGTACAGATGTGTATCAGATTGACAAGGCAATTACCAAATTTGGAATGCCAATGGGCCCATTCAGGTACTCAATGTGTTTCAACATCATTTTCAGTATTTGACCCCGTTGTGGCTACTGAACTGGCTTCATATAATTTCCTTTTCCCTATTTACATGCAGATTGTGTGACCTTGTTGGTTTCGGTGTTGCAATTGCTACGGGGGGACAGTTTGTTATGAATTTCCCTGAAAGAACTTATAAATCGATGCTAATTCCAACCATGCAGGAGGATAAGAGATCAGGTATTCCAATGTGCTGTTGATAAACCTCTTACTTTGTTTGTCTAAATTTCGGTTAAATGTTAAAGCATTTATTAAACAAACAACGTGTTGGCTTAGGTGAAACTACTCGCAAAGGGTTCTATATCTATGATGATAATCGCAAGGCACGCTCAGATCCGGAGATTAAGAAATATATTGAGAAGGCAAGGGCGATTTCTGGTGTTACCATTGACCCAAAGGTTGGTCTTCTCTTTCTCTCTCTACCATTTGAGGTTGCACTGTTTTACTTTGGAAAGAGATGCAAAGTAAGTGTTATATAATCCCGCTACCTCATAATTACATCTATACCCTACCTTAACGTCATGAGCAATAAAATTCACATCCAACTTACTCTCCCTCCCTCTTTCTCTAAACTGTGGGATTGAACTTGGACTCAGTTGACAAAATTGTCGGAGAAGGATATTGTCGAGATGGTATTCTTCCCTGTGGTTAATGAGGCCTGCCGAGTACTTGCTGAAGGTATTTCAGTTAAAGCAGCTGATCTGGACATTTCTGCTGTGATGGGCATGGGGTTCCCGCCTTACAGGTCTGTGGTTACACGTGGTTGAAGGCATTTTCCTCCAAATATCATAATATTCTCATAGTAATATATTTTGAACTGCTTTGAACAGGGGAGGAATTATGTTCTGGGCAGATTCTGTTGGGTCGAATTATATTTACTCAAGATTGAATGAGTGGTCAAATATGTATGGAGGATTTTTCAAGCCTTGTTCCTATTTGGCTGAAAGAGGCGCCAAAGGGATTCCTCTAGTAAGTATTCTCAAGCTGACTCCTGTGGGTGATATGATTAATAATTCATGACAATAAATCTGAGCATTTAAAACAGGGTCATAGTTATTCATGAGCNTGTTCCTATTTGGCTGAAAGAGGCGCCAAAGGGATTCCTCTAGTAAGTATTCTCAACCTGACTCCTGTGGGTGATATGATTAATAATTCATGAAACTAAATCTGAGCATTTAAAACAGGGTCATAGTTATTCATGACCATTGGACATTATCTTATCCGATAGATCCACCTTTGTCTGTTTTTGATTGGGGAGTCTTCCCGTACAAATTTCCAGTTGCAAATTTTTGTGTTTAATAGTCATGTAAAAGCTTCGGTCTGGTGCAAACATGTGGTCACATGTACTCAGCCAGTCTAAATAACTTTCATGCTATTTGGATCGGGCGCCCACCATCTATTGGGTCTTGTCCACGAGATCAACCTTTCAAGAAATGATAATATGATTCAATTATTCTAGAGATTCTAACCATCTCCATGTTTTTGCTTTACAAATTTGATCTACCAAAAATTAGAACTTCTTGGAATGAAATCAATTTTGTAATGTTCAGTTGAATCATACTTGCATGTCTGCAATTCATCGCTAGATTGGAGTACATCACATGTTGAGCCATGATGGTTTTGGTAACTGGCCAAATTGTGTAAAAATGGCTGACCATTATGTTAATACATGGAGCCTGCAGCCTGCCTGCAGAAGGCTCTGGCCTATGAGTAAATGTTTGATTTTTTTGTTGATTGTAACTTATACTTCCTCCGGGTGCCTGCTTTGCCTGCTAATATTGCGTTTCTAATAATGTCGGTACGCGTTCATTGCAGAGTTCTCCAGTGGGGCAAGCAAAATCTCGCCTATAAGTTTGATTTGTTGGTTGTGTTCTACACCATGCTCTTCTTTTTTTTTTTTTTCCTCATGTATTTCCTTCTTTTCCTCATGTATTTCCTTCTTTTGCTTTCTTGACGTTGTCTTTCTCAGATGCTAGAAAGAAGGCTCAATAAGTGTTCAATAAAGCATGATTTATGTAACGGCAATGTTATTGACAAGCGGGAACTTGGGAAATAATGCTTTGTAATGAACTCACACTTTTGTAGTTGTCTTTTGAGAAGCGACAATGATGGTATTTTGCCTTCACAATTTTTATTTTATAAATTTTCTTTTGTCAAAAAGAATAGATTTCACCACCTCCAGGTTCGTCCAGAGTGGGGACTACCACAATCAAATTAATGCTTTTCATTCGTAAGTTATACCTTGCAACTTCTTAGGTTCCTATCTCAGAAGTCATGGATGATAGAGAGGTAGGAGCCCTACCTGTATAACAGGTCCTTTTTAAGTAAGGTACAGTTTTTGGTAATTTTTATACCCTTTTTGCTTAAGCTAGATTCATTGCTCTACAGTCTGCTGAAATGAAACAATTTTGAGAAAAGTTGAGATAACTCGGATGATGTCTTATTTTTATCACGAAATGATCTAAGCTGTTTTTAATCTTTGAAATTTAAAAAATAGCTCTATTTTATTATATAGATATATAAATGAAACAATAACGTTGTATTTTACCACACGCATATTTTGGGGACTATCGGTGTATTCTATCCAAAAAAGATAAGATATTAGAGAATTTTGGGGTAGTTTTATTTTATTTTTTTTATTTCCAGGTGGTATTGTATTCATATTTAATNGTGTCAAGACAAAGTGGAAAAAGTAAATAATTTCGGGGGTAAGATTAAATAAATTTTCATTAGATATGTAATGGATTTTAATAATTAGAGCAATTTAAAACTAATCACATAGCTCAGAGTATAATATGAAAAATATGAAATCGTCAAGGGGTCAAAGTGTAATTTTCCCATAGGCAACACTGTTCAATTGGTTTCCTAATCCGAGTTAGCCGTTAGCTCACACCCAAACCTGTCTTCTCCTCTCTTGGTTTCCTAATCGATTGTTCACAAACTATAAATGTAAGCCAAAGCCTCTCTTCTCCTTTAATCTCAATAACTCTTTCTATTTGTTATCTTTAACAATTCGACAGAAACGATGGTTGTCTCTTCGTAAACACTAATGGCATTTATATGGGTTTTATTTAATATTTTTTGAGAGGAATTTGTATGTATATTTATTTGATTGTGGATAAATATTCTCAGGTTGAGAATTTGTTAAATTTGAAGGTGAGTTCCATGAATTGATTTAATTAATATATTTTTTTGTCTTATGAATGAATGATTATACATTAAAATATCTGGAAAAAATTTCAATGCCTTCTATGGATGGACTGTTTTGCGATGTTGCAGATTGGTTTGGGAAGGTAATTTCTCTTAAGTTCTATTGTTAATGTTTCAGCTATGTATTTTACAGTACAAGAAAATAGTTCTTTTCTATTTTAGCAGCTCGGAAAGGTAATTTCTCTTAAGTTTTATTGTTTATGTTTTTTTCGGAAAGTAAAGTTCTATTGTTTATTTTTCAGCTATGTACTTTATAGTACGAGAATCTGCTGCAAGTAGTTCGAATTTTAATTTGCCCTAGGATAGTTTGAATCTCAATTTAAATTTTTAAATATTAAAAATTTTAATTTATATCTTCAAAAATAAAAATTTGTATTAATGTGCATTCTTAAAAATTAAAAATCTCAATTTGTACCCTCAAAGATAGAAATTTGTATTAATGTGCACCCCCAAAGATCAAAAATCTCAATTTATACCCTCAAAGATAGAAATTTGTATTAATGTGCACCCCCAAAGATCAAAAATCTCAATTTGTACCCTCAAAGATAGAAATTTGTATCAATGTGCACTCCCAAAGATCAAAAATCTAAAACTAAATAGATAAATTATACCTAGATCCCTCATGTTTATCACTTAATCATTTGGATCCCTTCACATTTAAAATATTACTCCTTTATCTCATGGTGTTTGTTCACGTGTAACACGTAACTCTTTTTCATATTACCCTTTATTTTGTGGGTCCGATATATTATAAAGTTCAAAATTAAGTTTATCATTCGAATGTTAAATAGAATGTAGATATTTATATAATATTTTTTATATCTAATGCAATATATCACTCAATGTGTAACCCTTTATTCTATTAGACATTCAAATGGTAAACTTGATTTTAAATTTTATAGTATATTGAATCCATAAAATAAAGGATAATATGAAATTATAATTTTTTATTAGGATAAAATTATATTTTTTAACGGTTATATTAACAGATATCAACGAAAAAATGTTACGTGTTATACGTGCACAAACGTTATGAGATGTAGGAACAATATTCTAAATGTGAAGGGATCCAAATGATTAAGTGACAAACATAAGAGNAGACAAAGTGGAAAAAGTAAATAATTTCGGGGGTAAGATTAAATAAATTTTCATTAAATATGTAATGGATTTTAATAATTAGAGCAATTTAAAACTAATCACATAGCTCAGAGTATAATATGAAAAATATGGAATCGTCAAGGGGTCAAAGTGTAATTTTCCCATAGGCAACACTGTTCAATTGGTTTCCTAATTCNGGTATAATTTATCAATTTAGTTTTAGGTGCACATTGATACAAATTTTTATCTTTGAAGGTATAAATTGAGATTTTTTATTTTTGCGAATGCACATTGATATAAATTTATATCTTTGAGTGTGAAAATTAAAGTTTTTGATATTTGGGGGTGTACATTGATATAAATTTTTATTTTTGAGAATATAAATTTATATTTTTAATCTTTAAAAATATAAATTAAAATTCGAACATATTTTTAGCGTGTAATTTACGATTAACCCTTTCTATTTTAGCAGTTCATTTCCTGTACTGTTTATCCAACCTTTCTCACCCTCTAACTGCAATTCGTTCAACGCATCCATGTTTAGTTCGCTTCATCTTAAAGGAACTTGTCAGGAATTCAATGGGACAATGTCAGGTGACATTAAAACTTCATCCCATTGTTTTCTAATCGNGCCGTTAGCTCACACCCAAACCTGTCTTCTCCTCTCTTGGTTTCCTAATCGATTGTCCACAAACTATAAATGTAAGCCAAAGCCTCTCTTCTCCTTTAATCTCAATAACTCTTTCTATCTGTTATCTTTAACGATTCGACAGAAACGACGGTCGTCTCTTCGTAAACACCAATGGCATTTATATGGGTTTTATTTAATACTTTTTGAGAGGAATTTGTATGTATATTTATTTGATTGTGGATAAATATTCTGAGTTTGAGAATTTGTTAAATTTGAAGGTGAGTTCCATGAATTGATTTAATTAATATATTTTTTTGTCTTATGAATGAATGATTATACATTAAAATATCTGGAAAAAATTTCAATGCCTTCTATGGNTTTTTTTTTTCCTTTTATGGAACAGGAGCTGAAGCAGTTTCCAACTCTGCAAGCTGCAATAGCTGGAGCCTGCCAATGAAGCCTTAGAAAGGTTCCGTCATGGAGTAAAAAGACTGTTCTGAGATTGGTGGACATGGAATCTTCAGATCGGACTTTGGATTTCTTCCGGAAAGTTTCCCAGGAAGTGAAGAAAGTGGGGAAACCCAGCTGCCTCACCCATTGACCGCTGTGGAGAGGGCCACTTTAGGAGGTAGGGTCAAATGTTTCATCTTATGGTGGTATGGTTTCTGAGACACTCAAGATCACAATTCCAAAGCAATGGTTGACTATCCAGTTAGGCCAAACTGTCTCAATTGCTCTTCTGCACACGGATTGGAAAGAAAGAGGTACTCTTTCTGGCTTTCCATATATGTGTGCACATGAATGACATAAAATAGTCTATAATTTCGTGCTCTATATCAGTATAATGATATTATATTCCCGCTAGCCAACTTTTTATTTTCTCTCTTTCACTAACTCCATTTTATATTTTTTCTCTTGATAGATTTGCCTGGTTTGACGAAAGCGGCTGCTGGTATCTCCTATATTTAGTTTATGATGTTTTGGATCTCGTAAGTGAGCTGAATTCCATTTAATAAAAAAAGGTTTATTCTTTGCAGAGGGTCAGCTGGAAAGTATTGTTCAAGACATTGAAACCATTGTTCGATCTTATGTTGAGAAGGTACTATAATTCATCTCTTGTAAATACAATACACTCATTGTTAGAGCTTATCTCACTTTGACATTATGGCATCTTTCAAACTAGTATACCTTTGTGAGCCTTTCCACCTCACTGGTTTTGAGTGGATGCCTTTGACACACTATCTTGGGAGAGTTAGGGAGGTCTTAGGAAAGACTCGTTTCTCAACTTCATTGATTTGGTATTTGGTTCTCCCTTTGTTCGTTCCATAAGTGCACCTTCTTATATATCTGAGTGTCTTGTGGTTTTTATTTCCGACTGTCCATGTTCAAGAGCGGGTTGCATGCTATATCTTATCCCACATGAATATAACTGCATGAACCAAACTTGTATATGAGCCTTGGGGGCCTCTTCACCACCCATTGCTAATAAGATTTGAAATGGATGCCTTTAAGACCTAAATTAACTTACCCAGAAAAATTCCTACATTGGAAATTTGTCACTCCAAGTGTGCTCCCTTTGGTTGAATGACTTGGTACTTCTTAAGATTTAACATATGTCCATAATCTGATGCATTTTTGCCTTATTCCTCCTTATGCATTTTTTGTTTTTGTGGGATTTCTTGCATTCTAATAAACTATTGATCTTTAGATTTTCATGATGCTGTGGAAGTTATTGCAGAATTCTGGATACCTCCCAAGTCAGTTTAGGTTTCAAATTGCTGTGTTCCAACAAGCTTGTAAACATTTCACTTCCAATTTACAAGATAAATTTTCACTTTCAATCCAAGTGTGCTCCCTTTAGTTGAATGTCTTAGTACTTCTTAAGGTTTAACAAATCTCCATAATCTGATGCATTTTTGCCTTATTCCTCCTTATGCCTTTTTTGTCTATGGGATTTCCAGCATTCCAATATACTATTGATTTTTAGATTTTCATGATGTGGAAGTTATTGCAGCTTATTACAACTAGTGGAGAAGTTTTTTGTTGTTCCACAGATATGATACTCGCTTTTGTGCCATTAACTTCCTCTATTTCATCTTCTGTTTATCTATTTCATTTGTTGTCTACATGTACCATCCTTGTTGATGCATTGTCATTTTCTATAGAAATTTCTTCTGTTGTACAGTTTTTGGACCGTTGAAATTGATGAAACTATGTTTGCCGTAGCCCAACAGCATTACACTAACAATTTCCCCTGCCAATCAAGATATGGCACCATCTTTCTAGGAAAGTGCATCCATTGGGTATGTTCTGTTTGCCTCTTGTTTGCAGTCAATTTATGAATCTCTACGTAAATTCTTTATATTATGCAGTTTTCTCCTTATGACAACATATGTGGCTTGCCCACGTGAATGGACATTTGGATGCATCCTTTATCCTTAATTTTCTGTTGTCTCCTTTTATGTCAACAGTTTAGTTGATACAACATTAGACAATATACTTCTTGATCAAGAGTTTCCTCTTTTTGTTTTTATGTTTACTTTTATTTTCATATTTAGTAGTTTAGATAATTGACATTCTTCTTCTTCCCCACGGAATGTTTTTGTAGGAAGATCATATTGGTTGCAACATCCTTGGGTGGGAATTGTGAACCGTTCACAAGTTGATATAAATAAAAATATTGACTTGATTGCTGCAACGTGGAAAGAATGCAAATACTTCACTGTAAGTCCTGAATATGGAACTTAGCTAGTGAAATGGGTTCAAAGTACCTTGCCAAACTTCTCTCGTAGGTATAATTTTGTGCATCTTATTTGTTCAAATTATTATGTTTTTATTGATCACAAAAAAGGTAAACTAGATGTGTGCTTTTTGTTTTTTACTATTTGCACTCGGTATGTGTAATTAGGGAGAGAATACCAGGTATTACGCCTTTGATTAACAAAAGCATTTATGAACTCGAAGTTGAGATGGATAACCTTGGTTGGCCTATTGCTGTTGATGCAGGGGTGAGTGGCTTTTATCTCTTATTACTGTTCCTGAATTGAGACCTTATGTGTCTTATCACTTGCTGAATCTCTGTTTTTTAGGCTCAATTGTACACTGTTCTGGAACTTTGTCATGCTTTTGATTGGATATTTAAGGATCATTTAGATGGAAAGTAACATGACAACTTAATCTAGTTCTTGCTCTGGTCTTCAAAAAAAAAATCTGGTGTTCCATCTGAAATTATGGGACAGCTAAACTATCAGTGAGCTGATCTCATGCTGCTGGACTTATTTAGAGAAGTTTACATTACTGTTCACCAAAAACATGCATAATCTGCTGAAATCTGATCCTAAAATTACCTTGATATGTAATATAGGGGTTTAGGTTGTCCATTGTCTAGACTCCCACATAATTAAAAATTCTAGGGAATAAAGATAGCATTAGCATTAATTCTATTGAAAATCCATTGTCCACAATGGGCCTTTTGAGAAATGAGAGCCATCACAACAGTTGATGGTACAGATCAATATTTAGCTCTAGGTAAATTACAATGACACCCTTTGACTTTTGGTTGGAGATTTTAACTTTTAAGAGGATTTATTTATCCTTTAGAATCAAACTTATTGACCCTCCAAATTCTCAAAATTGAAAAGAGATGAAATAGAGAGAGAGGAAAGGGGGCAGTCTCCCCGCCTTGGCACCCCCCCCCCCTTTTTTCTTGGGAAGCCACCTCTTTCCTTGCAGACTCCTCCCCCGACAAGAATCCAACCTGCCAACAACCACAAAAAAATAGCTGCAAACCCCCTACAAAACCCAAATTTTCTAGATACTTCGTTTAAAAATTTCAAGGTACTTCTTGATTGAGTTATCAGTTATATTGATCTTTGATTATGGTTAAGGACTTCAAATCTTTTTCCATACATATCTGTTGGAACAATTTCTCTAGTTTTGTTGATGTTTGGTAGGTTCTTGATTATATCGTCTGATGTTTTTATTTCACGGAGGTGTTTGGTTTGTCCACCATGACCAAGTTAATTGGTCTGTCCAAATCATTGATTTAATTCACCAGCCTCCACCGCGTCCAGTTCATTAATTTGTCTAAGTCATTGATGTAAATCCTTGGAGTTTGGTTGACTCAATAGGGTTATTTACTTCTTTTGAGTTGTTTTCCCAACAAATTGCCATCTATAGATGCAAATTTATAAAGATGTGGTGTTTACCTTTGCTACACATCTTGGAATCAGTTGACTGTTAGTGGATTAGTGAATTAATGTCTTTACATTCATAAAGCGACTGTTTTTGCCCGCGTGTGAGGGAGGGTATTAAGAGAGCTTGTATCCCACATCGAACAATTAGGACCATCGAGGTTGGTTTATATACTTGAAGGCCACTGCAACCATTGCCAAGTGGTTTGGGCTGGATGGTCTAACACCATAGGTGTCGCTGACGTTGAGAAGTACCTCTATGTACTTGATATGCATGGGCTATGGTTAAATGGATGATAAGAATTTTGAAAATGCAATATCGAATTGGTAGTTGCCAGTTAATTGGATGAAAGCTCAGTTGATGTACTCTAAGGCTTTAGCTCTAATATGAATAAAACTTTATTTTAATTTTAGCTTCAGGCATACCATCTTATCATCAACTTACTTATTTAAGACAAGATAATAAAAAATTTGTTTGTGGAGATGATTTGAAATGAACGACTAATCAGTGGTGTCATTTCTCCATGTGTGCTTTTCATACTTTTTGAATTACAACAACAGAGTGGTTTTTAGCTGAATTGCAACATTTTAGCAATATCTGCATTTATGTCTGATTTTTTCTTTTTACCCCACAAGATCAATTTATTAAAAAATAAAATGCCTGTTCATCAGTAAGTTCTAGCTTCTTAGATGACAAATTTCTTTACGAGGAGTATAGTTTGTCTCGGAAGAAGTGGTCATTTCAATTGGATGCCATTCCTGCTGACTATTTGAAAATTTGGAATTGATGAGAAGCCAGAATTTGCCTTTGAATTCTCCGACCTAGAGAATAACAGGTGTCTATTTGGAAAGTGATATTTTTATCCTTCTTATTTTAAGATGTCATACTATTCTACTTCTTGAATGAGTTTTAATGTATTTATGCAGGGCTATTATAAAGTCATTCAGCATGTTAGGTGCTTTCTTTCTCATCAATTTTTTTTTAGTTTATGTTTGTGTTCTTGTGTAGAATATTGATGAATCATGAAACATGTTTCATTATCATTATTTTATTTCTTGCTTCCCAATCAGACTTCCCTGTGGTTGATTTTTTCTGCTAACATAACATGTACAAATAAAACACTTATCTCCAGCCTTCAAGACAGAGAGAAGATGTGTCAACAAATGGTGGAAAATTTGAGCTAAAAGATGATGCTAGCAATTGCAGCAACAGCTTGTCCTCAGAAAATGGTAAGCCAATGGATGCCAATGCAGTCTCCAAGGAACCAAAGAACTTCACAAATGGAGACCCTAAAAGTACCTTGTTCTCCTGAAATGCAGGAGAGACATGGGCGGTGTTGAAGAAACGAAGTAAGACCATTTGAACTTATGTTGTTCACCCCTTCTTATTATAGTGTGGTCTATTCAAAATCTTTATCACAAGACTTTCATTATTTTTGTGAATTTCAAACATAAGCAAGATAATCCAAATTTCTATTTCATGTCAAAAGGGTGTAAAGGTACATTCCTAACTTTTTATTTTTTGGCTTTTTTTCTTGAACTGTTATTTATCTTGCCTTTGGTATTTCTCAACAAGGTTTGAATCCACGTCAATCAAAAATAAAAGATTTTTGTAGTTCCAAAATAAAAGATTCTAGACCTAAACAAGGAAGGATTGAAAGCAAAGTAGAAAGGAATAGTCCGGACCCATCTTGCTGGGTGATTCTTGAAAGCTATGTTCTGCAGCTTCTATTTGTGCAAGTACTAAAGGAATGATCTGAATAGGGTATTGTAAAAAAGGTATGATAGTTCGTGACATTTGGTTTATAGAAGGATCCTATTGAAATATTAAATGTACTGAAAAACGAAATTATTCTTTGGCTTGTTTCAAAGCTTTTATGCCCTATCGCATTATCATAAGTTGTGGAGGTGTCTTTTACATGGCAAGACATAGTTATTGTGTATCCTATATTCTTCTTTTATCAACGTGCGTTATATTTGTTATTGCATTTGACTTCGTAATAGTGTGTGTATTTTTCTTTTATCTCTATGTTTTTGTGCATTTCTATGTTGTTCTTGTGTATGTTTATTAGGGTCTATGTGTGTGTGTGTCTATTAGTGTATGTGCATTTTCTGATCAATGTTGTTGTGTGTGTTTTCTTTTATCAATTTGTTTTTGTGTATTTGTTTATGTATGCTTTTATTGTAATATTTGTGGCTCCACTGGACGACACGACATTATCGTTAAAATATAGGCCGGTCGTACTTGTGATGGTTTCCAAGGACCCAATATGATCACTTAGGTATTGTGGAATCTTTATTTTCCCAATGTGTTTTTGATTTGTGTAATGTGTTAGCGTGCTTTTATTCCTATGTGTATTTTTAATATTGTTTATGTGCGTTCTTTGTGTTTTAGTGTGTGATTTTTATGTGTCAGTGTGTTCTTTTTATGTGTATATGTGCTCTATCGTATTGTCAGAAGTTGTGGAGGTGTCTTTTACATGGCAAGACATAGTTATTGTGTATCCTATATTCTTCTTTTATCAACGTGCGTTATATTTGTTATTGCATTTGACTTCGTAATAGTGTGTGTATTTTTCTTTTATCTCTATGTTTTTGTGCATTTCTATGTTGTTCTTGTGTATGTTTATTAGGGTCTATGTGTGTGTGTGTCTATTAGTGTATGTGCATTTTCTGATCAATGTTGTTGTGTGTGTTTTCTTTTATCAATTTGTTTTTGTGTATTTGTTTATGTATGCTTTTATTGTAATATTTGTGGCTCCACTGGACGACACGACATTATCGTTAAAATATAGGCCGGTCGTACTTGTGATGGTTTCCAAGGACCCAATATGATCACTTAGGTATTGTGGAATCTTTATTTTCCCAATGTGTTTTTGATTTGTGTAATGTGTTAGCGTGCTTTTATTCCTATGTGTATTTTTAATATTGTTTATGTGCGTTCTTTGTGTTTTAGTGTGTGATTTTTATGTGTCAGTGTGTTCTTTTTATGTGTATATGTGCTCTATCGTATTGTCAGAAGTTATGGAGGTGTCTTTTACATGGCAAGACATAGTTATTGTGTATCCTATATTCTTCTTTTATCAACGTGCGTTATATTTGTTATTGCATTTGACTGCGTAATAGTGTGCGTATTTTCTTTTATCCCTATGTTTTTGTGTATTTTTTTGTTGTTTTTGTGCGTGTTTATTAGAGTCTATGTGTGTGTGTGTGTCTATTAGTGTATGTGTATTTTCTTATCAGGGTTGTTGTGTGTGTTTTCTTTTATCAATTTGTTTATGTATTTATTTATTGTGATGTTTGTGGCTTTGCTGGACGAAACGACATTATCGTTCAAATATAGCCCTGACGTACTTGTGATGGTTCCCAAGGATCCAATATGATCACTTAGGTATCGTGGAATCTTTATTTTTTCAATGTGTTTTTGATTTGTGTAATGTGTGTATTTTTAATGTTGTTTATGTGTGTTCTTTGTGTTTTAGTGTGTGATTTTTATGTGTCAGTACGTTCATTTTATGTGTATATGTGCCCTATCGCATTGTTAGAAGTTATGTAGGTGTCTTTTACACGGCAAGACATAGTTATTGTGTATCCTATATTCTTCTTTTTATCAATGCGTGTTATATTTGTTATTGCATTTGACTGAGTAATAGTGTGCGTATTTTTCTTTTATCCCTATGTTTTTGTCCATTTTTATGTTGTTTTTGTCCGTGTTTATTAGGGTTTATGTGTGTGTGCCTATTAGTGTATGTGCATTTTCTAATCAATGTTGTTGTGTGTTTTCTTTTATCAATTTGTTTTTGTGTATTTGTTTATGTATGTTTTTATTGTAATGTCTGTGGCTTCGCTGGACGACACGGCGTTGTCGTTCGAATATAGGCCGGCCGTATTTTTGATGGTTCCCTAAGGATCCAATGTGATCACTTAGGTATCGTGAAATCTTTATTTTCCCAATGTGTTTTTGATTTGTGTAATGTGTTAAGTGTGCGTTTATTACTAATGTGTTAGTGTGCGTTTATTACTATGTGTATTTTTAATGTTGTTTATGTGTATTCTTTGTGTTTTAGTGTGTTCCTTTTATGTGTATATGTGTGTGAATTTTTATAGTATGTGATTATTTTAATGTTTTAGACAATTTATTTATGGGTTTAAGGAAATGACCAAATTAGTTATAACTCATTCGTTAAACAAGTTGAAAATGACCTGGAAATGGATTACACCCAACTCATCATTAATCTGCCCACAACCTGCCTAACTTTTGAATTTGTCATCTCTTGCTTTGTGTGATTTGCACTCGCGCATTGATAATGTAAACATGGTGAAGATGATAGAGCTACTAGAGTAGTTTGTGTCTTAAGTTTACCAGCAAGTCTTACAAGCACCTTCAGTGCCTTCCGAAAATTGGTTATTTCCGTTCATACCTTTTATACACAATTTCATTGGCCTACAATCTCAGGTAATGTTTTGCTTTAATTTATCTCAATCTGGTCATCATGTTAAAGTTTCTTGTTTGCATCGTGGTAAAATCATTTTTGCATAAGGGTTGTTGGAAACATTGTCCATCTTCATAAAATCACACTATTCATATGTGCCTATAATGATGTGAGTCGCATTGTTGCTTATTTAATATTCATGTTAGATTTTCTCGGTCATTGGTCTTTTTTAATCTCTAGAAACAAAGGAGGCCATATAACAATGTGAACAGTACTTATAATATTTTCTAGTTGTGGTATGAGATATCCTTCTTAGTTATACTTTACCCTAAGGAATAGCTAGAGGCAAGACCAATGTTACATGTAGGAGTGATAATCCTTATCTATTAGTAGCCAATTTGTTTACAAATTAGCGGGTTTGGTAAGTACTCATCTTTAACCCTCACTTACTCCACAAATGCAAACACCACCACCATCATCCTAATAATAAGACTTCTCCTGCACTCTTCAACAAATCAATTGAAAATTCCATTCATATATTTCAACCAACTGAAGGTATATGCTCTAGTAGTTCCCTCTAAGTCAATGTCGGTTGGACATAGATAGATCACTCAAAGTCTATATTTATTAGTGTGTCTGTGTGTGTTTTATTGTGCATCATGTATTTTTCTTTTATCGTGTGTTTATTCTTACGTTTTACTATGTATCAGTATGTGTATTTTTTGTTATCAATATGTTTTTGTGTCTAGTTTGTGCATCCGTGTGTTTTTATTAGTGTATGTGTATTTTTCATCAATTTGTTTTTATGTGTGTGCATTTTCTTTTATCAACATATTTTTGTGTATGTGCTTTTAGGTGGATTGTGTGTAGGTGGGGTGTGGCTGGGGTTGTTTTTATCACACTGTGTGTATTTTTTCATTTTTCAATTTGTTTTAATGTTTTTTTGTGTGTAGTGTGTGTGGTGCTGCTGGTGAATATTTTTATATTATCTAAGTGTCTATGTGTGTGCCTTTCGTGATTCAATGTGTGTTTGTTTTTTATGTGTCAGTGTGTGTATTTTTGTTATATATATCTGTGTGTATTTTTATTAGTGTGTGACTATTGTAATGATTTTGACTCTTTATTTACGGGTTTACAAATTGATCCCCACCTTTTATGACCAAATCCGTTGCATGTAGTTGATGCGCTAATGTCTTTGTTTAAGAATTCTTGTATGTAGTTGGTTGATATTTGAAAGCAGGTATATGTTTACATGTTGATAATTTGTTGGGCGGTTTCATTTGAAAATGACTTTCTTTTTCTTGGTCAAAGATTGATGGAAAGCTTACCAATCTCAAGAAAGAGGTAGCCACTGAATACTAAGCACTGCAAGACGCTACCTGTGGTTAGTAAGGAGTGTTTATCTGTTGCTTCTCAATACGTACGAATATCTTCTTCCTCTAGTCATATCGTTTCCTGTATATATCGAAAATAACTGGTAGCTTGTGCATAGGAGATAATTTCTTTTAAACATCCTGATGTTTGACAGGGTTCCACAATTTTAATAATTTAAAATTTAACTTTTGACTCGTTTTATCTCATTGATTCTACCTTGTATTTAGTGAAGTTTTATACTTTATGCCGATAATCATGTCACTATGTACGTATATCTAAAAAATAATTTTGATCTTTCTAACGATTCTAAATTTGATACATGGTCGATGTACTATCATCCACGATTCATGTCTGTCTCAATTTTCAGCTGAAAATGGTGGAGATGACTTGTTTAAGAGCTTTGCAAGAATGTTGTCTTTCTAGTGTTGGACAAACTGTTGGCAAAATTGGAGATCATCTACGGGTGAAGGTTTTGTAATGCTTAGTTATGTAATGTTTTTTGTCCCATTTTTGCTTTGTTCTGTTGGATTATATGTGGTCTTCTTGACTAATGTAACTTTTTCTTCCCAGAGTGCAAATGCTCCTCAGGAAATAGCTAGCTAAACGTTCAAAATATCAGGTTTGAGTTTTAGTATATATGTCTTTTGTGTCCCGCCTTATTCCAGCTATTCTTCGTCATTGACTTATTTCACATGCTAAATTTAATGAAAGACATCAATGTTTACTCGTGCTCGGCCATTGCTTTTTTTCATTTTTTTCTTTGTGTCTCAAAGGTACTTTCTTGTTGGGTTTCAGGGTTATGCAAACAAGCATGGTGTTTGTGAAACATGCCATGGGAGTTTTTGAGATTTTCCAGGGCACTATGGAAACTTGACTTTTCCCAGTCAGTTTATAATGTTGGATAAGTTAAAGTACATTAGCAAGGAGTGGTTCTATCTTGTTCTAGATTTCTGGGTCACATTCCCTACTTCGAAACTGTTTTCCGATGTATCTTGTAGTAACACTTATTTAAGGAACTTCTCTTGAACCAAAAAAAAAGAAAAGAAGCAAGAGCATGTTTGGTTGATATTTTGCAAAGTGATATTTGTGTGTCTTTATGTGAATAATACATCTACGTAGATGCATATGTGGAGAATGTTTATTTTTGGCGAGATAACTACTGAATCAGTCATTGTGTTTTGTAATGAGCCAGTGCTATTTTTTTCATTTATCTTCTTTTTGATTAATAGCATGCCTTCTTGTTCTTGTGTGCAAGGTACTATATAAGGAAAAAGCTGTCCCTTTATGGAAGATGAATTTGGTGATTTTGTGCCGGAACATGAGCTCTCTTAGTCTTCAAATTGAAGCATCAATTCTTATGAAGGTTTGCTGCTTTGCTACTATGAAGCTTATGTTTTTTGAACTTTAACTATACAATTCTCTTTAGTGATTCTATGTTTCTGGTAATGTTTCTGTGGCATCCCTTTACTGTTGGACATAAGCTGTCATTTGACCGTTAATTGGAGATGAGTTGTTATTCTCATTGATTTCATGTTTTTGTTGATGTTTTTTATGACATCCCTTTAGTTTGATGCATTAGCTGTGAAGAATTTTTTCTTTTTCATTAGATGGTGGTAATAAAATGCATGTCAGTGATCAGTTTTGCATACTGCTTTCAAGCATTAAAGTGGATTTTGAGAACTCTTATCTCAACATGAAGCATTTATGTTTCTCTTTTGGCTCAGGCTCAACATAGGATTATTTATTGGTTGGTTTTTTATTCTCACAGATTTGATTTAGTCAAGCCACAAAATGTATTGCAACTTCATGACAATGTGACTATTATTTTTTTCCATTTGATGGGCAAGCTAAAACATCTTTGAATCGTCCTATTAAAAAATATCTTTGAATGTTCCTATCAAAAAATATTTTTGAGTCTAGCCATAGATTTTCCAATGTGTGTGGAGTAAAACAAATTTTATATAATCACCCCTCGTATATTTTCTTATTTTGTAGTTTTGTACGAACTGTGAAAGTAGTAGGTTAAATTTTATTGTTTCCTTCAAAGAATAATCCCCCTGTCATGTGCATTATGTTTAACCATCTGATAGTCCTTTACTCAGTATTGAACTCGCCTTTTTGAGCAACGCTTGCCATAAATCAAGTGTTTAGGCATTTTGTCATGTTATTCCTCCCTTAGTGAAGCTGCAGAAGGCTTAGATGGTCATGAGAGGATTAAGAGTCATATGTTTGTTTAGTTATTCCTCTCGAGTAATGAGACAAGCCCATGGTAATTTTTCTTGTATTCCATTCTGTTATTGTTACTGTCGTTAGTAAATACACAAGGTTACAAACCCAATGCATTGTGAATCTCTCTCAGATGGTGGACTTCACTTGGTTTTGCAATATTGGAGGCTCTGACTTGTGCTCGTTATTCACTTCCATATTCCATATATGCTGCTAGTAACAGGTAATTTTGATTGACTAAAATTTATTCATTTCAGGCAGCCAATGCTACCATCACATGGATATATATACGAATGACTTTTGGGTGTACTACATGTATTAATGGTTGGAAAATGTGCCTAATTTGCAAATGTTTTATAGGTATTGCATCCAGATATGAGGTTCTCGCCTGTTAATGTGTTTGCCTACCAATGTGCCACTATGTTATGCACTTTTCAATTTTCCAGTACATATAAACTTGTGCATCATTATTGGATCTCCTTCGGCTGCATGATTCTTATTCTATTTCTTTTATGGAGGGAACATCCTTGAATGGTCGTTTGGTTTGTCAAATCCATCGGTTCCCACTGATAATTCAATGCAATGGAAATTTCGAGCAGGTCCTCTTATGTGAAAACTGTGTTGTATTGTCTCTTGAGTCTTGATGCAACACCTGTAAATGAAACATCTGATCTATGATTACTCTTGATCGTTGAAAACCTAACTTTAGACAACTGTTCACCCACCACCAAAGCCAGTTATACTCTTTTTTTTATTTTTCTCTTTCACATGTCTGTTGCTGGTTAGGTGGAGTTCGACAAAGTTGCCTGCTAATCTGAAGTGATTTGATGCATTCCCAGAATTCAATTCATAAAATTGATAATTTATATTGCAAAATCATTTAATTTTGTGAGATATACTTTGTCGTGATATGCTTGTGTAGTGAAATGACTATGACATGGATTTGTGACAGGATATCAGAGGCTGGATGCGGTATTGTTCTGAACTAGTGAACGTTTTGATTGTCTTGTTATTTTTCCCTGTACTACTTTGCTGACATTAATTGTTTGATTGTTTTATATGTTGTCTAATTCAGTTGGCGTGGTTCGGCATGATTGCAGAATTTTTTCTCCACAGTTTGGTATCAGTCCCACAGTGTCGGGATACACTTTTTATATTCAAAATTGATTCTAGTTCATGGAAAAGATTTCTGGCCCATGCCCCTGGACTATTCATAAGAACCCCCTGCCCCGAAAACAATGTGATCAAGCCTAGAAAAGGGAAGACAAATTCCAAACACCAAAACACATAAAAATTTGATTCATGATGGAAGTCTAGGGGAATTAGAATCATCGGGAGCATCAATTTGTCCTCTGTTTCCAAAATTCTATGGTGGCAAAGGAATATGTTGTGCGGGATTGTTTTTGTTTGCATCCCATACCTTTTTGCTAAGACTAAGAGTGACTATCAGCTAGACACGGAGGAAAAAAAAAGATGTTCTGTCTTGCAATTGCATTATCTTCGCTTTCTCTCATTCAAGGGCTTCTTTTTGTTCTTGCTCTTTCTGCATCTTCTTCTTCATCTTTGTAATCGACTTCTTTTTCTTCATAGGCTTCTTCTTTATAATGTTTTTAGTTGCTCTTTCGCACAGCCCACCAGAAGAGACCCATATGGTCCATTCCCAACTAAATATTGCTCCAGCTCCTTCATCCCATCTAATGGTATTTAACATCCAAAAAACTGCCAAATAAAATGTGTCACTGAGAAAAGACGTGAAGGGGCTTACTAATAATAAAGATAAGGCATGAATGAAGGAGATTACTAAGGAATGAAAGAGCCTAGTCTATTTGAGGCACGATGCCCAAGAATAGAAGTAGTCTTGTTCATCCGCGCGTTGATTTTTCCTTCTTTTATGAAAGATTGGATTTTTTGCTTCAAAGTCCAGCTTGTATCCGTCGCATGACCTGAGCCCCACTCCTTTACTATTTCAGTGGATCATAAGTGAGCCAGCTTGTTGCTTGCCTTGCAATCACGCACCTTTGATGGCTAGTGCTCGGGACGATGACCAAACCGCACCTCTTGATCCGTGTATCTGCGAACACCACAAGCTCTCGGAAGTTGTGGAGTCAGATGTGATGCTTGTACAATTATTTTGATTTCCCTTGGGAAGAGACCCCCCCCCCCACACAGAGTACTTGTACGTTATCGGTCATTGAGGAATACTTAGGCCTAGAGGGTGGTCCCCCTTTCTCGCGTAAAAGCAATCATAATTCGAGCATGCCGCGTTATTCTTCAGTCTTTTTCTTTGGAGTTTTCTTCTCCTACTTTTTCTTCAGTATTTTTTTTCATAGTCTTCTTCTTGATAGTTTACTTCTTCGTATTCTCTTCTTCTTTTTGTAACCGTCGTCTTCTTCACAATCTTGTTCTTTTTCTTCTTTGCAATTCTTTTCATAGTCTTCATAGTGTTTTCTTCTTTTCTTCTTCCTCTTTTTCTTTGTAGTGGTGGTGTTGTGCTCTTCTTCTTCTTCTTCTTCCTCTTTGTTGCCTCGTTATTCTTTTTCTTTGTAGTTANGTGTATCTGCGAACACCACAAGCTCTCGGAAGTTGTGGAGTCAGATGTGATGCTTGTACAATTATTTTGATTTCCCTTGGGAAGAGACCCCCCCCCCCACACAGAGTACTTGTACGTTATCGGTCATTGAGGAATACTTAGGCCTAGAGGGTGGTCCCCCTTTCTCGCGTAAAAGCAATCATAATTCGAGCATGCCGCGTTATTCTTCAGTCTTTTTCTTTGGAGTTTTCTTCTCCTACTTTTTCTTCAGTATTTTTTTTCATAGTCTTCTTCTTGATAGTTTACTTCTTCGTATTCTCTTCTTCTTTTTGTAACCGTCGTCTTCTTCACAATCTTGTTCTTTTTCTTCTTTGCAATTCTTTTCATAGTCTTCATAGTGTTTTCTTCTTTTCTTCTTCCTCTTTTTCTTTGTAGTGGTGGTGTTGTGCTCTTCTTCTTCTTCCTCTTTGTTGCCTTGTTATTCTTTTTCTTTGTAGTCATTTTTTTTCCGTCATTTGTCGTCATCTCTAATTTTCTTCTTATTTGTAGTCTTCTTCTTATTCGCAGTGTTCTTCTATCTCTTCTTCATAGTATTGTTGTTGTTCTTGTTCTTCTTCGTAGTCTTTTTATTCTTTTTCTTCATGGCCTTCTTGTTCTTGTTCTTTTTGTTCTTCATAGTCTTCTTCTTCTTATTCTTCTTAGTCGTCTTCTTCTTATTCTTCACAGTCTTCTTCTTCTTATTCTTTGTAGTCTGCTTCTTATTCTTCGTAGTCATATTATTCTTCTTATTGTTCTTTTTCTTCGTAGTTTTCCTCTTTGCAGTCTTTTTATTCTTTTTCTTCATGGCCTTTTTGTTCTTGTTCTAATTCTTGTTCTTCATAGTCTTCTTTTTCTTATTCTTCGTAGTCATCTTCTTATTCTTCATAGTCTTCTTCTTATTCTTCATAGTCTTCCTCTTCGCAGTCTTCGTAATTGTATTTTTTCTTCTTCTTCTTTGTAGGCTTCTTGTTTTTAGTCTTTTTTCGCATTCGTCTTCTTCTTCTCTTCTTCGTAGTGTTCTTCTTCCGCTTCTTTGTAATGTTGTTTTTCTTCTTCGCACTCTTCCTCATCATAATTCTCTTATTCTTTTTCTTTTTCGTTATTTTTTTTGTGGTTTTCTTTGTAGTCGTCTTCTTCTTCATAGTCTTTTTATTTTTCTCTATTTCTCTGTCATTCTTCATTGTCATAGTGATTTTATTTTTCTCCGTCGTAGTATTCTTCTTCATAGTTTCCTTATTTTTCTTCGTCCTAGTATTCTTATTTTCCGTCACCAATTCTTCTTTTTTCGTAGTCATATTCTTTTTCTTCTTCTTCTTAGTCGTCTTCTTTGTAGTATTTTTTTTGTTCTTCATATTCGTCGTATTCTTCTTTGTCATCTTCTTCGTATTGTTGTTGATTTGTTTCTTCTTCTTTTTCGAAGACTTCATAGTTGTTTTCCTCTTCATAGTCTTCTACGTAGTGTTCTTCTTATTCTTTTTCTTCTTCGTAGTCTTGCTCTACATTGTCTTCCTTTTCACTGTCTTCTTCTTCATAGTAGTCTTCCTCTCCGTAGTTTTCTTATTCTTCATAGTCTTCTACTTCTTCTGCGTCTTAGTACTTGTTGTCTTCTTATTCTTCTTCTTAGTAGTTTTTTTTTTTGTTTTCTTTACTAGTGTTCTTCTTCTTCTTGGTCTTTTCTTCTTTGTAGTTTCTTATTCTTCTTCTTTGTAGACTTATTGTTTGTTGTAAGACTTTTGTTTTTTCTTCTTTGCAGTCGTTGTAGTGTTCTTCTTCTTCCTCTTGTTCTTTGTAGTGGTGGTGGTGTTCTTCAAAAAAGAAGAATAAGAATCCAATTAAGAAGAACACTTCCCAAAAAAAAAAAGACTTGACGACGTTGAAAAAGATGAAAGAAAAAGCGAAGAAGAATACGAAGAAGTAGAAAGAGAAAATTGCAAAGAATTAGACTACGAAAAAGAAGTACAAAAGTTTGCAAAGAAGAAGAAGAATAGGACGACAACAACGACGAAGAAGATTAACACGCCAATGCAAAAAAAGAAAACTATAAAGAAGAAGACGACTACGAAAATGAAGATTACGAAGAAGTAGAAAGAGAAAATTGTGAAGAATTAGACAACGAAAAAGAAGTACAAAGAAGAAGAGTACAAGTATGATAAGAAAAAGAAGACTGCAAAGAAGAAGAAGCATAGGACGACGACAACGACGAAGAAGATTAACACGCCAATGCAAAAAAAGAAAACTATGAAGAAGAAGACGACTAAGAAAATGAAGATTCGAAGAAAAAGATGAAGAACACCACCACCACCATTACTACGAAGAAGAGGAAGAAGAAGTGCACGATGAAAAGAGAGACTACGAAGAAGACGATGAAGAAAAAGGCTATGAAGAAGAAAATAAAGACTACGAAGAGCACTGCAAAAGTAGACTCAAAAGAAGAAAATTACTATTACGAAGAGGATGACTACAAGTATTATGAAGAACAAGAAAAAGAAGGAAGACTGGAAATACTATAAAGAGAAGACCATGAGAAGGTAGAAGAGGAAGACTACGAAGGCGAAAAAGAAAAAAAAGACTACGAAGGAGAAGGAGAAGAACACTACGGAGACGAAGACTATGAAGATGANCGCTTATCGGTCGTATTGTAAAAACGTATTGTGTATTGGACGATACAACGCAAAAACGATACATAACTACGATCTATATCGTTTTACTTCCGTATCGTAATATATCGTACGATACGTACGATACTAATAACTATGAAGTAGATGATGAAAAAAAGAAAAGAAAACTGCGCAGAAAAAAAAAGAAAAGAAAACTGCGCAGAAAAAAAAAGTGANGAAAAAAAAGACGAATACGAAAAAAAAAAAGTAGAACACTATGAATATGGATAAAAAGACTATAAAGAAAACTATTATTATGAAGAGGATGATTACAAAGATTATGAAGAACAAGAAAAGGAAGACTGGAAATACTACGAAGAAGACCATGAGGAGGTAGAAGAGGAAGACTACGAAGGCGAAGAAGAAAAAAAACTACGAAGGAGAAGAAGAACTACGGAGATGAAGACTACGAAGAAAAGGAAGACAGCTACTAGGAAGAAGATGAAGATGAAGACGATGACTATGAAGAAGAAAAAGACTAACACAAAGAAAAGAAAGTAGAAGACTATGAACAAGGATAAGAAGATTGTAAAGAAGAAGAATAATATGGAGGAAAAAGAAGAAAAAGAAGAAGAATAATAAACTATGAAGACTACCGAAAAAAGGAAGACGAATACAAAAAGTAAGAAGAACATGAATAAAAAGCAGAAACGACCACGAAAAGACTACGAAGAGGAAACGGACTATGAAGAAGAAGAAGAAAGTAAACTACGACAAAAAAAAAAAGACTATGGGGAAAAAGAAGATGAAGATGATGACTATGAAGGAAGAAGACGACTATGAGAAAAAAAACCAAGAAGAAAAAGGGTGTGATGAAGAAGATGAATACGAAGAAAAAGAAGTAGAAGACTATGAAGGACAAAGATGACTATAAAGAAGAACACTATGAAAAATACAAAAAAGAAGAATAAGCAGACCATGAAGAGAAAAAAAATAAGAAGACCATAAAAAATACTACAAAGAGGAAGAAGACTATGAAAAAGAAGAAGAAAGGAGACTACAAAGAAAAGAAGACGACGAAGAAAAGGAATACTAGGAAAAAGAAGAAGACTATAACGAAGAAGAAGAAAAAAAAAATAATTATGATGAGAAGATGAATACGAAGAAAAATAAGTAGAAGACTATGAATAAAGAAGAAGATCACTATGAATAATATAAAAAAAAAGAATAAGTAGACCACGAAGAGAAGAAAAATAAGAAGAAGACCATAAAAAAGACTACAAAGAGGAAGCAGAGTATGAAAAAGAAGAAAGAAGTCTACAAAGAAAAGAAGACTACGAAGAAAAGGAAGACTACTGGAAAAAAGAAGAAGATGAAGATGGCGACAAAGAAGAAAATGAAGAATAAAACTACAAATAAGACTATAACTATGGTGAAGAAAAAGACTATAACTATCTGAAAATCTGACTTCGTCTCTGACTCTAGTTCGACTTCGACTCAGGCAGAGTTGGAGTTTGAAATCCTTTTCCAAAAGAAGTGACTCTGACTCCTACTTTTATTAATTAATAATTGTATATAATTTAATATATTCATATAAATATAAAATTACTTCTCTAGTTTTACCCTAAATCCCTAACCCGCATTTTCCCTTAGTCCCTCTCTCTAGCCCCTCCTTCTTTCTCTCTCATAGTCAAAGAGCTACGCTAGATCTCAGTTGAGCGACCCTAGATCTCGGCTAATGTGCAATCCTAAATCTTAGTCGACAAGCGACCACAGATCTATCACTCGACGAGCAACCCCGAATGAGTAGATATGGGTCGAAGAGCAAACCAAAGCTCAGCAAATCAGATCTTTCTCTCAGTTGACGATTAGATCTTAGTGAACCACCATGGTGGATCTCGAACCAGATCTGCAATTTATGCCCCTTAGTTGTCTTCTCTTCTTCCGTTTCTCTTTGGTGGGTCATCAATCGAAGCTTCAACAATGGTGGATCTTTAAAGTGTGTTGTATGTGGGTGTGTTTTTTCTGATTCTTTTAGTTTGTTGAGTATTTGTCTTCTTTGTTGCCTTTAGTTTGTTGAGTATATGTTCAGTACTTCTGTTCCTTTGTTCATCAATTTTTTAATACAACTCCAAAATTTCGATTCGCCAATACTATGAAGAATAAGAAGATCTTGAAGAAGACAACGCAAAGGAAGAAGAAGAAGACCAAGAAAAAGACGACGAAGAGGAAGCAAACTATGAAGAAGAAGACTACGAAGAAAAAGTAGACTACGAAAAAAAGAATACAAGGAAGAAGAAGAAAATTATGAAGAAAACAAAGACTACAAATGCTATGAACATTTACAATAAAGAAGAAGAATACGATAAAAAAGACAGCGAAGAAAAAGAAAAAAGACTAAAAGGAAAGAAGACAACTATGAAGAAGAATAAGAAGAAGACTACTATAAAGAAGAAGTCTACAAAAAGCCACGAAGAAAAGGAAGATTACATAGAAGAAAAAGAAGGAGACTAAGAAGAAGAAAAAGTAGGAGACTACAAAGAAAAATAAGATTATAAAGAAAAATCCGAAGAAGAAAAGTAAGAAAAAGAAGACTACGATGACGATGATGAAGAGGAAGAAGAAGAAAAAGAAAAATTATGATAAAAAAGAAGAAAACTACAAAGAAAATGAAAAGAAAAGAAGAATACAAAGATGAACAATACTATGAAGAAGAATAATAAGATGACTACAAAGAAGAATAATACTACGAAGAATTAGAAGTACACTACTAAGAAGAACACTACGAAGAAAAAAGATTACGGATAAGAAGAAATAGAAAACTTCAAAAAGGAAGACTACGAACTAGAAGAAAAATAACACAACGATAAAGAAGAAGGAAAAACAAAAGAAGACTACAAAGAGGTAGACTACTATGACGGGGAAATAGAAGACCACAAAGAAGAGGAAAAACACTATGAAAAAGAAGTAGAAATGGACTATGAAGCAGAAAAAGATGACGAACAATAAGAAGAAAACTACGAAGAACAAGAACTCGAAAAAAACTGTGAAGAAGACAACGACTACAAAAAAGAAAAACATAAAAAAGACTGTGAACAAGAATACGAAGAACAAGAACATGATTATGAACAAGTAGATCATAGTTATCAAATCGTGTATCGGAAGGCGTATCATTTTTTAAAAATAGTGTATCGTATCGTGTATCGTAAGATACGGTGTAATTTTAAATAAATAATAAAAATATCTATATACATTTGAAAAAAAATCATACACTTATAAAAATATAGCATTTCATTAATACTCCCACCACCTATTCAAGTCATCAATATAGTTCACTAATATTATAATGCAAAGTTTGCAACCATAGTTCACTAATTTAAACTTCAAACACCAAAGAGACTTTTAATCTAAATTTCTAACATCCATTTTGAACTCAATCCATAAAATTAATCAAGATTCAAAAATTTTTATACAAAAAAAAAAATTAGTGTCTTATTTAGATAAAACGACGTCGTTTCATCAGTGACAGGGATAAAAAAATTAGTGTCTTATTTAGACAAAACGACGTCGTTTCATCAGTGACGGGGATAAAAAAATTAGTGTCTTATTTAGACAAAACGACGTCGTTTCAGAGAAAAAAAAATATACATTTTGCGCTTATCGGTCGTATTGTAAAAACGTATTGTGTATTGGACGATACAACGCAAAAACGATACATAACTACGATCTATATCGTTTTACTTCCGTATCGTAATATATCGTACGATACGTACGATACTAATAACTATGAAGTAGATGATGAAAAAAAGAAAAGAAAACTGCGCAGAAAAAAAAAGAAAAGAAAACTGCGCAGAAAAAAAGAAAAAGATGACGACTACAAAAAGAAGAAAATTATGAAAAAAAAAAACTAAAAAGAAGAAAAAGAAGAATATGAACAAGACGACGACCATGCAAAACATTACCCAGAAGAAGATTACGAAAAAAACTAGGAAAAAGATTGCAAGGAACAAGAAGACTATAAAGATGAGCAATACTACAAAGAAGAGTAACATTGCCAACAAGAAAAAGAAGACTACAAAGAAGAATAGTACTACGAAGAAGAAGAAGAATAATATTGGGAAGAAAAAAGACTACGAATAAGAGAAGAAAACTATGAACAAAAAGACGACAACTATGAACAAGAAGAAATAAAAGACTACGAAGAAAAGAATAAAAAAATTTGTAAGAGGACTACGAAGAAGAGGATTACAAAGAAGAAAAAGAAGGAAGACTACGAAGAAGAAGAGAATATGAGGAAGACGACTATGAAGAAGAAGAAAAATAAGATNGAAGATGAAGATGATGACTATGAAGGAAGAAGACGACTATGAGAAAAAAAACCAAGAAGAAAAAGGGTGTGATGAAGAAGATGAATACGAAGAAAAAGAAGTAGAAGACTATGAAGGACAAAGATGACTATAAAGAAGAACACTATGAAAAATACAAAAAAGAAGAATAAGCAGACCATGAAGAGAAAAAAAATAAGAAGACCATAAAAAATACTACAAAGAGGAAGAAGACTATGAAAAAGAAGAAGAAAGGAGACTACAAAGAAAAGAAGACGACGAAGAAAAGGAATACTAGGAAAAAGAAGAAGACTATAACGAAGAAGAAGAAAAAAAAAATAATTATGATGAGAAGATGAATACGAAGAAAAATAAGTAGAAGACTATGAATAAAGAAGAAGATCACTATGAATAATATAAAAAAAAAGAATAAGTAGACCACGAAGAGAAGAAAAATAAGAAGAAGACCATAAAAAAGACTACAAAGAGGAAGCAGAGTATGAAAAAGAAGAAAGAAGTCTACAAAGAAAAGAAGACTACGAAGAAAAGGAAGACTACTGGAAAAAAGAAGAAGATGAAGATGGCGACAAAGAAGAAAATGAAGAATAAAACTACAAATAAGACTATAACTATGGTGAAGAAAAAGACTATAACTATCTGAAAATCTGACTTCGTCTCTGACTCTAGTTCGACTTCGACTCAGGCAGAGTTGGAGTTTGAAATCCTTTTCCAAAAGAAGTGACTCTGACTCCTACTTTTATTAATTAATAATTGTATATAATTTAATATATTCATATAAATATAAAATTACTTCTCTAGTTTTACCCTAAATCCCTAACCCGCATTTTCCCTTAGTCCCTCTCTCTAGCCCCTCCTTCTTTCTCTCTCATAGTCGAAGAGCTACGCTAGATCTCAGTTGAGCGACCCTAGATCTCGGCTAATGTGCAATCCTAAATCTTAGTCGACAAGCGACCACAGATCTATCACTCGACGAGCAACCCCGAATGAGTAGATATGGGTCGAAGAGCAAACCAAAGCTCAGCAAATCAGATCTTTCTCTCAGTTGACGATTAGATCTTAGTGAACCACCATGGTGGATCTCGAACCAGATCTGCAATTTATGCCCCTTAGTTGTCTTCTCTTCTTCCGTTTCTCTTTGGTGGGTCATCAATCGAAGCTTCAACAATGGTGGATCTTTAAAGTGTGTTGTATGTGGGTGTGTTTTTTCTGATTCTTTTAGTTTGTTGAGTATTTGTCTTCTTTGTTGCCTTTAGTTTGTTGAGTATATGTTCAGTACTTCTGTTCCTTTGTTCATCAATTTTTTAATACAACTCCAAAATTTCGATTCGCCAATACTATGAAGAATAAGAAGATCTTGAAGAAGACAATGCAAAGGAAGAAGAAGAAGACCAAGAAAAAGACGACGAAGAGGAAGCAAACTATGAAGAAGAAGACTACGAAGAAAAAGTAGACTACGAAAAAAAGAATACAAGGAAGAAGAAGAAAATTATGAAGAAAACAAAGACTACAAATGCTATGAACATTTACAATAAAGAAGAAGAATACGATAAAAAAGACAGCGAAGAAAAAGAAAAAAGACTAAAAGGAAAGAAGACAACTATGAAGAAGAATAAGAAGAAGACTACTATAAAGAAGAAGTCTACAAAAAGCCACGAAGAAAAGGAAGATTACATAGAAGAAAAAGAAGGAGACTAAGAAGAAGAAAAAGTAGGAGACTACAAAGAAAAATAAGATTATAAAGAAAAATCCGAAGAAGAAAAGTAAGAAAAAGAAGACTACGATGACGATGATGAAGAGGAAGAAGAAGAAAAAGAAAAATTATGATAAAAAAGAAGAAAACTACAAAGAAAATGAAAAGAAAAGAAGAATACAAAGATGAACAATACTATGAAGAAGAATAATAAGATGACTACAAAGAAGAATAATACTACGAAGAATTAGAAGTACACTACTAAGAAGAACACTACGAAGAAAAAAGATTACGGATAAGAAGAAATAGAAAACTTCAAAAAGGAAGACTACGAACTAGAAGAAAAATAACACAACGATAAAGAAGAAGGAAAAACAAAAGAAGACTACAAAGAGGTAGACTACTATGACGGGGAAATAGAAGACCACAAAGAAGAGGAAAAACACTATGAAAAAGAAGTAGAAATGGACTATGAAGCAGAAAAAGATGACGAACAATAAGAAGAAAACTACGAAGAACAAGAACTCGAAAAAAACTGTGAAGAAGACAACGACTACAAAAAAGAAAAACATAAAAAAGACTGTGAACAAGAATACGAAGAACAAGAACATGATTATGAACAAGTAGATCATAGTTATCAAATCGTGTATCGGAAGGCGTATCATTTTTTAAAAATAGTGTATCGTATCGTGTATCGTAAGATACGGTGTAATTTTAAATAAATAATAAAAATATCTATATACATTTGAAAAAAAATCATACACTTATAAAAATATAGCATTTCATTAATACTCCCACCACCTATTCAAGTCATCAATATAGTTCACTAATATTATAATGCAAAGTTTGCAACCATAGTTCACTAATTTAAACTTCAAACACCAAAGAGACTTTTAATCTAAATTTCTAACATCCATTTTGAACTCAATCCATAAAATTAATCAAGATTCAAAAATTTTTATACAAAAAAAAAAATTAGTGTCTTATTTAGATAAAACGACGTCGTTTCATCAGTGGCAGGGATAAAAAAATTAGTGTCTTATTTAGACAAAACGACGTCGTTTCATCAGTGACGGGGATAAAAAAATTAGTGTCTTATTTAGACAAAACGACGTCGTTTCAGAGAAAAAAAAATATACATTTTGCGCTTATCGGTCGTATTGTAAAAACGTATTGTGTATTGGACGATACAACGCAAAAACGATACATAACTACGATCTATATCGTTTTACTTCCGTATCGTAATATATCGTACGATACGTACGATACTAATAACTATGAAGTAGATGATGAAAAAAAGAAAAGAAAACTGCGCAGAAAAAAAAAGAAAAGAAAACTGCGCAGAAAAAAAGAAAAAGATGACGACTACAAAAAGAAGAAAATTATGAAAAAAAAAAACTAAAAAGAAGAAAAAGAAGAATATGAACAAGACGACGACCATGCAAAACATTACCCAGAAGAAGATTACGAAAAAAACTAGGAAAAAGATTGCAAGGAACAAGAAGACTATAAAGATGAGCAATACTACAAAGAAGAGTAACATTGCCAACAAGAAAAAGAAGACTACAAAGAAGAATAGTACTACGAAGAAGAAGAAGAATAATATTGGGAAGAAAAAAGACTACGAATAAGAGAAGAAAACTATGAACAAAAAGACGACAACTATGAACAAGAAGAAATAAAAGACTACGAAGAAAAGAATAAAAAAATTTGTAAGAGGACTACGAAGAAGAGGATTACAAAGAAGAAAAAGAAGGAAGACTACGAAGAAGAAGAGAATATGAGGAAGACGACTATGAAGAAGAAGAAAAATAAGATCACTACGAAGAACAAAAAGTAGACTACAAAGAAGAACAAGACTACAAAAAAAAAAAAAGAACGCTCGATGACGAAGAAGAAGTAGATGACTATGAAGAAAAAGAATACAAAGCCTACAAAGAGAAAGCCTACGAAAAAGAAAAACAACAAAAAGGATACTACGAAGAAGAAACGACTGCAAAATGGAAGAAAATTAACAACACAACGAAGAAGAAGAGCACTACAAAAAAGAAGAAAAAAAATACTATGAAGAAGATAGTGTTCTTCCTCATCTATTTTTTAGTAGTGTTCTTCTTAGTAATGTTCTTATTTGCCGTCTCCTTTGTAGTAGTCTTTTACTTCTTAGCAGTGTCTTCTTCTTCTCCTCCTTCTGAGTGTTGTTGTTCTTCATCTTACTCATCTTCTTTTCGTTTTTCTCAGTTGTCTTCTTCTTTTTCTCAATTGTCTTCTTTTTTTTAGTAGTCTTCTTCTCAGTGTTGTAGTTCTTCGTCTCACTATTCGTCGTCTTCTTTTTTCTCAGTCTTTTGTTGCTTTATTATTCTTCTGAGTAGTCTTCTTCTTGTTCTTTTTCTTAGTGATCCCTTTCTTCTTATTCTAAGTATTTTTCTTCTTTATCTTCCTTTTCTTAGTATTCTTTTTCCCGATAATATTCTTTCGTCTTTTCACTATTCTTGTTTTGAGTATTCTTCTTTCTTGTTCTTCGTCTTTTTCTTGTCAGTATTCTTCTTCTTCTTTTACGAGTACTCTTCTTCTTTTACTTATTCTTTTATAAGTATTATTCTTCTCAGTGTTTTTTTGTTCTTCTTCTTCTTATTATACTATTATTATTATTTCGTATTATTTTTTTTCGTATACTTTTTCTCTGTATTCTTTTTTTTTTTATATTCTTCATCATCATCTTCTATTTTTTCTGCTTCTCCCCTATTCTACTTCTCAATATTCTTATTCTTTCGTTTTTTATTTTAATTCTTTTTCTCGGTATTCTCATGCTTCTTCCTCATCGCCATCTTTTTCCTCTTTTGAGTATTCTTCTTGTTCTTTATCTTCTTCTTCATCTTCCCTTCTATCAATATTCTTTCCTCTTCTTCTCAGTATCATTTTTTTCTTTTCTTAATAGCATTTCTTCTGAACTCTTTTAAGTGTTCGTCAGTATCCTCCTTCTCCCTTTCAATATTTATCTTAGACTTTTTTTTTATCTTCTATATTCTTATTCTTTTCAGTATTTTTTTTTCTCTTCTTATTAATCATCTTTTTCTTGTTTTTCTCCTTCTCAATATTCTTGTTTTTCTTCGTTGTATTCTTCTTTTTTTCAGTTGTTTTTTTTGTGGTGTTGTTTTTCATCTCGCTAATCTTCTTCATTCTTTTCTTGTCTGTATTCTTCTTCTGAGTGGTCTTCTTCTTCTTCTTCTTCTTCATGATTTTCTTCATTTTTTTTTCTCAGTATTCTTCTTTTTCTTACTGGTAATATTATTTCGTCTTGTTCTCAGTATTCTTGTTATTCTTATTCTTCTTTCTTGTTCTTCATTTTCTACACCTTCTACTTCTCAATATTCTTGTTCTTCTTCATTTATGAATACTCTTTTTCTTATTTTTCTTCTCAGTGTTTTTCTCATTTCATCCTTTTTATTACTTTTATTTTTAGCCTTATTCCTTTCTATTTTCTTTCTCTGTAATCTTCTTCTTGATTGTATTCCTTTTCCTTTTCTTTTTCTTCTTTTCGGCATTCTCCTTCTGTATTCTTCTTCTGAATAAACTTTTTCTTCTCATTATTTTTCTTCTTCTTTTCTTGAGTATTCTTCTTCTCACTTTTTTTGTTCTATTTCTTGTCTTCTTATTTTTAGTATTCTTCTTCTTTATCTCAATATTTTTTTTATTTTTTTTCTTTTTATTCTTCTTCTTAGTGTTCTTTTTCTTCTTTGTTTAAGTATTCTTCTTCTCAGTACTCTTTGTCTTCTTCTTTTTCTTGATATTCTTCTTGTTCTTCTCAATATTCTTTGTTTTTTCTTCTTTTTCTTTTTCTCTGTACCCCTCATATTCTTCTTTTTCTTCTCGGTATTCTTCTTCTTCAAATGTTCTCAATATCTTCTTATTTTTCTTCTTAGTATTCTTTGGTTCTCAATATTTTTGTTTTTCTTCTTCTTATTATTCTTAGTATTACTTATTCTTCTCCTCAGTGTTCTTCTTTTTCTTACCCGTTTTGGCATACATCGTTTTCTTCATATTCCTTTTTTTTCTGTTTGTGTATTCCTCGTTTTCTAACTGTGAAGATTGTATGTATCTTTGTTTATCATTCTAAGTATTTTGTCTTTTTCTTAAAGTAGGGTTGTAAATATAGTGTATCTTGTAACTAGTTATGACAATTACGGAATATTAATGTAGCCGTAATATTTTATTCTCTCTTTCTTTTCTACATGTATTTTATTATTTGCATAGTTAGATCTAGATTAACTTGGTATTAGAGTTAGGCCTTGCGTGGTTAGTGGCCAAGTCTGTTATCCATTTGTTTTCGGAGTGATTTGGATGGGGAATATAAATATACCAAGTTTTTTGATTTATTGAAATCTAATGAAACTATCAACAGTCCTCTTGTTTAGACACTTTTGAGCAGAATGATGTGGTTAAGCAAAAATACAGACACGTTAAGGAGACTATTCGTTCATTGCTTTTTATCTACGTTTGTTCCTAGCTCTTTTTGGGGGAAGACAGTTCTACAGTTATTCATCTCATTAATTGAATTGTTTTTATTATTATTTCGAATCTTTCTCCTTTTAAATAGTTATATGGTAAACCAATTGACTATTTCTCATTGCGTGTCTTTGTTGTACTTGTTTTGTTGTTCTTCCTAAAGTTGAACGAAATAAGTTGTCTGCTTGTTTTACTATGTATGTTTTTCTTGGTTATGGTGAGGAGGTATCGCTGTTGTGGCTCTATTGCAAAAAGATTGTATGCATCTAAACATGTAGTCTTTCTTGAGCATATATAATATATATATTTTCATTCATATTGCTTCTAGCACATTTAAATACAATGGTAACACTGAATATTGTCATTGCTGTTACTATTATTATTAATAATTGTCGTCTTTATTTATTTTCTCTTCAAGATTCTTCTTCTTCTTCTACTTCTTAGTATTCTTTTTCTCTTTTTAACTTTCTTCTCATTATTCGTCCGTATCTTTCTTCTTTTTTCAAGTATTCTTCTTAGCTTTTTTCTTTTTAGTCTCAGTATTGTTTTTCCTTATTCTCAATATTCTTCTATAATTATTTTAGGATCCTTTGGTATTCTTTGTCTCGGAATTCTTCTTTTTTCTTCATATTGTTCTTGTTCTCAATAATCTTCTTCTTTCAGTAATGTTTTTCTGCATCTTTTTCGTCTTTTTTTTCTTCTTCTTCTCAGTTTTCGTATTTTTTTTTCCTTCTTCTTCTCGGTGTACCTCTTATTATTCTTCTTACTCTTCTTAGTATTCTTTTGGTTGTTCATTTGCGTATTATACTTCTTTTAAGTCTTGTTCTTCTACTTCTTCTTCTTCCTATTCTTCTCAGTAATCTTTCTTCGAATACTTCTTCTTCAGTTTCTTCCCAGGATTGAAGAATTCTTCTTCTTAGTGTTTTTCTTATATTTTTTCACAATATTCTTCTCATCTTTTTCTCAGTATTCTTCTTCTACTTTATATTCTCAGTGTTATACTTTTATCTTTTCTTTTTTTAATATCTTCTTTTATTATCTCTGTGTTCTTGTTCTCAGTATTGTTTAGTACTTTTCTCATTATTGTTTTATTCTTCTTTTTCTTTTTCTTCTTCTTCCAAGTGTTCTTTTTTACTTTTTCGTATTATTTTTTTCTTCTTCTCCTCCTCCTCCTCCTCAGTATGCTTTTTCTTCTAATATATTTCTTCTTCCCCCTGTCAATATTCTTGGTTTCTCTTAGTATTCTTATTCTTTTTCTTTTTCTTCAACTCAATATCCTTTTTTTTCTTCTTTTCAATAATCTTGTTTATCTTCTCATTATTGTTTTTTTTCTGAAATTAGTTTGTGTATGTACCGTGAAATTTTAGGAGTTTAACACTTCAAGAATTAATATCCTCTTCCATACTTAACTCTTACTAATTCATTGGAAAACATCAACTTAGTCGTGATGGTGTTATATATATCAGTTGGGTTTATTATATGTCACAAAATGTACATTAGTTCTAGTCAAATATTTATTTTGTATGATCTTCGTGATGGGGTTATATGACTTGTTTTTAGGCACTCGAGTTAGAAACTTGATCGTATGGAATTAATAGAAAGAATCGGTGAGTTTTCAACTAGAAGTTCAGCTTGATGGTCATGTGTAAGTTGCGTATAAATCCACTTTAAGCGAAACTACAACTACTTTGATTAATTTTGTTTACTCTTTTCATCTAAACACTGCATGTAGGTTCCGGGTGTTATCGATCTAGATTTCGTACCAAGGCCAAAAATTAGGTCTTTATTCTCGCTGGAGGATAGTAACAATCATGTACTATTGAAAGATAGTAATTGAGAAGTTCCTCCAGGCTTGGATTTGTAGAGTTAGAGGTGGGGCCAGATTGGTTAATATTATGTCTTCTACTTGAGTATCTTAAGAAATGGTTTCTTGCTGATGTTCCTTTGACTCGGTCAATTTGCAAAGCTGCGTCAAGAAAGGGAAGAATGAAGATGACTCGAGAGAAATCTTTAAAAAAAAAAAAAGTTTCTCTGCTTGCCGGTGTTCTTGACTATGAAAGCTTTAGAGATGTGGACATCGTCATAGAGGTATTACAGGAACACAACTTAATATATCTCAATATGTAATGATTTGTTTTCTCCTTTTTTCCCCTCTAAAGTCTTATTTTTCCTAAGAGCAATGCTATTGGGACCTAATTTACTGACCTAATTCATTATAACCTTTGGATTAACTGTAGGGTCCATCAAACATTGGAACTTGGTGTTGATCCAATGGCTCTATTGAAGCTACATCATTATGTCAGGTCAGATTTTTAAGTCCAAATAGTATTACTCTTTTCCTAATATTTCCAGCAAGCTGTCATTCAGAATGTCTCGTNAACATTGGAACTTGGTGTTGATCCAATGGCTCTATTGAAGCTACATCATTATGTCAACAAATTAGGTCAGATTTTTAAGTCCAAATAGTATTACTCTTTTCCTAATATTTCCAGCAAGCTGTCATTCAGAATGTCTCATTAAAGCAAAAGAAAAAAAAAAATTCTGATCTTGAAAAATATTGACCCTCCACACTGCATACTATCGACCTAAACCTTATAGGTGAGAGGACCGAGTCTCATGACCGGATTATCAGAGCCCATATTTTCAGGTATCTGTTGTACAGTAGTCATTATTTTTCCTTATGTTTCTTTTCTCTGTTCAAAATTTGATTTATGGGTGTGCTACAGTCTGGCTCATGTCATGCCTCCTTTGTAAATTGTACGTACGCAAAAGACGTCTTCCCAAGCAGTTATTGATTTGCTGGATGTTGGGAAGAAAATAAAGAAAACACCATTCATGGTTGGGAATTGCACTGGGTTTGCTGTAACAGTATGTTCTACCCTTACTTTCAAGCTGCTATTTTGCTTGTAGAACAAGGTACTAATACGATTGACAAGGCAGTTACCTAATTTGGAATGCCAATGGGCTCATTCAGGTAGTCAATATGTTGCAACATTATTGTATGTATTTGATCCTGTTGTAGCTACTGAACTGGCTTCATATATTTTCCTTTTCCCTGTTTACATGCAGATTGTGTGGCCTTGTTGGTTTCAGTATTGCAATTGTTACTTGGGGACAGTTTGTTATGAATTTCCGTGAAAGAACCTATAAATTGACGCCNCTACTGAACTGGCTTCATATATTTTCCTTTTCCCTGTTTACATGCAGATTGTGTGGCCTTGTTGGTTTCAGTATTGCAATTGTTACTTGGGGACAGCTTGTTATGAATTTCCGTGAAAGAACCTATAAATCGACGGCNACTGAACTGGCTTCATATATTTTCCTTTTCCCTGTTTACATGCAGATTGTGTGGCCTTGTTGGTTTCAGTATTGCAATTGTTACTTGGGGACAGTTTGTTATGAATTTCCGTGAAAGAACCTATAAATTGACGCCAATCCCAATTATGCAAGAGGATAAGAGAGCAGCTATATTTTTTGGGGGGTTTCAAACCTCAAGAGTGCAGCTGTTAAACATAAATCTCTTGCTTTATTTGTCTAACTTTCAGCTTAAATCTTAAAAAGTTTCTTAAACAAACAATGTGCTTGCTTAGGTGAAACTGCTCGCAAAGGGTCCTATGTCTATGATGATAAACACAAGGCTGGCTCAGATCTAGAGAGTAAAAATAAATTGACAAGGCAAGGGCAATTTTTGGGGGAGTTTGGATTGGTGTTACACTTGTGTTACGTCGGCAAGGGATGCAATGAAATATTGTATATAACTTCCCTATGTGATAGTTACAAATAATTGTCCAACTTACTCTCCCTTACAAATAATTGTCCAACTTACTCTCCCTCCCCCTTTCTCTAAATTGTGGGATTGAACTTGGACTCAGTTGACAAAATTATCGGAGAAGGACATCGTTGAGATGGTATTCTTTCATGCGGTAAATGAGGCCTGCCAAGTACTTGCTCAAGGTATAGCAGTCAAAGCAGCTGATCTGGACATTTCTGCTCCCTACCTTACAGGTTTGTCGTTACATCCAGTTGGAGGCATTTCCTCCAAATCTCGTAAAATATTCAATCTTGNTGGTGTTACACTTGTGTTACGTCGGCAAGGGATGCAATGAAATATTGTATATAACTCCCCTATGTGATAGTTACAAATAATTGTCCAACTTACACTCCCTTACAAATAGTTGTCCAACTTCCTCTCCCTCCCCCTTTCTCTAAATTGTGGGATTGAACTTGGACTCAGTTGACAAATTATCGGAGAAGGACATCGTCGAGATGGTATTCTTTCATGTGGTAAATGAGGCCTGCCAAGTACTTGCTCAAGGTATAGCAGTCAAAGCAGCTGATCTGGACATTTCTGCTCCCTATCTTACAGGTTTGTCGTTACATCCAGTTGGAGGCATTTCCTCCAAATCTCGTAAAATATTCAATCTTGAATATATTTGATGCTCTTTGAAACAGGGGAGGGATTATGTTCTGGGTGGATTCTATTGTGTTGAATTGCAATTATTCGAGATTGAATGAGTGGTGAAATATTTACGGAGGATTTTTCAAGCCTTGCACCTATTTGGCTGAAAGAGGTGCCAAAGGGACTCCTTCTCAAACTGATTCTTGTGGATAATACAATTTATGATGCATGAAAACTAGTTGCTGAGCCTTTAAAGCTATCTAGCGGCATAGTTATTCACAATCCTCGGACCTTGTCTTGTGTGATAGATCTTCCATTAGGAAGTACTAGGGTAATTGTTTGCAATGGTTAGTTTATAGTCTTCTAAAAGCTTTGCTCTGGTAGCAAGCATGTGGTCCCTTAAAATCAGCCAGTCTAAATGGCTCTCATGCTATTTGGATCAAGCACACCATCTGTTGGGTGTTATCCACAAGACTAACCATGCAAGAAATGATCATACGATTCAGTTATTCCATAAGTTTTTTTTTGCTTGGCAATTTTTACCTACCAAAAAGTAAAACTTCTTTGAATAAAATCAATTTTGTTCCATTCCCTCGAATTATTTATTATGCTTATATTTAATTATAACACTGCNTCAAAGCAGCTGATCTGGACATTTCTGCTCCCTACCTTACAGGTTTGTCGTTACATCCAGTTGGAGGCATTTCCTCCAAATCTCGTAAAATATTCAATCTTGAATATATTTGATGCTCTTTGAAACAGGGGAGGGATTATGTTCTGGGTGGATTCTATTGTGTTGAATTGCAATTATTCGAGATTGAATGAGTGGTGAAATATTTATGGAGGATTTTTCAAGCCTTGCACCTATTTGGCTGAAAGAGGTGCCAAAGGGACTCCTTCTCAAACTGATTCTTGTGGATAATACAATTTATGATGCATGAAAACTAGTTGCTGAGCCTTTAAAGCTATCTAGCGGCATAGTTATTCACAATCCTCGGACCTTGTCTTGTGTGATAGATCTTCCATTAGGAAGTACTATGGTAATTGTTTGCAATGGTTAGTTTATAGTCTTCTAAAAGCTTTGCTCTGGTAGCAAGCATGTGGTCCCTTAAAATCATCCAGTCTAAATGGCTCTCATGCTATTTGGATCAAGCACACCATCGGTTGGATGTTATCCACAAGACTAACCATGCAAGAAATGATCATATGATTCAGTTATTCCGTAAGTTTTTTTTTCTTGGCAATTTTTACCTACCAAAAAGTAAAACTTCTTTGAATAAAATCAATTTTGTACCATTCCCTCGAATTATTTATTATGCTTATATTTAATTATAACACTACGTGATAATAATGATGTGTTGTTATTGTTATATCTGTTATTTTTTCCGTGGGGGTCTTGATCCAGTTCTTTCTTCTTATATTGTTTATAGGAATAAAAGGTAAGACTTATTCAAATGATAGTGAAAGTACCTTTTCATGACATGTCCATCCATTGGAGAGGTCCCGTCCAAGGGTGTTACGATGCGATTGACCGGTTTTGTTAAATGCTGTTGAGCATTTGCGACATGCTAAGTGGACATGGTTGAGTCCGCGTGGTACGTCTCTCACCTTTCAATAGGGGGATAGGGATAATAATCTCCTACGACTACGGTATTGTAATATATAGAGAACATATTACAACTTAAAAAGGTTTCAATTGCAACTTAAAATGATTCAAGAAATTTTAATCGATCTTAAATTGTGAGATCAAAAAAAATTTAAGTTTTGAAGGTTAAGGTTTTTGGGTAATAAGAGAAATCTCTGGTTTATTTTTGGTGAGTAAATGTGTGTTTATGTCACTCAAGCTTGTGAGTATGACGCGTATGTCGCTCAGGACTAATGTTTCGGAGGGAATTTGAATTCACACCAGAGACTTGAATACGGTTTTTTTAAATAACTGATACAAATTACATTTTTAGTTGTTTTAGGGACTTGAACGTAAATTTGTACAAGAAAAGAAATATCATTAGGTTAAAGTTTCATTAATTTTAAAAGTTAAGTCAATCGTTAAAAATTACATTACACATAGCAAATGAAAAATTATAATTAATTGATTTAGGTGAGGTAATGATTAAACTCTGATAGGAAATCAAATGCCTGCCTCTCAATACTGGTTGGATTCGCTTGGTGGTGCTCCAGGCGTTTGTTTGGTTGCATGTCGATGTCTCCGGCCCCAACAAGAAGCTACCCTTGTTCAGCGATATACTTTTTTTTTTTTGAACAGTCAACTGTATAATTGAGAAAAACAAAATTGCTGAGAGCAAACTGGAACAACGTGATTCATGCAATAGGCCAGTAGATGAGACAATGGGGCCATGAAATTAAAAACAAATAAATGGGGTCCACCTCATAGAAAAAGCCTATAAAACAAATTTTGGAGCATGTGTTTTTCGTTTGGATTGGTTTTACCAAAATTTTCCAAACTCAAACTCCCACTTTCTATATTTTACCTGTGTTTAGTAAGCTATGGGACCCAAAATTATAACCAAATATTTATAATGTAATTGACTAAATTGTCTTAACCAATCCATTGTAATTGGCTAGATTAGGGATACAAAAGTTCTTTTTATCATTATTTTCCAGATTGGTTATTTTCAAACCCCCTAATGGGTTTGTTGAAACTCATATTCATGAGTTTAATTGTTTGGGCTGGGATAAAAATTTCGGATTTAAAACTTTTAATCAAACATGTAATTAATTGGTATATTGGGAAAATTAGAAGGAGGTATACTAAATTAGAGTTAATTGTAAAAAAGTATACAGAAAAAAATGTAGAGTAAAAATGTCCTTAATTTTGATACTTATTTGTGTTCAAGTAAATTAATTGAAATTTTCAGATTTTCTTGTTACCTTTATGTCCTCTCTTGATCCATGCATATTTTTTTTGAAAAGTGGTTCTTTTTTCAAATTACATTTATGTAATAAACATCTCCTAATTTTATGGTCTTACTTTAATATTTCGTTTATTTATGAATTAAACATATCCTAGTTTTAGGATATATCATTTTGTTTGAATTTCAAATTTTGAAACCCGGTCTTTGTGGAGTTAATTGTAAAAAAGTACCAAAAAAAAAAATATAGGGGAAAAAAGTCCTTACTTTTAATTTTTATTTGTGTCCAAGTACATAATTTGAAATTTTTGGATTTTTCTTTGACATTTGTGCTCCCTTAATTGATGTGATTAATTTTTGAAAACTGATTTTTTTTTATTCAGATTATATGTATGCATTAAAAATCTTCTAATTTAATGGAAGATTTGATTCTTTCGTTTATTGTGAAGATAAATCAGTTGGTTTGAATTTTAAAGGTGATTATTCTGCTTTTTAATTGTGTAACAATAACAGTATAATAAGACACTTACACAAAATGTTGACATTTTATCAAACATATATTTGCATATAATTTCATTCAAACAGTCCATCTTTGTTTTGAATTTGTTACCAGATTTACAAAATTACTAAACATTGTCTTTATTACAGTATATTGTTACACTGTGAGGAAAATGCAGTCAATAGTTAGGAGATACACAGTTTATTCACACACAATACATTAATATGTTAGAAATACATGACAACAATGTTGTATTTCACACAGGCCAACGATCAACTTTCAACAACTGCTTCTGGTCTTCAAATGCCAAAATTCGTACGTATCTTCAAATGGCGAAAAAATCTTCAAAAAATAGATGTTGTTGACGATCTCACATTAAATGGATTGAGTAGTAGGATTTTTTTTTTTTAAAAATGAAACCCTATAGATGTTCAAGGAACAATAATTTTTTTTCAAAAAAAACACCAAAATTAAAATAAATGTAATAATTTTTTGATTTTGGATAACCCATGATGTCAATACAAAAAAAAAAAGTACATGAAATGGCGAAGTTCAACGATCACCTTATTAAATGTAGGCCAATGAGCAATAATTAACGTCTGTTTCAGGTTTACAAATGTCGAAGTTCAAAAATTTCTTTAAATCGCGAACAAAACTTTCACCATTCTTGAGTTTATACCAATCAAACTCCAAATCCTCTGCAATCGATGTACAGTTTACAATTGAAATCTCTCATTGTTTATGGAAGGCAAAATTGAGAAATTTCTCCGAAGAAGTTGAACCGATTTTTTGTAAAGAAGAATGAGTATACAGAACAATTACCGAAGATAAAGAGATTTTAAAATAAATATACCTAAATTTCAGCATTAAGATAAATGCATTGTTATAGTTTTTAGGAAAGAAAATTTTATAAATGGGTATTTACGTATTTGTATCTTAATAGTGTACTTTTTTCAAAAATATTTTTTTGTGTTTTTTTTTATAATTATATTTAATTTAATATATCGACTTCCAAATGACTTTTTACTTAAACTCACCCTTCAAAATCCGCCCAAACCTATCAAACGAACAGCCCCTTGGGTGAGAAAGGTATATTAGGTAAGATGAGTCCCCCATTACTCGAGAGGCCTAAAGCTTGTAAGTTGGTTGGGACAATTTTTCAGTTTGTTTGAGAGAGAGAGATAGATTTACAAATATACAGTGTGTACACTAAAAGCAAAAGCTCAACTATTTGGGCATGTGAGAAACAACAAGTGTTAATTAAATCATTTGGAGCCATAAAAAACCATTAATATGGTTAAAAGATATATGTATATAAACCTGTATTTTGAGATCTCTCATAATGATGCAAATGAATAGATTCTCTCCTATCCCCTTTCACTGCTAGTCCACTTAGTTCTAGTATTGTAAGTATCTTAGTTTTATTTCATATTGTAATTTCTGTAATTTTGCTTGTAAATTATTCTATATCTTGTGATTCTACCTGAACTCACATGAATTCCGCACTTGTTATATTTTGGTATCAGAGCCATTTGAGGACCTGGATAACCATCCATGTAGTTATATTTGAATTGTCTTACTTGTATTAAATCTCTTCTATTTCAATATTATAAATTATTGTTTAGTTTGGTTTACCCTTGTCACCCAGCCTTTGTCTCCCGAGAAAGTATAGTCGCCCATTCCCGTCTTGTAAGTCCTTGTGTATAGGCACTCTTAGGGATAACAGGTCTTTAGGGAATAGTATGCCAGGGGGTATGCACAATGGAGTCAAACTTAAACATACATTTATATAATTGAAAAATTAGATTTAATAATGAGTAGATTATTCAAATCTAATTCTATGGCTAGCTCATCTAGATCTTCATTAAGCACTATACCTAATATAGTAAATGAAGAAGAACATGAGTTCGGAGAAATAAGAGTAGATTGAACTTGATAGAATATCCCAAAGATATCCCATCAAGACATCTATAAAACTAGTTGGCTCCTTAAAGCCTTTAATGATAAATTACAAGTAAAAACTATGGAACAAGTATATCCTCTTTTTAAGGATGAACAAACTTGTCAATTGCTATGTCCTAAAACCCTTAAAAAACATAGGGAAAAAGGATTTAATTTTATTCACCATGGGTTAGTACAAGTGGCAATAAAACCATTAACCCAACAAGGAAAAAATTCAGCAGCCTTGTTAACTCTAAGAGATGCAAGGTTTCTAAAATATGAACCTAGTATTATTGGCATAATGGAAATAGGTCTCCATAAAGGACCAGTTTATTTTAATTATTTTTCTGATTTTACCTTAAGTTTAGGATGCAAAAACACTCCCTTAGCTTTAACCTTATGAATAAAGCTAACAAGAAGCATCACTAAATTGGTAAAAGAATCTGAATCAATAGTACTCATCTACAAGATTTATTATAAATGCATTACCGCAAACCTGAATGTACATGCATTACATAAAAGTCCTTTAGGTAGTACTACACTGATTCAAGCCAGTACTAGTCAGTCTAATATCCAAGCCCCTAAGCAAATCCTTTGAAAGGATATAACGCTCCCAAAGTCTTGGATAGTAAAAAATGAAAATCATGAAAAAGATAGTGAAAATACCACTACAAATGTAGAGAGCATCCAACAATTATCAGATGACTTAGTAAGAATCTCCTTCAATTATGCAAGATCCAGTAGATCAAGCAGATTCAATAAACCTATTCAAATAAATGAAGGTAGAAAATCTGAATCTAGTTCTGGACTTTCTCAAAGAGATCAAGAATTAGATAAAGAAATTCAAAGACTTTTTAAATTGAAAGGAATCGATAATTCCTCTTCACAAATTAGTAAGCCGTGTTATACTCCACATCAAAGTATTCCACAACAAAAAGTAGAAGAAGATGACTTTATCCCTTCTCCTACTGCTAGTGACCTCCAGAGTAACGCTCCGATAAATCACCAGTTACTCATGATTAGGAAAGAATCTAGTACCCTATTCATGCCTTATATGAATAGATTAAAAATAGACTTTGAATCCTCTAAAAATGAATCTAAAAGACGTAAGTACTTTAAAAGATTCAACCCACAACAACAGATCGAGATAATAAGACAATTGGTTAAGCTAATGTATAAACTACAAGCTGAAATCCTATTTTTTTATTATCTTGATGACTTCCATAAAGAAGTTAATGTTGTTACACAGTACAAGTGAAAAACAGAAAAATTCACTATATCATCTAGTCACCCTCTGGCAGAAACCATTGTCATTGACCATGGTGGATCGATAATTGCCTCACTTTTCAAGCTCTCCACTGATGAGCCTGAAAATAAAACTATTGAACAAAACAATTTTACTAACCAAAGCTTAATCACTATAGGCAAACAGTTAGATAAAATTGAAAATAAAATTGATGAAATCAAACCAGGTAATAAATTAGAACAACCTTTAATTCACCTACCTGAAGATTGAAGCAAATTAGGAGGGAAAGATAGTTAGAAGATTGAGAAGATTGAAAAGCTTATTTCTAAAATGAAGCTAAAAGAACCATCTTCCAAAAAGAAAGAAGGTCCTTCTCAAGTTACTATCATTAATCAAACTTCTAATACTTCATCAGATGTTAACTTAGTAAGTTCATCTGATTATGAAATTAATAAACTAGAAGAACAATTTGGTAACCAACAGATTAACAAATTGACTTTTTCAAATGTTAATCCAACCAATATCAGTAAAAATTGGTATACCAAACAACACTACCTGATCTTCAATTTGAAGAGAAAAATATTAGTAATCAATTTTCTGTTCAGCCTAACAAACTCTATGAATGAAATATAGATGGTTTAAGTGAACAAGAAATACTGAATAAAATTAATCACATGTTTATGGTAATTAACAACTATGTCACAAATCTCGACCAATCTGAACCTGAGATAGTTGACCTTATCACCTCAGGATTCACATGTATGTTGCGTAATTGGTGGGACAATTATCTCACCCAGGACATTAGAGATGAAATTAAGTATGCTATTGTCAAAGATGATGGTGGTATACCTATATTTGACCAAGCCCTTGGACAAGGTAAACCTGATGGTATTAATACTCTTATTTATACCATTATTAATCATTTTGTTGGCACACCAAGTTCCATTGAAGCTAGGATCCATGACCAACTTAGTAACCTTAGGTGCCCAACACTCAGTGACTTTAGATGGTACAAGGATGTATTCATCTCTAGAGTCATGCTTCGTCCAGATTACAATAAATCTTTCTGGAAAGAAAAATTTGTTAATGACCTCCCCAATCTCTTTGCCCATAAGATAAGGGATGCGCTTAGTAAAGACACAAGAATCATAGAATATGATTCTCTGACCTATGACAATCTTGTCAGTACCATCCAAAAGGAAGGACTTAAGATGTGTATTGACATGAAACTTATTAAACAGTTAGCCACTGACAAGAAAAAGGCTAAATATGAAATGAGAAATTTCTACGAACAATATGGTCTCCTTTCAGTAGCACTATCTGCCAGCAGAAAACATAAAACCCATAAACCTTATTCTAGCAGCAAAAGTCATTATTCTCATAATAAAAAGACTTTTAGCAAACCTAGTTTTTATGAAAAATCTAGCACAAAACCTAGAAAATCTTATAAGCATAAAACTTATAAGAAAAAATCCGGGGAAAAAGCTAGTACGTCCAAGCCTGATATTAAATGTTTTAATTGTGGTAAAAAAGGCCATAAAATCCCAGATTGTCTAGTTAAACAACAAGTTAAAAGATTGAATTTAGCCCCTCAAAAAGAAGAAGAAATTCTTAAAATCTTTAAGCTAAACAATCTTAGTGAAGACAATGCAGACTCCAAAAATAGTTCTGAAACTGAATCAGAATATCAATCAGCCTCTAGTAATCCTACTGAACCTAACATTAAATTAGGTTGTAAGGATAGCTGTCTCTGTAAGACAGTTAGAGTAATAACCAAAGAGAAAGAGGAAGAAAACATTTTCATTGAGTTAGTCAGTAAGATAGAAGATCCTGAGTTAAAGATAAAATATGTTAAAAAACTCAAACATCTTTTAATCAAAAACGATGATAAGAATGCTTCCAGTATTAAGCAACTTATTAGCATCAATGATGCAATGGAAAGACTTAGTAAGGAAAAAAAAAAAGAAATCACCTTACAAGATCTCCAAAATGAAGTTAACAAAATAAAATCTGAAATTAAAGAACTAAAAGCTCAAGACAAAATATTTGCAGAAACTTTAAGTTTTTTACACACAGATAATTTTTGGCGTTACACATAACTTTGATCCTAAAAAACAACCATTAGTAAATGATCAATCTGAGACAGAATCTCATGATGGAACACAATTACAGCGGATACTTGTAACCTCCACCTCTCTAGTGGAAACTTCGGGTGTAACAAAGTTGTCATCTCATGATGGGTGTTCACAAATAAATGATAATTATAGAATTAATTTGGTTAATAAAATTAGTTTCCAAAAATGATATTCTAAAGTAAAAATCATCATTGATAATGATTTTGAATTAGAAACCATTGCCTTAATTGACACTGGTGCAGATGTAAACTGCATCCAGGAAGACATTATTCCAACTAAATATTATCAAAAAACCATTGAAAGACTTAGTTCGGAAAATGGTAACAAAATGAATGTTAAATATAAACTACCAAGTGTGCATATCTGTCAAGATAATGTATGTTTTAAAACATCATTTATCTTAGTAAAAGATATGACTGATGAAATTATTTTTGGATTACCCTTTGTATACTTATTGTATCCATTTACAACAGATACAAATAGAGTAACCACGAAACCACTTGGTCAGAAAGTACCATTCAAATTTACAGCCAAACTAGAAACCAGAAAGATAAGACAACTTAAAGATCATTCAATCTCTAAATATCTTAATCTTATTAATAAAAAAATTAAGCAAGTAAAATTTCTCAAAGAAGAAATTAATCACAAAAGAATTCAAGAACAGTTAACAAATCCAACCTTAATTAGAAAGATTAATCAGTTCAAAACAAAACTGGAAGAAGAAGTATGTTCTAACCTTCCTATAGCTTTCTGGCATAGGAAGAAACACATGGTAAAACTTCCATATATAAAAAGATTTAGTGAGACAAATATTCCTACTAAATCCAGACCCATCCAAATGAACCATGAAGTAATGAAAATCTGTAAAAAATAGATTTTTGAATTACTCAAAAATGGTATCATTAGGAAAAGTAAATCTCCTTGGTCATGCCCAACTTTCTATCTCATCAAAAATGCAAAATTAGAAAGAGGTGTACCAAGACTAGTAATTAATTATAAACCTTTAAATTCTGTATTAGAATGAATCAGGTATCCAATTCCAAACAAACAGGATTTAATTAAAAGAGTTAATAATTCAGTAATCTTTTCTAAATTTGATTTATAAAGTGATTACTGACAAATTCAAATCTATCCAGAAGATAGATATAAAACTGCATTCACACATCTTTTTGGTCATTATGAGTGGAATGTAATGCTATTTGGACTAAAAAAGGNCTAGTGGAAACTTCGGGTGTAACAAAGTTGTCATCTCATGATGGGTGTTCACAAATAAATGATAATTATAGAATTAATTTGGTTAATAAAATTAGTTTCCAAAAATGATATTCTAAAGTAAAAATCATCATTGATAATGATTTTGAATTAGAAACCATTGCCTTAATTGACACTGGTGCAGATGTAAACTGCATCCAGGAAGACATTATTCCAACTAAATATTATCAAAAAACCATTGAAAGACTTAGTTCGGAAAATGGTAACAAAATGAATGTTAAATATAAACTACCAAGTGTGCATATCTGTCAAGATAATGTATGTTTTAAAACATCATTTATCTTAGTAAAAGATATGACTGATGAAATTATTTTTGGATTACCCTTTGTATACTTATTGTATCCATTTACAACAGATACAAATAGAGTAACCACGAAACCACTTGGTCAGAAAGTACCATTCAAATTTACAGCCAAACTAGAAACCAGAAAGATAAGACAACTTAAAGATCATTCAATCTCTAAATATCTTAATCTTATTAATAAAAAAATTAAGCAAGTAAAATTTCTCAAAGAAGAAATTAATCACAAAAGAATTCAAGAACAGTTAACAAATCCAACCTTAATTAGAAAGATTAATCAGTTCAAAACAAAACTGGAAGAAGAAGTATGTTCTAACCTTCCTATAGCTTTCTGGCATAGGAAGAAACACATGGTAAAACTTCCATATATAAAAAGATTTAGTGAGACAAATATTCCTACTAAATCCAGACCCATCCAAATGAACCATGAAGTAATGAAAATCTGTAAAAAATAGATTTTTGAATTACTCAAAAATGGTATCATTAGGAAAAGTAAATCTCCTTGGTCATGCCCAACTTTCTATCTCATCAAAAATGCAAAATTAGAAAGAGGTGTACCAAGACTAGTAATTAATTATAAACCTTTAAATTCTGTATTAGAATGAATCAGGTATCCAATTCCAAACAAACAGGATTTAATTAAAAGAGTTAATAATTCAGTAATCTTTTCTAAATTTGATTTATAAAGTGATTACTGACAAATTCAAATCTATCCAGAAGATAGATATAAAACTGCATTCACACATCTTTTTGGTCATTATGAGTGGAATGTAATGCTATTTGGACTAAAAAAGGCATCAAGTGAATTTCAAAATATAATGAATGAAATTTTTAATTCCATTAGTCATTTTTCTAAAGTCTATATAGATGATATTCTCATCTTCTCCAGATCTATGGAAGAACATTTGAAATACCTCTATGCATTCCTTGAGATAGTCAGACACAATGGTCTAGTTATCTCAGCTAGTAAAATTAAGTTGTTCCAGACCTCAGTAAGGTTCTTAGGATACACCATCCAACAATCCACTATTTTTCCCATCAGTCGTTCTATCTAATTTGCAGATAAGTTCCCAGATAAGATCACTGATAAAACCCAACTTCAAAGGTTTTTAGGTTCTCTAAACTATGTTTCTGACTTCTATTAGAATCTTAGGCAAACCGTCAAACCTCTGTATGACAGACTCAAAGGAACTCCTCCTCTTTGGACATCTGTTCATACATCTATAGTTCAACAAGTTAAGCAGTTCATCAAAATTTTGTCTTGCCTTGGTATTCCTTCGGTTGATTCCTTTAAAATCATTCAAATTGATGCCTCCGACATTGGCTACGGTGGTATCCTACTTCAAAAACTTACTCTAGAGTCTCCAGAACAAATTGTTCGATTCCATTTTGGTATCTGGAATAAGACACAAGTAAATTATAGTACCATTAAAAAAAAAATTTAACTATTGTCCTGTGTATCTCTAAATTCCAGGATGATATACTAAATCAGAAATTCTTAATAAGAATAGACTACAAATCAGCAAAGTATGTTCTCGAAAAGGATGTACAAAACATTGCTAGTAAGTAGATTTTTGCCAGATGACAATCTATTTTAAGTATTTTTGATTTTGATATAGAATATATTAAGGGCAGTAATAACTGCATTCCTAATTTCCTAATCCGTGAATTTCTGCAGGAACCTCATGGCGGACAGGAAAGATAATAGCCTTGGATCCTCTTCCAAAGCCAGGAGGGATACAGGAAAGAAAAAATTTAGTCAAATATTTGCTCAAGAAAAGGCAAACCTGGATAAACAGTTGGCCTTGCCAAGCCCAAAACCTTTATCCTCTTCTATCCGGATTACCAATAGGTTTCAACCCTTTGATAATCCTAACCCAATACGGCCATTAGCCAAATCCACTATAGTGCCCCCTAGCATTTTCCTCCAAATGACCCAACAGGCCCCTAGACCTGTTGCACCAGTCCAACCTGGCACCTCTAACCAAATTACCAACCCATATTCTAAGTACAAAACCCAGTTTATCCCTAACAGCCCAAACACACACTATGTCAAAGCCTATACACAAAATGTATTTGCTATTGAACCAGTCCATGCTCACCTAAGCAACCCACTGGACTTAGTCTTAGTCTACCTTGAGCCAAGATGGACCCTTATTTCATCTGATCCTAAAAAGACCTTCCAATTCTATCAGGATATACTATTTTTTACTCAATCCATTTTTTTCAAACCCATATTTGATAGAAATGATCAGAGTAAAATCATTTATCATTCTTTACATATTTTAAAAATTATTTCTCTCAAAGAATGGGGATCTCATCCTTCTTCACTCCGAGATTTATCTCATCATAAGAGAAAATTCAATTACTATGATTATAAAGAATCATGGTTTAAAATTATACTCTACCAGAATGATTCTTCAGATCATTCATGGTTCTTACAATTTCATAAAGATTTCAAGAGCCAGATTTTGTCCTGGTTCGCACAGTGGTGGTTTATTCATGACCCCATTCATGAAATCTTTCCAGTTGATCTTCAAGTCAGATTATAGCCTTCTCCTCTGTTTATAAATCTAGTAAACATGAGAGTCAGTTTCCTATTTTACTAACTTTTATTTGTAGATACAAAGTCCCATGGATATGCAAATGAAAATGAAAAATTATTGGTTACAATGTAGCCAGACAGTTTTATGTCAAGTGGTGGCCTAGGTTCCAGCAAGAACCAATAGTTCATCGTGTCCAACAGGAGTTCCCAATTAAGGTTCCAACCCCAGCGGTGGTTCCGGCAACCCCAACTTTAATAACTCCAGTAAAACAGGTTATGCCTCATCTCAGGATTTATACTCCAGAAGAGCCCAAGAAATCCGCTAAGGAAAAACCCAAGCAAGAGAAATCCTCCTCTGAGGATTCCAACAAACAATCCAAGAAGAAGTCTGCGGCCCTCATTGAGTTATCACAACAACTTCTTCAAAAAACAGCCAGTGGAGATAGCTCATCAGCCTCCTCACAGGCGTCAGTCACCCCCACATTGGATCCCTTCCAAGACAGTCAGGATCCGTATGCAGCATATGATGATCTGGTAGATATATCTACCCCATAATAATGCTTGTCTATATGTGTGATACTTTCAATCACTACTTTCTTCAATAAAGAAAGAAAATCTGTCTATTGCACATATCGATGAGATATTATTTGGCACTCTGGATCTTTCCCTTAGTAAAGATACCACTAGCCACCTATCAAAATCTGCTTTCCACCGAAAGTGGATTCTTTCAGACAACAGTAGGACCCACCTACCATTTAAGTCAGCATTCACATGGGTAAAAGTAATTCACCTCTATTTTTTCACCGAAAGGCTAAGGTGAAACTATTTTTCCCAAGTTAAAGCATCCAATGAAGACAACGAATTAATCATTTCAAAGATTCCTTCAGAATTCCTTATGTCTATATAAGGACTTCAGTCTTCACTCTCCGGGGGAAGTTTTTTTGCTAAGGCAAAATTACACACCTAGCAAAAACACTCTTACCTCCACTATAAACCTGTATTTTGAGATCTCTCATAATGATGCAAATGAAGAGATTCTCTCCTATCCTCTTTCACTACTAGCCCACTTAGTGCTAGTATTGTAATTTCTGTAATTTTGTTTGTAAATTATTCTACATCTTGTGATTCTACCTGAACTCACATGAATTTCGCACTTATATATATATATAATAATAATAATAAAATAGAAGTGTGTTTAAATTTTATTCAAGTCATATTTTTCTCCTCAAAATCATTACCAATCACTTATCTCACCCATCATCCCTTTGCCAGACTCAAACGTCAAATCGTATTATTTATTTATATCATATGTTTTATCATTTATTTATTTCTTTCCTAAAAATATCACATCACTTATTTCTATCATATATTTAATTATTTAATATTTAATTAATTTATATTTAATATATTTTTAAAAAAATTAATATAATGAAATCAATTTTTTAGACGTTCAAATTTTATATTTTATTATGCCTTCATATACGAGTTGACTAGTATATATATATATAGAATATTGGTGTAGTTGTTAAATAGCACATTTTGTAAGAAATATAGGCGATGTCCAATAATATTCTAAGAAGCATGACTGATATTCTGAAGCATACATGTGAGGCAGTCAAATATATATATATATATATATATAGAGAGAGAGAGAGAGAGAGAGAGAGAGAGAGAGAGAGAGAGAGAGAGAATATGAATATATGATATGTAACTTTATATAGATCTATATAATGTTTCCCTCTTCAGTACCCAACCCTCAAAACATCCAACCACTCATTCGGTCTTCTCTCTCTGAGCTTTGTTTTTCGAAACATGGAAGGCTTGAGCTTCTTTGTTGGGGCCATAGGTGAGTGAGATCAGTTTATTTATACTCTGTTCTGTCTATAAAGCATTCATTCATGCAAATGAAAATGACCTCATGTTTTTTTCCTTCTTGCAGGCAACATTATCTCAGTACTTGTTTTCCTCTCCCCCATGTAAGCTCTTTCAAACTTAGAGAGAGAGAGAGAGAGAGAGAGAGAGAGACTTTTTGTGAATGTTTTTTTTACTTTTTATTATTTATTTATTTTTTGTTTTTTTTGTTTTTGTTTTTTTTACTTTTTGTGAATGTGTTATTAGTGATGATGATGGAATTGTGAATGCAGAGGGACTTTTTGGAGAATAGTGACAAACCGATCCACAGAAGAGTTTGAGAGTCTTCCTTACATTTGCACCTTATTGAACTCATCTCTATGGACTTACTATGGAATCACAAAGCCTGGAGGATTACTTGTAGCCACTGTTAATGGATTCGGCATCATCGTCGAAACTGTCTACATCGCCTTGTTCCTTATATTTGCACCTGAAAAGATGAAGGTAACATCTTCCATCTCATTTGACACATAAAACTCGAGTTTAATTAATCCTCCATGATTCAAATATAATTACATATACCCGAGATTTGCATCGTCTTTTTCCTTATATTTGCACCAGAAAAGGTAAAGCTATCATCTCCAATCTCCCTAGACACATAAAACTCGAATTTAATTGATCATCCATGATTCAAATAGATTACATATATCCGAGATTTACATCTTCTTGTTCATTTTATTTGCATCAGAAAAAGATAAAAGATAACATCTCTGATCTCCCTTCACACAGAAAACCCGAGTTTAATTGATATCTATGATTCAAAATATGATTACAGGCTAAGACAGTGGTTCTTGTGGGGATACTAGACGTTGGTTTTCTAGCAGCAGCGATATTATTTACTCAATTGGCCTTGCAAGGAGACTTACGGATTGAAGCCATTGGGTTATTGGGTGCGGGCCTAAACATCATCATGTATGGCTCGCCTCTAGCTGTCATGGTAAGTAAAGCTTTAATTGTATATATATATATATATATATATATATAAATGTATATGCTAATAGAAATTCGGCCAGACACTAATAGAAATTACATATTATATAAGATACTCTGCATATTATATAAGATATTGTCAGACAGATAATCGGTCATATATATATATGCTAATCGAAATTGCATATTATATAAGATACTGACAGATAGACTGTCGGCTATATATATATATATAAGAGAGAGAGAGAGATTCTAAGGCTACTGCTATTGTTGACTTGGTATACAGAATGTAGCAATAGTTTTCACAAAAGCAAAGGAGATGTTGATGCCTTTCCTCAAAGTTGTCCACTAATGATTTAATGGGCTAACCCGTTATTGAAGTTACCGTAAAATATAAATTGTTTTGAGAGGTATATTGATGGTTGTTGAATACGTTTATTTGAGATCGTCGAATAAATTTATTGAAGTTTATTTTGTTTTATATTATAGATAGATAAAATTATAGTATTAAAAAGTCTTTTTTTTAATACTAAATTAAAATTTATAATTTTTTTGAGTCAAATTAATTATAATAAAATGAGGTATTTGGGATTGATGCTAAATGTTTGGATGGATTAAAATTAGGATCGACCATAATATTTTTTTTATGATAACTTGACTTGAGAAATTATAACGTAGTTCATAAAATTATAAACCTTTGATAATGTAGTTTTATAGCACTTGAGTCTTACTCATGATTTATATTGACTTGGACAACATGATGGTAATTTCATTTTCAGAGAACAGTGGTGACTACGAAGAGCGTGGAATATATGCCATTCTTCCTGTCTTTTTTTCTTTTCCTAAATGGAGGAATTTGGGCTTTCTATGCTTTTCTCGTGCAAGATTATTTCCTTGGGGTAAGTTCTAATTTATTATTTGCACAATTACCTCATTCATATATTATTACAGACATCAAATAATACACGTCTAAAAGGTACAACTCTCGTTTTTAAAGTACTTCACATTTATCTTCCAAACTACATGAGATTTCGAAGGATAATTCTAATCACTCGAATTGCAAACTTAGGGTGCATGTATTATATGATCTCGAAAGTACGAGAGTCAATGACTCTAATACTATATGTAATGTCCAAACTTATAAAATATATTTTATATAATGAAGGTTCAAATTGAACTGGGTACACAAAAATCTTATAGCCCTAGCTACCACAAATCTTGTTAGGTTTCTGATTCTCCATTTCTGGATCAGCATGATGAAGTTAGACAAATGTGTGGGTGTTGAGATTAGGTACACCTTGGAAAATACATAGAAGTGGGTCACCAAACCTCCCACACCTATAACCATGTCTACAATAGGCCAGCAGGGCCAGCAATAATGCAACATATTAAGTATGTGGGTCCATATATATATATATATTCGTGTTCTGGAAAGTTTACAATTTGTGCAAGTCTTGTCCTATTCTTTGTACAACTTATTTTTGGTCACTAGTCTTTTGTTATTATCTTTGAAGCCACCAATACCATAGTTTTCTTGATGGTGGGCTATCACATTCACAGCTATGTTGACGCTCCTCACAATTCCATTTAATAAGATGTTTTAATCTTTGGCAAGAAAAAATTGTATGGAGGAGAATAATTCAAAGCTTAATCTTGCTACGTACGAGAACTGGTGCAGCACATTCTCTTATGAATTTGACCATCAAGTCCCTTGGGGCTATGGTCTCGAGGTGGTTGCATCTATTGGGTAAAAATTGAACCCGGAGTGGCGGAAATCGGAGGGATGAGGAGATTCGGAAGGTGTTACGCTCCCGAAGAATTGGAATCCCCCAGACCCATCTCATATTCATAAAAAGAGACGAGAGAATTAGAGTATTCAGTTTAATACTCTAAATTCACAAGTTAAATTATGACATTAGTTGGTCTCATGGCCCAGATTACTGGCCCAAAATATTTTGAAAATATTGAGGTTGTGACAAATTTGAAGGGCCATTAAAGCTAGTATGGCGACTACAGGCCCATTAAGGATGGCCTGACTACAGGCTCTGGGCCATTATTTTTGGGTAGTTTATGTAACGGGTCGGACCTTATACTAACGAAAAATGAGGTAAAATTATGGCACAGGTACCAAATGGGATTGGTTTTATACTTGGAATAGCACAACTAGTGCTCTATGCAATTTATAGAAATGCCAAGCCTTCGAAGTGTGCATTGGGAGCATTGGAAGACGGACGGCTACGAGAGCACCTCGTCTCATCGTCGGATCAAACACATGGCAACGATGAAGACCAGAGATTTCTTTAAAAATTTTAAATTGTGATCGACACTTTGAACCCAGCTCAGTTACTGTTTTAATGGGCAAACAGCCCAACTCTTAGAACATATTACAGCCCTAGGTGGCGAATAGCAGAGATATTGTTTGTTGTCATTTGTTTAACAAAAGAAGAGACGATAGGTTTCATAGTTTTTCAAGCTTCAGGCATGTGTATATCTGTTTGAAGATCCATGGGCTTGTTTTTTATGGGTTGGACCTTAATTGGGCTTGGGCTGCAACTCGAATATGCAGAGCCATGATCAAATTGTCATATTGGTTTTGATGGGTCGGGTTTCGTGCCTTTTGGATCCACCTGTTGAAAATACATGTGCTCTTACTTCTTAGTCTTTTGCGCTATTTCCTATCGTGTAGTACTCGCTATTCATGGATTTAACAAAATCGGGGTCGTAGATCTCATTTTTTAACAAAAAGGGGCTTGTTAATCTCGTTTATAAAAAATGTCGTAATTTAGTAAATAAATTTAAAAATATAATATTTCGTTATATTTGTATTAAAAAAATTATACTTTTATAATGTTAATAATTCAAATGTAATTTAAAAAATTATAATTCAAAAAAAATGAAGGAAACTTACTTAACTAATAGATAATATACATTTTACTTATAAATTTTCGAAATCTCAATCTACAAATCTCTCTCTCTTCTAACACGAAAAGCTTTCATTGGTCTCTGAACCCTGAAAACTCTGTACAGATTGCGATGGACAAGAGGCAGAGTAATATTCGCTGCTACCTCCAACTTTTCTTCGTCCAAAATCCAAAACACACATAAATTAAAGCTTCTGTCTCTCTCCTCTGGGGGGAGGTTGGGGGACAACACAGTTAGTTGCAGGTGGGAGATTCTTCTTTGGTAGGGACTGTAGAGAGAGATAGGTCTCTGAACAATATTTATTAGGGTTTTTGCTTGTCTTCTTCTTCATCTTCGTTTCATCTCCTTGTTATCCAAATTTACTAAAATCAAACTAAAATTTATTTTATTATCTCAAAATTTTGTGGTTTAATTATAAGTTTGAATGTCATATGAAAACCCACTTGTAATTTAAGAATTGTATTGAATTAGGTTTTTAGGTTTTAAATTAAGTTTAAATAACATTTTCCCTATAAAATATTAAAATTGCATGACTAGAATATGTGATACTTCTTTTTTTTTTTTTTTTCAGTATATAAAATAGATATATAAATAGGTCGCTCAATGTATTCATAAAAAAAAATATTGTCCTTCAACTATTAGTTACTAAGTAGTTACTCTAAATTCAATTCTATATTTTCGTTCATTTAGAGTATTTTCAACGGTACTCTTCAAAATAATTATTTAAAATGTATTAAAATATTATATTTTTTTGTTTTAATGAGCTATTTTTATAAAGTTATTCCAATCATACTCTCTATCTTAATCAACTACTACCGATATTGCATAGCTCGACAAGTCATTAAAATGAAAAATAACTATTGGCTTGGAGTATAAAAAGAGTAATTTGGCTGGAATGTAGTGGGTCATTTAACATAAATGTAAAATAATTAATCCGTTAAAATATAATTTTGTGGTTTGACTCTTTCTTTGAACTACCAAATGCCAAATAGCTAGGCCGTTGGAGATGCTCACATTTAAATCTTGGACCTCTCTCTCTCTCTGGTTCTCTCTGCTCAGAGCCATCTAACTCTGCAGCCATCGAAGATAACGGAATGAAAGAACAACAAGCACCAGTAGCAAGAGCAATACAAAATAGAGAAGTAAACTGACTGGGGTCATTGGATTTGAAGCTTTTTTGGTGATCAAAAATGGTGATGGAAGTGGTTCAAGAAGACATGGGTGAAGATAACATGCAATGTACAAACCACCCTTACAAGAACAACAGCCCAGGTGGGATCTGTGCATTTTGCCTCCAAGAAAAGCTTGGAAAATTGGTCTCTTCCTCTTTCCCAACCGCCATTTTTCCATCTTCATCTCCATCTTTCAGATCTGATTTTACCAGTGCCACCACTTCAACTCTGCAATTCCGCCCCAATCCATCTTCATCAACCCACCATCAAAATCTGACACACAAGAGTCATAATCATTATCATGATCAGCACTATCCCGGGAGGTCCAAAATACCTTTTCCGTTAGCCACAAAGAAGAAAAAGAAAGATGTAACCATTGCAGCTTCAGATCAGACAAGCATTGTTTTCAAGAGAAGCAAGTCCACCACCACCCCTATTCGTGGTGTTCCTTTTACAGATGAATCTGAAGACCATAGTCCTCACAAGAGAGGGTTTTGGTCATTTCTTCACTTGTCAAAGCATTCTTCAAACAAAAAAACGGAAGAAATCTGCTATGAATCATCAGCAACAAGAACCAACATGGGAGCATCCATTAATGGCTCTTTTTCACAGCAGAGACAAAGAGAGAAGAAGAAAGAAGAGTTTGTAATGGTAGATGATAATGTGAGTCCTTCTGGGACCTCATTAGATAGGAAGGTTTCTAGATCTAAATCTGTTGGGTGTGGAAGTAGAAGCTTCTCAGGGGACTTCTTCGAGCGCATCTCCACTGGGTTTGGGGACTGCGCTCTCCGCCGTGTGGAGTCACAGAGAGAAGGCAAGCCTAGGGTCTTCCCCATGCACCGTGGTGGCGCCGTCGGTGGTGGGCAGGACTACATGAAAGAGAGAGTAAAATGTGGTGGCATTTTTGGTGGGTTTATGATGGCCACATCTTCATCTTCTTCATCATCATCCTCTTACTGGGTGTCATCATCAACTGAGGAGAATTTGTGTGGAAAAACACCTACAGTGTGTGTTTCTTCAAGGGCTGGACATGGTGGTCATGGAAGGAGTAAGAGTTTGGGGTGGGCATTCGCTAGTCCCGTTAGAGCTTTCAGTAAGCCTCCTTCTAGGAAGAGAGAAGCTACAAATAAGAACACCAATCCCAACTTGTCTGCCATTCCTTCCTTGTTGGCTGTGGGAGGCTAAAGATCATACTTAGCTTATTAGCTAAATGCTACACATTTACATTGTAGTTTATTTGTGTTTATTACTCTCCCTCTCTGTATCTATTATGTTTGCCTCTGTTTCATCAGTTCTGGTACACTCTTATCTATTTTCAGGAAGTTCTTGTGAATTTTGACTCTAAACTATGGAAAGATCCACTTTTTATGTTTCACTGCTGAAATTGATATGAATGCAGCCACATTTTAGATTGATTTTGTATGTCACATACAAACTGAATTTTGTGGGGGTGCTCATTGTCCATATGAAAACCCTGTTTTTTTTTTAATTCGTCGAGTCTTTTCAAGGTAGGGTCGGACCCAATTTATGGAGAAAATTTGGGTACCGGCAATCATTGGATAATCAAAGCTATGTTATGGGCTTGGTATCTTTGATCACTTAGTTTGTAAGATTCTGTGTTGCTTGCTGCATTGAGAATTTTTATTTTTTTTTTGCACCTCCTTCATTCTTTGATTAGGAAATTTTTTATGATTCCGGTTGGCTTTGTAGTTTCGAGGCTGGCTTAGATCATGGCTGGAAAGCAATTACTTGAAACTTAATTGATGATATGATGTGTCACTTTTTATAAATTAGGGTGTTGTAACTTTTTGAGCACACAATTGTGGGTTGTGAGATAGATCTTTTATAATACGTTTGATAACGTTTTTGTTTTTACATTTTTTTTATAAAAACAAAATATAAAAATTTTATTTGGTATTATACCAAAAATTCACCACCCAACACCAACACCAAACACTCAACCACCTGCCACCACCAAACACCCACCACCACCACTACCAAAAAAACCTAGGAAGACTCCTGGATGGGGGACATTAAGGTCCCCCATCCAGGAGTATGTCCCCCATCCAGGAGTCTTCCTAGGTTTTTTTTAGTTTCCTTTCTTACTTGATGAGCAATTTTAAGTGAGAGAATGAGCAAAGTGGATCTATAAGAAGGATCAAAGAGCTGTCAGTTTCCTCAATTTTTCTCCTCCCCCTCTTTCACTTTTCCATGGAGAATCATTCTCTCTTTCCCCTCACTCCCTTGAGTCCTTTCCACTCTTCCATTGAGTGGTAGTCCAGATCTCTCTCTCTCTCTCTTTGTATATGTATATGTATGTACACACATTGGTAAAAGAATGACTTGATAGGATAAGTAGTCTCTAACTTTACATGTGCAGGACCCAATGGCACAGCTAATCATCATGAGAAATAGACATAAGAAAGTGAGGAAGAAGAATCATTCTGAAATCCAAGTCAAATGTGCACATGTTTGGTAGAAGAGGATACATTAAAGGTTGTAAATCAAAGGTGCAAATGAGCCAAGACAGACAGAACCAAGCTTGACCAGCATGTTAACAGAGGCTTAATTTATTATTTCTGGATTACAAAACTGCCAAGACATTGTTTTTAGCATTGGTTTTTATGATCAGATATAGGAGAACAACTCATTCATTCAACAAATTCTTCATAATTCTGCTTAAGCATTTGCAATGACTCATTCCTCAACTCTTTGCATGTACATATATGCACACAAGTTTTTGTACATCTTTCGTAAATGTGAACGTTCCAACCATGTGTTATTTAGATTCATGGTGACAACATAAATTTAGGACGGATGAAAATCACATGCAAATTACATGCATCAAAATGGGTTCCTTTTGTGAAACTTGAACTTGAAAACTCGAAATATTAACCATTTTAGTCTTGCAATCCTAGCTATCTTGACGATTTAATTTTTGGACTATTACTCTAATTTTCTAGGGATTTTACTTGTTAGCTAACTGGAACATAAGGGGAATGCATACACCCTCCATTATATTAAAATTTATAATATAAAACTAATAAATTTATTAAAACCACCCATTTTCTATTTCCATCTTGTTAGTCTATAAACTCACTCTAATCTATACCAAACATCGCCTTTGATGCCGCCACCACCACTACCATTGTCACTGTCACCACTGCCCCACCACCAATGTTGCTGCCACCACCACCACCACTACCTAACCACAACCATCGGCCCTACCAACCACCTTTCATATAACTTTGTTGCCAGAGAGAGTGACTGATTGGTTAACTAGTAAAATAGAGATTAAAGGCCTCTGGGGCCATGTCACGTGCCTAATAGATTGTCCAATAAAAGCCCATTAAGGCCGATCTAGGGTACTGGCCATGGCTTGGCCTCATTCCCTGCACTGCACTGGTTGGCCTAGTCCATTGACAAATCAACGATATTCATGTTACCTTATCTGTTAGTTGGAGAAAGATGACCACCATCCAACGGCCCCTCCCCCTTTTTTCCGGACCAAAAAAACTGGTCACGATAGTCTTCCATTGTGGAATGTCTGATTTGTGCTATCGTTACTAACTTGAAAATGTAATTTATTAATCATAACACCATTAAAATTGAGTAACAAAACGCGTTACTTCTGTAAATTGAATCCTACTTAAAAATTACATGGAAGTCAAGAATTACCCTAATCGAGTACGACTTAATACTAGACCACTAACTCGAGTGATGCATTACAACGATTCAATGGTTAAAAGGTTGAACAATAAGAAAGTAATGGGAGGATTCCCCAATTCCATAGAAGTTGGAGGGGAGCTGAACCCGAAAAGAATGTTATCTTGATTTATGAATGAACATATATAGTATGAATCCAATTCTATTTCTACCATACATTGCAAATTGGGAGATTGTATTGAAATATCTTTTTCTATCAACACCATTGTTTCATGACAAAAAGAGAAAGACTAAGGTATAGTCCTCTTGAAGTGGAAGGTGGCCACAACTTTTTTTGTTTTTATGTTATCTTGAAAGGGGAGGAGCCGCTACTAGATAGTAATTTTCTTTGTGCGTGACCACGAGAATTCTGTCATTGTGGAATGTCCGATTTATATCATAGCTATTAAGCTAGAATGACAGCCCATCACCATAACATTATCAAAATCAAGTAACAAACTGTATTACTCTCGTAGATCGAAATATACTTGATAATTATATGAGAGTTAAAAACAACTCTAAACAGGTATACGTTATCATTAGACTCCCAGTTTGGGTTGTGGCCACGGCACAAACGAGCCAAAATTAGTAGTTAGGTTCGAACCACAAAAAAAAAAATGAGTGGTACGTACATATGCCACTTGTTAATTTTGGCAACCAACTTTACCTAACTTCCACTATTACATGTGGTTACTAAAGCAACTAGGTATGTGTTCCATTTTGATATGTTTGTCTTCTTTCCGTCGAGATTTTAAAAAGGATAAATAATGGAATATTCATCAGATTTTTTTTTTTATAATTTTTAAGGTTTTTATAACTTTTTGGGGGATTTTCGAAATAGTNAATTCTAGTTTAGCATACATACATGAGTTCTACCTCATTAGACTATTTATACTTTTAAAGTTGATGACATGACAACCACTTGAGTACAGCGAGCCTAAGCTTGACAACCGTCAGCTGAAATCCCTCCTTGAGAGTTATCATATCAGCTTTGCCATCAAGCCATGCAATAAGCACGCTTTGTCATGCCTCATCAATCTTTGGCAATGAGAAGTAATCATGACTTCAATACTTGAAAGGTCGAGCATTTATTATTGTTCGTTCCTCACTCATTAAGTCATCCCGAACATCAAGTGTTTTGTGTCGAACATCATGGTCCTATGTCGAGCATTTATAACCCTTTGCCCGAGTATTCAATTTGATGTTAGTGTGGGTTATCCATGTCAACAAGGACTATGTCTTTTTTCGTTATTCCAAAAATTTGTGATAGACCCCAAGTCGGTGTGACAAGATAATGATAATCTGTCCCATCATCATGTTCTACAGAAAGTGCACTTCCCGAGAGAAGTTAATGCCCGGGCTCACCCGTGAACACGTCCTTTTCCTCATCAAATATATCTCCATNCTTCCCGAGAGAAGTTAATGCCCGGGCTCACCCGTGAACACGTCCTTTTCCTCATCAAATATATCTCCATAGTTTTGTAAGCGTTGGTCAGTCGATCTCGATCTATGGTAGCTCTGGTAGCCCGGAGGACACGCTTATTGGCAATTCTATGCCACGCATCAATTCATGACTGGCCTGTGTCCATCCCATAGCTAGCTTAAACTTCAACTTGGAATTGGAGGAATTACTAATCGTTACACACGAGTGACAATGAAATAACTTTGCCGTTAGCCCATCTTCAATTTTGTGAGAGAGTGGTCCTAAGCTATCCGCTATTTGTTCATTCACTTCTCTGCTATCTACATAATCAGATTTTCCAACTGACCTCTACATCATGACTTCCAACTTGTTATAGAATTCTTGAGTATTGTTGACTCGTGAATCAAAAGTAAAACCTGACTCACAGCACCCCCACCCCTAGTCTCTCCCAAAAATTGAAAATCTAGAACTGCTCTGCAAATATACAGTGACCAAACAATTGGTCAATTATTCATATTGTACCATTCCAGTCTGTAGCACCAAAAGATTAGAGACTCTCCGAGTCTCGATATTAGATACGTTCAAGTCTCATGGTGACTGGACCGTTTTGTACCAACACGTGAGTAAATGACAATTGCCATTCTCTGAAAAGGGTTTACAAAATGTGCTGGTACAGGAACTGCATTGATCCTTCTTTGGAAACCAAGACAAGAATAAATGATAGTTCCATTTTTCTGTTGAGGGTTTAAATTGAAGAAGTGTTGGCGTGGGCACTGTATTGATTCTTATTCAACAGCCTTGGGTCCTCAGCAATTAAAATGAGCAGCTTTACAGGCTGGGATTATTGATGAAACAATCGAATGGTAGGTCAATGAAGATTATATCTCTTACCTTAGTAACTGTAAATTAAAAACTCATGTCCTTGTGTAGTGGTTAAACTAATGTTACTTCATACAAGAGTTAGGTCAAAGTGACCCGATAGGGGCTTGTGCCTATATACAGAAGTAGCTTAGGAGATGCCTCTCATCAAAAAATTGATACTCAATGGACAAGGCTTTTGCTTATAACGGGTCTAGGAGAGAAAAGTCGTAGGCAGACCTATTTTGGAGAGACTGATTCTGCATTCGCACTTGCATTGCTTCTCTTGGAGAATGACCAATTGTCACCATTTGAGGTCCAATCTCTTCTCGTCAAAAAGGTACATTAGAGGAAGAGAAAAAGGGGAAGACAAACTCAAGGAGAATAGTTGTGATTCAAAGGGAGGGAGTGACCACCAGGGTGATCCAATGGAGTACTGACTGAACTTCTCATTTTGAAATTGAAACTTCGAGTTTTAGAGTTCACATTGAGGCTCGGTGGTTAACCGCTATACTAATCTACCTAAGTTCGTTCTTGAGAAGAATAATGAGCACGGTCATGGACTTCAAGAACCCACCAGTGAGGGTCTATCGAGGTGGTCTCTGGGTGCTCTCTTTGTCTCCACTCTTTTTTTGATCAGCCAAACAAAAAAAGGAAGGAGTTCAGCCTAGGTCAGTAAAAAGCCACCCGCGAGGACTCCACAATTAAAATTGTCAAAATGATTGCAAATCAATCTTTTTTGAGTTGTAACTTAAAGGAGATCGGTCCTTTCAAGGACATCCGATAAAATTAAAACGATATAGAAACGATTAACATGATCTCTACGCAAGAGTAACATGCACAATTCAAGAAATGGTTCAAATTTTTTACTTGCCAAAAAAAACTTAAGGAGATTAAATTTATGTAGGCTATCCAATAATACATGAATCTTTTAAACAGGATACAAATTGGAATGATGAATCTTAATCACTGAATTATCTTAAAAGAGATTGAAGTAAAATCAAACTCATGCGATACCTTGACCCATTGGCGAACCCTACATAGAGAAAATTGACCACCTCGTCTGGGAAAACAAAACCCCTGTCATAGATCAACATTGAGAAATACAGCCACAAAACAAAAACGAGGAAAAACAAGAATGAAAACAAAAGAAGAGAAGAAGAAGAGAACAAGGGTATGTTAGCACCAATCCTGCCAAGAATATCCAGCCACGCCGGCTTGCGGATAGGCAGTCTTATCACACACACACACACACATTGTTTTTTGGTCAGATGTGTTTCAAAGTTGAGATGCCCCATTCTCCATGTATCTGCAAAAAATTTTAACAACGAAACAAAAGTATTGTAAAATCCTAGCAACCGTAAATTGTCAACTGAATTGCTTTTGATAACATGTTCAGATGCTAGCTGAATAAAATTGTAAAAAATTGAAGAGAGTGGAATTCTCCGAAGTCATCAAGAAGGTGGCATGTTTCACTCTACTATCCCAGGAGCAGAGTTCTCCAAATCAATGTCTCCCATTCCTTCATCTTCCTCCTCTTCACTGTCATCATCACCACTAATCTCCCCGTTATCATGACCTAGCTTAGCCATCTGCTCAGCGAGGAGTTTATCCTCCCGTTCACTAATCTGCATTCATGCATCCAATATTAAAGATACAAGGTAGTCAAATGTATTGTACAAGGAAAAAAACTAAACAAATACCTGGAATTTCAAATAATACCAATGAAATTCTCAAGTCCCAAAAAACAAAGAACTGATAAATTTACAGCTAACAAGAAAACAAATGGCAGAATCAACTTGGAAATAAAATAAAATAAATGATGCTCACTGCTCGGGGTGCCTCCTTAACAGTAAGTTTCCCCTTGTGGCGCTCAATTTCTTCATTGCAAGCTGCAATTGCTTTGTTAAGAATCGCTATCCCATGTTCCTGCCCAATTACGACAAAGAGCAATTTTTTTTTTTCAGAAAATACTTAACTTTTGCAGCTTCATATAAATTTATGAAGTAAGCAACTGAAATGATCCACAGTCACAGCCCCTTGACATAAAGCTGGCAAACACATTATCTGTCTTCGTAGAATAGCCTAATATCATAATGAAATGCCATGCAGAAGTGTGTAATAAAGAACTGGTTACACACCCTCTAAACAAAAGGAAATAACATGAGCATGAGTATGATTAAATCTTGATAAGTGCACTAAATAGGAGGCCATTTGGGCTAGAATACAAAGATCAAGCAGTTAAATCAACAACATACTTCCTGACAGAAAAAGAAAAAAAAGCCTGCTTAAATGTAGAGGCTTTGCAGAGGATAATACAATATATTTTGGACATATTAAGTTGAGCAACCCACTATTAAAATATAGGAAACCAAGTTCATCCAATTAAAGACCTTTTTTTGAGGAAAGATAAGTTAAGTAACCGACCATTTCAATAAAGGTAACTAGGATTAAAATAAGTAACACTTTATGTGAGGATCTTCACTTACCTTGTCAAGAGTCTGAGTGTTGAGTACATATGATGGAGGACCGACCAATGTCATTTTCACTGGACAGTCATTATTGCCAGCAGCTTCAGCTTTCCGCATTGCTTCCTGCAGAAACATCAGAGATAATAAGAAGTTTAAAACTAGGCACAGTAGCTAAAAGAAGCTTCTACGATATAATTACCACAAGTAGAAGCAACAGACTAATCTTAGGAAATATAGAGATTTAAAGGAAGGGTGAAAATGAGACCTTAATGTGAAGAATACCATCCAACTGGAAACATTTCATCTCAATATCGGCCCGAATCTTCAATGGTTGTGGGGTCATCCGCCTTTTAATGTTTTTAACTAATCCATCTTTAACTTCCTCTGACATTGCAGGAACCACCTTAGTCACCTGCAAAATGATGAGATCCTGTATCAACAATGGGACTAAGGTGGCCCAAAGACCTTATTAGAACAGAGATTACCTCCTGTCCATCTGGACCAATTTCTTTTACTTCACGGGTGAGGGAATCAAGAATCGCACCAGGATCACTGACAATTAACTTGAATGCCTGTACCACCAAAATAAAAAAAGAGAGATACAATTGCTAGTTCAGAAGAAACTAATACTTTCGAGAACTTCTACGCAATCTCACCTCAAAAGCATGACCGTATTTTCGGTATAAAGGCCATCCAACATGAATATAGAGATCCTGTAGTAAATAACTTTCTTTTAGAAACAGCACATAGTGAGAATAAAATACCAAAAGGTTCGAACTACTAATTCATATAAACATTGACTATTAATCACTACATAATAGGAATTTTCTGTAAGCCACACAACAAGAAAACTAAAATATCCACACAAAAAAAACATCTTTCTTTTAAGTAAATAATAGAAAGAATATGTTAATTTCTATAACCTGCTGAATTCTACTCAATGTAGGAAAATGAAGGAGACGAAGAAATAGAGAAAAAAAAAATCAAATTCAGAAAAAATAGAACTCCCAATAAAGCTGTAAGTAGGATGTTTATGGAAAATTGATTCAGCAATCGGCAACAGTTCAAGGATAGTACTAGAAACATCTATATCCAGTCGGAAACTCATTGGTAGTACCTTTGAAATCCAACGGAAGCCACCTCAACTATAAGCCCTCAACAACACAGATTGGGATTCCTATAACTAAATCCCTTCAGTTTTCTATATCACCACCATGAATTCAAGTTGGATCACCACCACCGAGTGGGGTGGTCCACTACTGTACGACCAAACTTCTAGTTGGAGGCTTGAGTCCCGGTGGTTAATCGCTATATTACTCTAACTACATTTATTTTCGGGCGCAGTCAGGGCTTCATGATCCCACCAGGCGTATTGGGTGGTCACTGTAGCTCTCTCTTACCCCACCCCTTTTTTCCAAAAAAAATAAAAAATAGGCTCCCCACTACATTGTGTGATAATTTAGCACCAACGAAATTGAAGAAAACTAATGATTTTCTAGGCATCTGGATCCCAACAAAACCACCTAAACGACAAACATAGCCCCTGTAAACAGATAAAAAAATTACCTCGAGATCGATATCTATAGTCTCGGCAACATGTCGCATTATGGAATGAACATTCTTGCTCTTGTTATACCTTTCCTCACAAGCCCCAGCATCCTCTTCGGAGACTCTTCTCTTGCTGAGATTGACATAGCCTTTGTCTTCGTCGACGTGTAGGACCATGACGGGCTCGATGCGGCCGATCTTGACGAGACTAGCGATGCTACGTATTCGCCGGCGAGAGAGCTCAGTGAATGACAGCATGCCCTCAATGTTGTTGTACTCGAGGAGTGAAACGTACGCGCACACATCGGGGTTGATGCTCTTCACCTGTATCATCACTGGCGTGTCCACCTTTGGAAACTTCGCTTCGTACATGCGACAATCGAGGTTCGATGTCTTGGTCGCCATGATCGGGATTCAATCTAGGGTTAGGGTTAGGGTTTAGAGATCTGAGGAAGGGTTTAAAGAAGGTTCTGCGATGCGATTCCGTTACAATTGAAAGCCGTAGAAAGCGGTTTCCAGATACAGGGCGCGAAAGGGCACTGGGAATCAAGACGACGTCGTTTGAGGAATATTTCTTACTCCGTCGATTTTGTGTTGGATATGCTCGTTCTCAGGGCCGGCCCAATAGCTTGGCTGGTAACGCCTGAGCTTTGGGCCACAATTTAAGAAGGCCCAAAATTTTTTTAAATAGGGTAATTTAAAAGTCGATACAAAAAATTAAATTTATTTGAACTAAATTACATTGAGAAAACTTATTTGGCTCTATGTATTTTTTTCAAAAAAAATAGTAAAAAAGTATTTATTACTCTATTATTTTCTCTCATTCTCTCTCTCCATTACTCTTTCACTTTCTCTTCCCTATTTTCTCTCTATCTCTTTCTCTTTCTCTATTTCTCTTATAATGATAAAAAAAATTTAAATATGTAAAGATTTGGTTTAATTTTTTCATGTCTCTCTCTCTCCCTCTTCTCTTATTTTCTTTTTCTCTCTCATTATATCAACGTTATATAACATAATTACACTAATCAGTTACACCAATTAGTTATAATTATCCTATAATACACTAAATAGTTATTGATATGTTCTAATAAATCAAACAGTTACATTAAACAATTATATGAAATTGCAACACTAACCCAATTTATCATTTAATTATTTACATAAATCAAAGAGTTACACTATTTAGTATCATTGTTACACCAATTATATATATCAAATTGGGTTTATCATTACACAAAATACTTTACCATTATACTAAATTTGGTTATAAATTTGTGTAATTGTTTGGTTTATTAGAACGCGTGAATAATTGTTTGATGTATTATAAGATAATTGCAATTGATTGGTATAACTAATTAGTGTAATTGTGTTGTTGTAATGTTAATATAAATAGAGAGAGAAAGAGAATTGGTTAGAGAGAAAATGGGGGAAGAGAGAGAGAGAGAGAATATGAGAGCGATATGAAAAAATAAATCAAAATTTACATATTTGAAAATAAAATAAATTATCAATGATAGATATAAAGAGAAAATATAGGAGAGATGGAGAGAAAATAGGGGAGAGATAATGAGAGAGTTCAATCAAATCTTTACATATTTGATTAAATATATAACTGCCAATCAAAAAATACATAATTTAAAGGAGAGTATTTAGGTAAAATAATTTGATTCCATTTGAATTTTATACTTAAACACAATATATTTTACTAAAATTAAACTTAATAGAATGGATAATTTATCCATGTGTTTTTTCTCAAATAAGTTTAAAAAATTGTACCCACGACAAAAAAACCCTTTAAAATAGAGAAAAAATTATCTGGGTACATTTTTTAAGACTTAGTTGACAGAAAGTTCACCGATAAGAATTTACTTATACATAAATTTTTTATTATTAGGTGTACAATTTAGTTTACTATTTTTTATATTACTTAATTACTCTTCCTTAAATAATGTATAATTGATTGACAATTTATTCTTTTCAAATATGTAAAAATTTGATTTAATTTTATAATTTATTTAAATTTTGAACATTTATTCTTATTCTTTCATTATCTCTTTTTCTATTTTTTCTCACCATTACTCTATTTTTTCTCTCTCTTATTTTTTTTCTCATATCTCATTTATAATTTATTTTCTTTTCAAATATGTAAAGATTTAATTTAATTTATTCATTCGTTTAAATTTTAAACATTTATTCTTAAATCAATTCACAATATATTCTTCAACTGTTGCCTTCAAACATTGTTAGTTTCTATATTTTTTAGTTGTAGACTTTTTGATTCGATTCCAAACGTTGCTTTCTGATTCGATTTCAAATGTTACTTTCTCCAGAGATATACCTCATAGGTACAAGTTGCACCGATTATTCACTGCACACAGTGATTGCAAAAGAGACGCAACAAAGATATACAGCTAATGGATGCACCAAAGAGAAATACTAAAATAATGTATGTTTTTTTCAACCCTCGATTTCTTCTTCCTAACTCAAATTCAAAATTTTTTTTTTTTTTGATTCAGAACTCTTAGTCGAGTTGACAGCGAGATCTCTTTTTTGTTTGAGGTTCAAGAGGAATCACCACCCATTGGTGTTTGTAGTTAATACATTGGTATTCACCTTTGAGTTAGGGTGATCTTAAATTTGTAACACTACTGATATCATTTATTCGACATAGGAAAATACTATTTGAATATAATTTATTAACTTTATTTATCGACTTAATGTAGCATAATTCATTGAATTAATACAGAATAATCATTGAATTTATTGACCTTAATTATTGACTTAATACAACATAATCATAATCATTGAACATGATCTTCGTTCACCCGATTTTCAGNAATAATCATTGAATTTATTGACCTTAATTATTGACTTAATACAACATAATCATAATCATTGAACATGATCTTCGTTCACCCGATTTTCAGATGCTCAAGTTTAACCTCAAGCTATTCGAAAATTAAGTGGTACCATACCAATGATCGTTGTCGATTGTATATGTTGTCGTAATTGGACCCTTGACCTACAGATCAATTATGTATGATATCCAGGCAAAATAAGCATTGACAGTCACGATAAATAGCTCAGATACAATCAAATACCTACTACTTTGCCAAAAAGGTGACCTAAAATGGCATAGTATGGTCTACAACACCTTGTTGAACAAACAAAAACAAAAGATGATCAATCCTACTCGTGTGTTTCTGGACATGGGAAATAAAACTCAGGTATAGGTAAGGAATGTAATACAACTGCAGCAAACCATAAAAGAAACACAAAGGCCAACTACTGCCAGGGATGTAATTGTCTTGATTTATGGAACAGCCAGAAGCTCACTGATTCGAGTACAACTCAATATCCAACATGCACCTAAAGAATCAGCACAAGGTACAAAGCAATACCAAATGTTAAAGAGAAATGCATAAAAAGAATCTCGAAAATAAGAGTATCCGAAACTGCAAACCGTTTTTTCTCCTCCACCGGACAAAAATTGTTCCAAGCAGCTCTCTGCCTTCCCACATCGATTCGCGAGTTTTGTATTGTTCTACTAGTTTTTTTTGTTCCTTTTAAGTAAGAGTCTTGTTCACTTAGATGGGGCAGGGTGGGACCTCAAGAGTAGTACCAGCTTGAATCTGGCCCCAACCAATAAGACGCCAGTGTTTCTCAACTCTCCGGCTGAGCGCAATTTTCTCCCCCTTGCTAGTGCAGACAGGAGATGTGAGTTGCAGTTTAGCCAAATCATTCTTCACAGCAACAACACGTGCCCCTGTGGACATAGATCCTATGTTCAACATAAGGATCTCTCCCTTTGCCAGCTTTGCGACCTTTCCCTGCCTCTCTGTCCCCTTTGTCCTCACACCCAAAAGCCGTCGCAGCAAGAAGAAATTCACCTGCATTAACGGTGGAAATGTTAAGCACTAACAGTTGTTTGTCTAGCACCTGACAGTGATATACTGAGCGCTTCCCTTATTGTATCCCAAAGCATATGAAGGAAAAGTAAAACGATAAAATTGTTGTCATCGCACCTGAGCTAGTGACCAAGAAAAAGAGCAAGCTAAAGAATGAGTAAAAGGAAGAAGTTTTTTTTTTCTTGGCCCAGACCCTTACCTCTAATTCAACAAAAACATCAGGGAGTGACCCAACCTCCCCAAGAACCTGTCCCACCAACCGATCAGCACGTGTCAAAGTGGGGTCCATGGTTGTGCCAACGCCTATTAGGCCTCCTGGCACCGCATATTGTAATTCATTTTGTTCAGCATACAATGAAACTATTCTAGAATAGATTGGGGTGCATTTGATGTTGCCACTCTCGTCTTTAACAACGATCCCAGGACGAACCTCAATGTATTGATTTACCTTCAATACACCCTGCACAGAACAGAAAGTGAAATAA
>CAUOFW020005425.1:229447-282000 GCA_963454935.2 Ilex paraguariensis
AAAAAATATTAAAACTACAGCTGAAATGATTGAGATTCATTAGCAGCAAGACAAGTACAGAAAGATTAAAAACACAAATGCACTTCTAAACAGCTAGAGGCAGCATCATTTGAGCACAATAGGAAAAAGTCATCCAGGGTGATCTTATAATGTCCATTGGAGACTGACAATCAAAACCCGGAGGAGGACAATGAGCAGTTTGTTAAAGTTGAATACATCACAAGGCTTTAAGACTAAGGAAGCCAAAAAATGAAGCTCAGATGTAGGAAAAAGGAGCATACTACTATAGGAAATTGATATGGCCTCGGAGCACCCAGATTACAAGAATAGTTGAGGTTCACTATTTCCAAAAAGGTAAGATAAAATGTATTTGCAAAATATATGTGTGTGTGTGTGTGTNCAGATGTAGGAAAAAGGAGCATACTACTATAGGAAATTGATATGGCCTCGGAGCACCCGGTTTACAAGAATAGTTGAGGTTCACTATTTCCAAAAAGGTAAGATAAAATGTATTTGCAAAATATATGTGTGTGTGTGTGTGTATACATATATAGATACATATAAATATATATACACACAAACACACACATATATAGATACATATACATACACACACACACAAACACACGCACACACACACACACACATATATATAGAGAGAGAGAGTATAGACACAAGGCATCAAATAAGCGTGCCAAGAGCTGTATGGCATAAAAGCAGGGGCAACAAATGCCATTAAATGACAATCTAGAATCTCACAAAATGTCTCAACAACCACACCGGATTAACATATAAGACAATGCCAATAATGGACATACAAGCCCTTNTATATATATAGAGAGAGAGTATAGACACAAGGCATCAAATAAGCATGCCAAGAGCTGTATGGCATAAAAGCAGGGGCAACAAATGCCATTAAATGACAATCTAGAATCTCACAAAATGTCTGAACAACCACACCGGATTAACATATAAGACAATGCCAATAATGGACATACAAGCCCTTAATTACTGTTACTCAATACATACAAGCAAACAGGCATAAGCACAGCCGAACATGTACACATACAACCTAGCAGCTTAAACCAGGTTGATTACAAAGCATCACAGAAGACCACTCCAGTTTCGACAAGAATATGAATAGTTGTTTGTTGTTGAAGTATGAATAAGCAATGTTGTTAGTTGTTGTTGAAGTATGAATAGTTGTTAGTTATTCTTGCCAATGAATAGTTGTTTGTTGTTGAAGTATGAATAAGCAATATGTGATGCTTCATATGTTGATGTGTTTGAGATTAGTTAATTTAGAAAGGTTTTTGGAAGTGTTAAGTGTATTACCACACTGTTTTTTAAAAAAGTGTGTGCCACCAGTAAGATTTCCCTCTGTGATGTTAATTTAGTTGACTTTTGCCGATAATCCAGGGAACTTTTAGTGTTGCCTTCCTTGTTTTTCTATTCCATTTGGTATTTCAGCAGTATTAGATGCCTAACAAGAGAAAAAGTGCGTTCTGATGGCCCTGGAGATTGAAAAGCAAACGTTGTGCATGCCATCTTCAGCTAAAAGACTTTCTTCATGTGTGCCATGGGTGTCAAATAGCTTTGGTTTTCTATTAATTGGTAAGTGCAGTTTGGCAAGACTAAAAGAATGCAACATAGATGGACTTCAGAGGACGGCCATCTATCATGAAATCTAAAATACGACTCAACAAAGCCTTATCCCAACTATTTTGGGGTTAGCTACATGAATCTCACCTAGCTATAAAGAAAACTAATAACTTACACCTACATGCATGCATTTATGGAAGTCGGAATGCGCATATAATGGATAGGGTAAGTAACTTAAAACATATACTGCCAATTATAAACGACCTAAATAGAATAGAATTTCTGAAAGAGTAACAGCTTTCTTTTTTTCTCTTATGGTATTTCTCTGGACCAACACTCAAACACCTTACCGGGCAATCAACAAATGATACATGTCTCAGCAATTTCATCCTGCAGTTCTCAAATCCAGGCACATCGCACAAAGGACTATCTTCCTTTCCACTACCATATGCCCTGCACCCAAATAAAGGACTTGAAAATGAGATACCAAAAATGAAGTACTATGGCAATTGCATTCCATAAATAACAAATTACTTTAGGACCAAAAAAATTTACAACATACTTGTAGCACATGGGTCGAGGGCACTTTTCATCTTCACATTTGTATATCTTTGCATTGGCATATCCAAGCTTAATAGTAATGTTGCGTTCCAACTCATTTTTAAAACGAACAGTCTGCAGATAAATGACAAATTGTAGTGTTGTGTTATGTTTTATTTCAATGTACCAAAAAATTGGAAAATTACTTTGCTTAGATATCATCTTGCCAGATGTATCATTCTTATACATGAAGTCAACGTGCAAGAGCACTCCACCTTTATCAAGAACAATAAGTAGAGCAAAGATGGATAAAAAACTATATTCTCAAGAGTTAAAAGAAACAGATGATACATGCTCGTACATGTTGATAGCCAGCATAGACCTACGAACAATCACAGGTTAAAAATTCTGATCTCGAAAAAACAAACCCCCCTCCAAAATAACTATGCTAAAAGATAGAAATAATCTTCCTAGATGCATGCACCGCCCTAATCAGTACATGTTCTTTCCTAGATTCAAAGGTCTCGTGTAAGCAAAGGTTTCCCCTTTATCAGAATCACTAAGCATCCAACTAGTGGTAGCCCCTAGTAAAAGCAAGTTTGCTCCTACTAACAACCACAAAGGTATACCTATTAGGCTCGAGGATGTGAAACATGAATCCACATGGGGCAAATACTCATACAACTTCCAGAGATATATCATCTCTCAAAACTTATTTTCCCCAATAATATGCATTATGCAACCAATGGCATTCAGACACGTACCTGGAATTTTGAATGCATCAAAAACTCAAATAGAATAACCAATTAATACCAACAAATAAGACAATAATTTAAACCTGAGGTGATAATCATATTTTTGGATATCAACTACTAATCAAGTTTACTTATATCAACTCTTAACAAGAAAATATCTAGCCTACACCAGAATAACCAATTGATAATAACTAAGAAGTGACACACATTTTAAACCTGAGTTAACGTCATGTTTTTAAGCTGACTATTAATGAGAAAGAATATGCAAATGGGAAGAAAAAAAAAAAGANCGAGTTAACGTCATGTTTTTAAGCTGACTATTAATGAGAAAGAATATGCAAATGGGAAGAAAAAAAAAAGAATAGGGTCGTGTGTTAAGTAAACTATTTCCAGAATAGGTGGACTGTCATCCCACACTCGGCTGTAACCATTGAATTATAGGCAACCAAACTGCAGAGAAGAAAAAAGAGAAAGTGATCACCTGAACACCAGATATGGCTTTTACAACGGTTGACTTCCCGTGTGCCACATGACCAATTGTGCCTGAGGGAAAAATCTCAGTTTCATTCATTTGATTCAATACTAATATTATAACATCTAAAAAGGCAAGAACTAGATGTTGAGTAGACACCCTAAGTTCAGATCATGAACACCACTTTGTTGATCAACGTGAGAAGAAGGCAGTTGAAGAATTTCGTAAGTATAAGATTACCAANTAACATCTAAAAAGGCAAGAACTAGATGTTGAGTAGACACCCTAAGTTCAGATCATGAACACCACTATGTTGATCAACGTGAGAAGAAGGCAGTTGAAGAATTTCGTAAGTATAAGATTACCAATATTGATTGTAGCCTGACGAGAAATAACTTCTAGTGAAAGTGGATGTAGTGTCGCAACATCCAGCTTGCTTAAATCCTGCTCCATCAGACCTTTTCGAGACATCTTGGCTGTTCTTGAGGGACTCTGAACTTCAACAGAAGTGAACTCTGAAATATGCAGGGTCAAGCGAGGAGAAGGGACTGTCACTTCAAAAAACACTTACAACCTGCATGATATGTCAAAGACAATTTAGGATGGTTTTATATCATTGACTATCAGAAACCCTATTTTATTCCTAAATTTACTTACTGATTGCCTCAAACCTCAGTCACATAAGCCATGGATCACACAAGTCAAGGTCCGAATGATTACCACTGATGCAGTCAAAACTATGCTGGCCAGAATCCCCAGATAATTGAAGCTGTTCACAAAAAGTTACAGGTTGCATGTAGAAGCAACTCGAGACTCACCACTAGAGAATTACAGAGGTATCCTACCCAAAAATGGGAGATCAAACTGTATTGATATCTTCATGTTATGTAAATAGGGAGCAACTACATCACAGAATTTCAAGTTTTTTTTTTTAAATTTCTGCAGTACATGATGAGATTATGGGTTTTCTACCGAAGTGAGACCGCATAAGAATGGATTCAGGATGCTTAAATGTCCGGAAATGAAAGTATGATACTATTGACACCAACAACACAGGATCCGTCTGTGTCGGTACTCAATCCGACACAGACGGATCCAGTATGTTTTAACAATGTTTTATCCTCAGGAATGAACTATAAGTATTCTCATAAAAACAAAACAACTAAATAATGAAAGTCATGTCCGTTTTTGGCTTTATGTACTATGAGCAATAAGAACAGAATCTTGAGTGTTTCATTTCACCTTCTTTTCCAATACTTATTCATCCATCTTTATCTTTATAAAACTAACATTTCCCTTCCCTCCCCTCCCCTCCCCTCCCCTCTCTCCCTCTCACACACAACCCTCTCTACGGATGAGACATCAAAATACCTCTCTCTCTTCTCCTTCGCCTCTCAATCTCAATTTCACTGCTCAAACTGAAAAACACATGAAAAAATGATGTATAAACACACACACACATATGTACTATATGTGCACAAATATGTCATAAGAAATCAAATGATTTGCCAAAAAATAAGCAAAGATTGTTGTGAAATTCCACCACAAATAGTCGTCAAATAAAGAAGAATCGTTGAAATCGAAACGGAAGAGAAGTGAGAGATCAATTGCGAGACAAAAAAAAATAAATTTATAGATATATGTACACACACACACACATATATATATGTAAGCGTGAAGCGAGAGAGAGAGAGAGAGAGAGAGACTTACCGGTCACAAGTATCTAGGGCAGCCGTCGGGAGCTGTCCGATGCGGTTTGAGAGCGCCGATAAACGAAGACGGCGGAGTGGTACTGGCTTCCACTTCTAGGGATACTGATGATATTTAATGTTGACATCCGAATCCTTTTAATTTAGTTAAATTACCAAAGAGACCCATAACTTTAGGTTTCTTTATATAAAACGAATATTTTTTAATTTAATTTTCATTTTGTTTTTGGTTAATCAAAATTCCAATTGAAACGAAAAGGACTGCACCAATGATTCAAAAATTTTAAAAAAATAATGTAATTTTAAGGAAAACACTTCGGGAAATAGATTAATTTAAAATAAGTTGAGTGTAAACAACTTCAATCTATGTTGAAGCAAATTGATATAGGCTATTCCCACAAGAATTAAAGTAACTTCAACGCTTTCATCTCAAATAATAAATTGATCACGTAAAGAGACATTAGCTATGGCTACGTAAAAACAGTTTCAAATTAGGTAGTCTTACCAAATTTGAAAGAGGCTCTCAAGCATACAGAACATCGATTACCAATTATTTTTTTAGAACTCTGAGATATTTTGTGATGATAATTTATATTATTGTCGAGGAATGCTTGCAAACTTACGAACCCAATTCTCCTTGAATGTAACTTGCTTTCCGAGTTTTGATTTCCTCCCCTCTTCTTGCCCTTTAATCCGCTTTGTTCTCTCAGTTGTCAACATCCGATAGAAATAAAAACAACTAAATGAATGAAGTAAACCCATTTTTTTGGGAATCTCCATAAAAATTGAAGGAGTTGGCAACGCGCTTTGCCTTTGTCCCCGTCCTGTGCTCATAGTACTCCACAACTGTCGCCCCCTGCTAATGCAGCTACTGCAAGCGTTCGAGCATTCAACCTGGTTTGGAAATCAATGGAAATGAATGTTTGAATATTAGAATTTTTATCATTATTGTAACTCGTACAGGTCTATGAACAATCAATAAAAACTAACAGGAGTTCGGAGAAAATTATACATTCATAGGCATATGCAGAAATTATATTCAGAACTGTTATTTGACTCCGTAAGAATCTCAACAAGTTTACAATTTATTTGTAGGCAGAAATTAAAAATCTATAACTCTAGGCCCATGATTTCCAACAACTATGCCCAAAAAATTAACCAGAATTGCATAAAATATGTAATAAATTTGCAAAATTGTATTATTATGTAAACAAAACAAAACCCATTCCACTGCTGAGCAACCTAGGTGGAAAATTAGGCCTGTCCAAAAAACACTATATTAATTCTCGATTTATTTATTAATTCATATCTAACAAATCATGTTATATCAGATNAATATTAATTCTCGATTTGTTTATTAATTCATATCTAACAAATCATGTTATATCAGATTAGTATTGTATATAAATCATGTATAATTGATATATAAATAAGTCGTATCGTGTATTTTTGTTGATTGGTTTTAACTATATCAAATTTGTTTATTAATCGTGTTATATTGAGTCTACTTAGTTATAAAACGAGTGACTTAAAGAAGACCAATATTCTCTAATTTCAACATTCAATGTTTTTTTCTTTTTTCCCCTCAATTTTCTCCGGAAACAAACAGAAAAAATTTCATAAGTAACGCAAATGCATGAGGTGCATGTGTAGTGTACCCTCGCATGAATGAACTTGACGCTGCGTTTCATGTCGGGTCGAGACCAATTGTAAGCAATCGAACCCACTAGTCTAGATGTTCTGTCTTTGAAATGCAGCCCAAACATTTTTTACGTGGACTCAATACTGTGTGGGCCACCTGTATCAATCGCTAGCCCAACCCAACCCGTAAGCTTAACTGGTCATCTTCGATTCAAAACTCAGCTCTGTGTGTGTGTGTGTGTGTGAGAGAGAGAGAGAGAGAGAGAGAGAGAGATGGCATCGGGGTGGGGAATCACAGGGAACAAAGGAAGATGCTACGATTTTTGGATGGATTTCAGCGAGTGCATGTCTGGATGCCGAGAGCCCAAGGACTGTTCTCTTCTCCGTGAAGACTATCTTGAATGCCTTCACCACGCCAAAGAGGTCAGCCTCTCTCTCTCTCTCTCTCACACACACACAAACACACAGCGTATGATTTGACTCTATAGAACCCTGATTTGTAGGGGGTGTATCTGTTTGAGGAAATTCACACCTAATATGATTTCATCTCTTGTGATATTTTAATGAATTTACCCTAATTTTGTGCTAAAATGCACCCAATTTATTGTTTATGAAAATTGATGTGGGATTTTAATATGAGGGCTGCCAATTTGTCTAACTGGGTAATATACTTTGCATTCAATTACTATAGTCATTCTTGTTTATCAAGTGCAGAAATTTAATATGTTTATATAGAAACAGAGACTTTGGCATAAGATTTCTAGCATATTTTGCTTAAACCAAAAATATTTATGTAATATGATTGATCTGCACTCCCTTGAATTGAAGAGAAAAATATATGGATTTTATGCCCTGGGGAGGAATTGAAGAAAAACTGGTCTATGAATTGAAGAATGTGGACTCCGAGTCCAATTCCAACTCGAACATGTGGATTCCATTCCAAGCTTCCATACACATTCTAAGAATGTAAAGGCAGCTATTCTTTGTGATACAAAATGCTGGCAATCATGAGGCAATATTCCTATTGCTTAGTTCTTAGCTAAGATAGTGGCAATGATAGCAACTTTGAGGTTGGCAATGAAATGCAGTTGTCAAGAAGTTGGTGATTAACTGATTATATATTCTGATGAGATAAGTGTTGTTTGAAATGGTTCCATGTATCCTGAGATGCTGTGGTTCGTGAAGCCACTTGGTTGTAGCCGCAGATGTGAAAGGCGGAGCTGCAGTTTATAGTTAGACTTAACCTCTGTTGAGTTGTTACTAAGATTGTGATATACTAATTCAACCATTAAATCCAACGGCATCTTGCTGAAATTCATAGCCCGTCGCTGTATGTAGGTTAAGGAATGGTGAGCATTGGTTGTGATTAATGTCATTGCTGCTGGAACACATTTTATTACATATTCTGATGTCTAAGAGGTAATCTTGAAATTCTTTGGCAGTACCAACGAAGGAACCGGGTATATAAAGAGGAGCAGCGTCAAATAAGAGCAGCTGCACAAAAGGCAAAAGGGGAAGGTGGAGATGTTGTTCATCTTTAATTCTTGAATTTATCATAAACCTATTGGGAATTTATCATAAACCTATTGGAGTTGCAAATATTGGTTAAGTTGTGCAATCTCATTTTTATGAGGGTTTGATATGATTTAATGCTAAGCTCCTTTTGTTGTTCCCAAATGAATCAACATTTGATTTTTTGCAAATTTGGAAGGATATTGTCAATCTGTACTTCCTTTATGATAGTAATGCATAATGTTGCTTATGAAACATGTGTTGTCTTCCAATAATATTTGCTGCATTTCTATCACTTGTTCATAGTTAGTGAACAACAAAGCTCTGGTTCTTGCAATCTACTCTGCATTTCAGCAGTGTATTTCAGTTGTGTTGATGTTATATGTTACCTTGGGCAAGGAGTTTTTGAGTGGTAAGTAGCTTTGGCCACAGTGAAAATCATATTGATTTGAAAAGAAGAAAAATGTGTTTATTGAAATGTAGACGAACTTTTATTGTGTAGTTAGTCTGACTGTCTGAGTAAGGCTGTGTGAAGAAACCGTTGTGCAGGTGATTGTTGGGTCATTCAAGTGAAATCTCCTGTCTCATCTACGATCAATACAAGGATGGAATCCCCTTTCTCTGGTCGCACCTGAAGATTTCTCCAAGCAGAACTTGAGTCTGATTATGCCATGCATGCGCGCACTTGTCCAGTCTCTGGCAGTGAATAGTAGTTACTCAAGCTAACAAGTCATCTTCGAAGACTTGGCTGCAAGGTTCGATGTTATCTTTGAAACATGAAATTTTTGGTAGCTTGATCTTCTCATATTTTGATGATGCACGGNTTTTCTGTTAGTTTTTCCCCTATCCATTCAATAGGGGTATCTCCTTCTAGTTATTTCTATTTCGTGCGATTAAGATCCTTTTCATTACACTTTCTCAATTTCAATCACATACCATTGATGTAGGTAAAACACGCTNAGTGAAATCTCCTGTCTCATCTACGATCAATACAAGGATGGAATCCCCTTTCCCTGGTCGCACCTGAAGATTTCTCCAAGCAGAACTTGAGTCTGATTATGCCATGCATGTGCGCACTTGTCCAGTCTCTGGCAGTGAATAGTAGTAACTCAAGCTAAAAAGTCATCTTCGAAGCCTTGGCTGCAAGGTTAGATCTTGTCTTTGAAACATGAAATTTTTGGTAGCTTGATCTTCTCATATTTTGATGATGCACGGGGTGATAGCCACCGGCTGGTTTTTTGTTATTGTTCGTAGCGTAGAAACTCTCATCACAAGTAATTCTACTGTTGTTTTTTGTTCCTGTTAGTGACATAGAATCATCTCGTCACAAGTAGTTGATTAATGGATGCAATGGGGCAGTTTCATTAGCGGAATGAGTAATGCTAGAGGGACTTAATTTGGAGACCTAATCAGGGATCTAATTCAATGTAGTCATTGGTTTGATTATGAGTTCTAATGTTTGATGAAATTCACTTTTAATTCAACGGTAATTGAATAGGTCCAAACAGTATTCTTCTTATCAAAGAAGGGTAACTCATACTTGAATCTTGTAATTGTCGAGAGCAGAAAAATGACTTATCAAATAAAGGGCCACTGCCTGGTCACCCTTGTATTGGTGTCTCCCAATCATGACACCTAAAATCAACAACTCCTCCATTAGCTTTGTTGACTAAAGCCATCTAACTTTTTCTCACACATTTACAATCCCATATGCATCACCCTGGCCATNGTCTCATCATAAGTAATTCTACTGTTGTTTTTTGTTCCTGTTAGTGACATAGAATCATCTTGTCACAAGTAGTTGATTAATGGATGCAATGGGGCAGTTTCATTAGTGGAATGAGTAATGCTAGAGGGACTTAATTTGGAGACCTAATCAGGGATCTAATTCAATGTAGTCATTAGTTTGATTATGAGTTCCAATGTTTGATGAAAGTCACTTTTAATTCAACAGTAATTGAATAGGTCCAAACAGTATTCTTCTTATCAAATAAGGGTAACTCATACTTGAATCTTGTAATTGTCGAGAGCAGAAANACTGTATGTAGGTTAAGGAATGGTGAGCATTGGTTGTGATTAATGTCATTGCTGCTGGAACACATTTTATTATATATTCTGATGTCTAAGAGGTAATCTTGAAATTCTTTGGCAGTACCAACGAAGGAACCGGGTATATAAAGAGGAGCAGCGTCAAATAAGAGCAGCTGCACAAAAGGCAAAAGGGGAAGGTGGAGATGTTGTTCATCTTTAATTCTTGAATTTATCATAAACCTATTGGGAATTTATCATAAACCTATTGGAGTTGCAAATATTGGTTAAGTTGTGCAATCTCATTTTTATGAGGGTTTGATATGATTTAATGCTAAGCTCCTTTTGTTGTTCCCAAATGAATCAACATTTGATTTTTTGCAAATTTGGAAGGATATTGTCAATCTGTACTTCCTTTACGATAGTAATGCATAATGTTGCTTATGAAACATGTGTTGTCTTCCAATAATATTTGCTNATTTCTGTTAGTTTTTCCCCTATCCATTCAATAGGGGTATCTCCTTCTAGTTATTTCTATTTCGTGCGATTAAGATCTTTTTCATTACACTTTCTCAATTTCAATCACATACCATTGATGTAGGTAAAACACGCTACTTATAAGTGTGTCTTTACCTATACACAGTGTGTGCATGATTTATTATGTATTTTAAGGGAAATGCAATGCATACCAAAATGTTTACAAAAAAATATTTTTATCAAATGAGTTGACACCTCCAGATCACTCTTGGACCCACCAAATGCTGATCAAAATTGTTTTTGATTGGATATGAAGTTATCAGCTCATTTGATAAAAACACTTTTTTGGTAAAAATTTTGGTAAGTATAACATTACTCTTTATTTAAAGTGTAATAGAGAAGAACTGAATCCCATCCCATGCGATCTAGACCCTCACCATTCGTGCACCAAGCGAGTTCTTATCCACTGGATTGACATATTAATCTCACTTTGTAACATCATCATCATATTTGGACCAAATGAAAAAGTTGCATTGTGCTTGATAACAAACTAGGGTGGATCTTTCAACCTTTGGCATGAGTAGTGCTACTTCAATCTAATTCGTTCATCAAATTTATTGGCATAATTCATTGTAGTTGTTGAATTAGCAAAGAATTTCAATTTAGATGGAGTTTGCAGTCAATTCAATTATTGAGTGTATTATGTCAACAAATTAGATCAATAAATTTAGTATGAATAACATTATTGCTTTGAAATTAAGGTTGCTGATCAGAGATCAAATATAATATAATAGAAAAAAAATTGGATCTACATTGAAATGGATCCTATATAAAATTACCATTGGGCCAAGGATAGGACTAGAATTAAAAGAATTCAAGGGAAATATTGGGTATCTCAACTTCCTTGAGACTTCACTCTCTAAACTCACTCTTAGTGTATGATAACAAATGAAGCATATCATAAATTTAGGTATTTATACTTTGACACGTTCCTTTACTTACATATTAGATTTTGAGGTTAGTACGTAAAAATCTTTTAATTATTGGAGTGATGGTTAGATTTGAATACAGACTTTTTTGCTCGGATATTATATTAAACGATTATTTATTCTAAAATTTTAATCTATTAAAGATAATGTGACTTAAGTATTTATTGGGATCAATTTTATAAATGCCCAAGCATTTTGAACAAACCATATATGTTTTTTTGGGTTGAAGACACTACCACCCATCCATGGCTGAAGATTCAAATTGCCCAAACTTTGCCCATGTGCCTATCACATGAGCTATGTTGAAGATATTTATACGAAAATTTTATCGTCAAAAATCAAACAACTTAAAATCATCGGTGATATTTTAAGTAGTAATAAAAATAAACTGCGAATTCATACGTTTTTACTTTGAATTTTGACAATTCTTTTAAATTAAACTACGAAAAATTTATCATTCATAAATATTTTAATTTCAAACGTTTCTTTAACCAAATTGAGAATGAGAGATGAAATCAGTGTAGGTAACTGACTAGGACACTCCAACTAAAAAAAATAAAAAAATGTATATTTAGCGTTTTAGCTCCGTCGGTAAACGTACGTACATGTGCCTAAAATAAGTTATTTTTCTCTCTCTTCGTCGTCCCCTATGCTATGTATGTACATCATTGGTGAGATTAATTACCATTTTTAAACCCATAATTATTTTCAAAGCACGTCCAAACCCCTATATTATAACGCTAACACCAAAATCAAACCAAACCAAACCAAACCAAAACCATCTCCGCTCATTTCAGATGTGAAAAAAAACACATCGAACACACAAAACACTTTCATCCACAAAACCTAAACAATGATTGAAGAACGGCGAGGGGCTCCCTACGGCGTCCTCTTGGCGGTGGTGGTGGTGCTAGTGTTGGTGGGTCCGACACTACTGGGCGACCAAGGTGCAGCCATAACCGAATTCATAGCTGAATTCATAGCTGAGCTTCTGAGTCCAGTGGGTCTCTTCCTACTTCCCATAGCCCTCCTCCTCACCATCCAATTCCTCTCTTCTGATAGGGGATCTTTCATCTCCGGCATCTTCTCCACCGGCGAGCCCAACTCCATTGGGTCACCCGTCGGCGTCGCTCTCGTGCTTATTCTCGTTCTGTTCCTTCTCTACTACCGGGTCTCCATCTTCGGCGGCGGGGATGACGAGTCTGAGGAATAATGGCTGTACTGTTTGTTGACTGTGCTCTGTTTTCTTTTGTTTTTCATGTGCACTATACATATATATACTGGGTGTAGTGTGGTACGAACGCAAAGAGAGAGAGAGAGNTATGTGTACTATACATATATATACTGGGTGTAGTGTGGTACGAACGCAGAGAGAGAGAGAGAGAGAGAGTTTGATGTATTAACATGGAGGTGATTGTAATATACAGAAATACCCAGAAGAGTGGTTGGCATATGAGTTTTTGANCATGTGCACTATACATATATATACTGGGTGTAGTGTGGTACGAACGCAAAGAGAGAGAGAGAGAGAGAGAGAGTTTGATGTATTAACATTGAGGTGATTGTAATATACAGAAATACCCAGAAGAGTGGTTGGCATATGAGTTTTTGAGATTTTGAGGGTATTGAATCATCATTGAGACCGTGCGTGTTGAAATTTTCAACTTTAGATCGGAAATGGAGTAGGGTTTGTATAATTGCATTGTAGCCACTAGGCATATCCCAGATCTCCATTTGAACTTGGAAAGGTGGTTATAGTCCGCCACCAACACCGAGGACCGCCGGTTGCCCGTGGCGGAGTGGTGTTTGTCTCGGCCCTGGCAGCTCGTAAATTTGTTTCTTTTTTTTTTTTGGTCTGGTTTTTGTCGTGTCTGTTGTTGAGTTTTGATTTGTGGTTCTAATTTGTTCCTGTTCTCTTCAACGCTGCACGTGGCCTGTTTTGTTACATTTTTATCCCTTTTCATAGATCACATATTCCGGATAGCCTTTGGCTGTGTGCGAGTTATATGGACACTATGTCAATCCTATTTTTAAGTAGACGTGTTGTAATTGTTTTAAAATTAAAATAAAAAATAAAAAATTTATATATTTATATATTTTTTGATGGTGTTTAAATTTGTGTTGATTGCTCGCTCAAACTCTGAAATAATCAGTATAATTTGAACTAGTTTAAGACAAGTTCTTAGAAAAATAAAAATGGTAGACCCTTAAAGACTGTGTAAAGTATCGAATCTACATATCTTGTTTACTAAAAAACAAACTTAATCACTTAACCATGTCTAAGAGTTTCATAGATCATATTTGTTTTATGTTAAATTTAACAAATGTGAGATGGTTTAGTGGGGTATTAGATGAATTTTTCACTCTAAGGTTGGAAGTTCGAATCTTGTAGTTTATATTACGACTCAGTAGTTAACCGTTATACTAACTTAATTAAGTTCTTTTTCGAAAGGAGTAACAGACATGGTCAGAGGTCTCATAATCTCACCAGTGAGAGCCTATTAAAGTGATCTCTGAATGTTTTTCTTTTGCCCCCATCCTTTTTTTAAACCAACAAAGAAAAAAAAAACAAATGATACTATTTGAATTTAAAAAAATTGATTTAATTTATTAATTTAATCAATAAATAAGTTTAAAACTGACTGTCATAACAACATTATTGAATAAATTATGTCACCCAAATTGTTAGATGATCAAATTAAATCAATTTTTCAAATCCGTTTATATTACTGATTTACTCTTAATAAATTATTGCAATCAGTGTTGCACAGTCAATGAAGTTAGGTGAGTCTACAGTTCATCAGTTGCCATGTGGATTTTTTTTAAATTTTACACCTGACCCAGATTCGAATTGCAGCATGCTGATACTTACAAGGGCGGGTTCAGATCGCCTAGCCAAAAACCAAGAAGGGTTCAGATCAAGGCCACCATTTTTCTTTTGTTTTTTTGTCCGACACTATTAATTACATAGCAAGGAGGATGACGAAGTTCAAGCACACGATGGTAAGATCCAAGAGCGGGGTGGTCATCGCTTGAGTAGTGTTGGTGTGTGGACTATTGTATGTTATATGTGCATGCTTTTGTCCAAAAACAACAAAGTGCGTCTCACATCGCTTGATCAGTACTAAAGATTAGAGTTTAAGTGGCCTATTCTCAATTCCTCTTCTTAAGAGGATTTGGTAGGTGGGTTCCTCTCTTGGTCAGTGTGCTCGAGTAATTTTGATGTGTGAATTATTGTGTGTTATATGCGCATGCCTTTGTCCCAAATCAGAGCGGGGTGGTCGTCGGGGTGGTCGTCATTACGCATCCGCTAACCTTGGCCTTTTTTTTGACATAATATTATAATTTTGGAATGTCAATGCCCAAGAGTCTAGACCTGGTCTGTTGGTTAAGCTGCAATCATCAAGACCTTAAATTACTCAAAAGTCTAAACTGTTGAAAGAGATACTCTACTAACCATAGGATTAGTCTTGATCCCAAAATAGGCTGCATACACTTTTTTTAAATAAAAAAAAAATTACACCTAAATTTTCTGAGATTTTTCACTTAATCACTCAGACCTCTAACATTTAAAATATTATACACAGACTTTTTAAAATTTGTACATGGGTAACACTTAAACCTTGCTATAAATATATCTGTTAATAAATTACACGCAGACCCTCTAAACTTTGGAAACATATATTATGTAGACCCCTTAAGTTTAAAATATTATACTTAGACCAAAAATATTTCAATTAAAAATAAAATATCAAATATTTTTAAAATTTACAATTAAAATTCATGTTATATTGTATCATTTATTGAAATAAAATCAAATTTTAATTTTAATTTTTTCTTAAAAAATCGTAATTAGTATACAATTATATTGTCTATTGAATAGTATAATTATATATTAATTATGATTTTTTTTAAAAACCTAAATTTTTATTTTTGATTTTATTTCAATAAATGACATAATAGAACATGAATTTTGGTTATAAAATTTTTGATATTTTATCTTTGATTGAAATATTTTTTATTTAAGTATAATATTTTAAACTTAAGGGGTCTAAATTTTATATACTTACAAACTTCAAAGGGGTTTAAGTGTAATTTATTAACGGATATATTTACATTAAGGATCTAAGTGTTACGCGCATATAAACCTCAAAAAATCTGTGTATAATATTTTAAATGTCAGAGGGTTTGAGTGATTAAGTGACAAACCTTAGGAGGTTTGAGTGTAATTCTCCCTTAAAAAAAAAGAGAAATTTAAAAGTCAGTATAAAAATTTAGATTTAATTGAGTTAAACTAAACTAAAAAAACTTATTTAGCTCTAAGTGCATTTTTTTTTTTGAAAAAAAGACTAAAAGACCATTTATTATTCTCTCTCCATTACTATCTCTTCCTTATTTCTCTCTTTTACAATGATAATTTATTTTTTTAAAATATATAAAAAATTTATTTAATTTTTTCATCTCTCTCCCTTATTTTTTTTTTCTCTCTCTTCTTGTTTTCTCTTATCGTTACTCTTTCTTTCCTTATTCTCTCTCTTTATATTGACGTTACAACAACACAATTACATTAATCAGTTATAACAATTAGTTATAATTACTCTAGAATATATCAAACAATTACTCATGTGTTCTAATAAATTAAATAGTTTCACTAATTACAAAAATTAAAGAGTTACATAATTTAGTATCACGATATTGTTACACTAATTATATACACCAAATTGGGTTTAACATTACACAAAAAAATTACCATTATACCAAATTTGACAAATTGAGTTGGTATTATAATTTTGTATAATTGTTTGATATAACTGTTTGGTTTATTAGAACACACGAGTAACTATTTGGTGTATTATAAAATAATTATAACTGATTGATATAACTGATTAATGTAATTGTGTTGTTGTAACGTTAATGTAAATAAAAAGAGAGAGAGAAAACAAGGAGAGAGAGTAATGGTGAGAAAAAATTGGGACGAGATAGAGGGAGAGAGAGTAATTGAGTTTCTGTAGCCGAATCATGGTTTTGTTTTTATTGTTTCATGCTCTCTATGATTGCTAGGAAATATGTCCCCGATTTTTTTTTTGATTATGTATAAATTTTTGCCTTTGCTTAGATACTATTTATTTTTTTACAAAAATTTAAGTCTAGGGTTTAAGTTTTATATATTCAATCCAATCTTGAATATATGAATTATTCAATTACGTTTTTAATTAACATTGATTTGGAACATATTTTTTTCTCTCTTACTATGTATCTTTAGGAAACAATGTGCTAGAGACAAATCTTGTAATTGTGCATAATTTTGATACTTCATTTGGTTAATATTTGAAGTAATTGGGTTTGGTAATTGCACCCAAATAATAACCCTCATTCGTTCTCCCAAATTGATTTGCATGAAAATTTCATGAATTTCATCTCCTTTATGCATTTTGAGATTTGGGATTGACATTTTTTTTTTGGAACAATTAATATTGAATGAATTACTAATTCGATTAATGTTGTGCAAATTCAGGTCTATCAGAGATTATTATAGAGGTTGTGGAGAGTAAAAACTTTCTCTCTGATAGTAATTCTTACGTAATTGTAATGTGAATTTTGTTGATTTATTGGAGTAGACATTGATTTAAAAATAATATATGTCATTTTGTTGTGTGATGATAATTGCTTGAGAATGAAAATTTTATAGAATGTTTCTAAATTTTTGAGAAAGTGGTTGTACCACACAATTTTATGTTTGGGATGTCACTTTTTCGAGTATTTATATGGTGCATTTGTTATGGTTCTATTCATGTATGAAAGAATAGTTTTAAGTTACTTTAGATGCATAAAAAGAGTATGTTTATTTTTCAACCTCATCCATTTTACTTGATCTTTTGTACAAGCACAAATTGATTTGATTGATCCAATTAAACTTAAGGAATGTCTTGTGGGGTTTATAGTCTAAACTTTCAACTTAATGTACGACTGTCAAAATTTGACACGACACGATTAACCGACACGAATTAAGTGAATTTGGGTAAAAATTTAACAGATTTGAGTGATAAATGGGTTGACACACTAAACACGTTTAATAAATAAGCCGTGTTCGGGTGAGACCTGTCAAACCGTTTATTACACGTTTAGTCCTTTAAATAAAATTAATATAATAATAAATTAATATTTATTTAAAAAAATTAGTAAGAAAAAAAGAAGTAAAATAATAGTTCAAAAACAAAAAAGAGGAGATAAGGAACACTTCAAAGACAAAGGCAAATGTTATTTGTTCCACATTAAAAAATGAGGAGAAATGAGGAGGATTGAGTTGCCTATAAAAAACAATGACCTCTCGTTTTTTTTTTAAGCCTTCAAATTTTATTTGTCCCACATTGAAAAATGAGGGGAGATGAGAAAAATTGAGTTGCATATAAAAAGTAATGACCTCTTACTTTTTTTTTTTTTTAAATCTTCAAGTCTTATTTGTCCCACATTGAAAAATGAGGGAAGATAAAGTAGGTTGAGTTACCTATAAAAAATAATGACTTCTTACTTTATCTTTTTAGGCTTTCAAGTCTTATTTTTATGAGATTTGACTAAAAAACCTTTTTTTTTGGGATAAATGTAATTGGCAAAAAAAAAAATTAAAATTTGTTAATATAATTTTTTTAAAATTAAACGGGTTAAACGAGTCGTACAAATTTATATATTTTTCACCTGTCACCCATTTAACCCGATACATAACTGTTTAACCGACACATTTGACATCTCTAACTTAATGCATGTCTATGTTTAGTGTTCGATTGTTTCGTATTCAAGAACAATGTTATTTATTTATTTATTTTCTAAAATTGCATAATGCCTTCAAGCACAGGTTAGAGAGGCAGTTTAGGCTTTCAACTTAGTACGCATCCGAGTTCAGTGTTCAATTTTTTTTTTAATTGTACCCTGCCTATAAGCACAAGTTATTCCTAATTTTATATATAAACGGGCTCAAATAGAATCTAAAAATACTCATTTTCCAAATAAGTTTAAAAAATTATTTAAGCATGGCTCATCCGAACTTGAGTCGAGTCTTATTCAAACATGAGTAGCTCAGCTTAACTATCAACCCTATATACTTAGATTGATATAAACTTTGATTAAACACGACAGTAATCTAATTTACTACTGCTTATCAATGACACTAATTTAATATATTAACAAATAGATCGAACATGAATTCCAAAAAAAAATTTAAGACAAGAATCAAAATCAGCATACTTACACAACTCATAGACAGTCATAGTCATGACAGTATGGAACTCGACCATAGTTGCCTTCATCCAGCCATCATAGTGCTCGAACTGAATCATACATTATACTAAAAATTCATGTCTTGATGCTCATGCATCTCAAAATCCTCACCTTGCTTTAGGCATCAACCCAACTACAAGAAAGAAAACAGCTCGTAAGCAGTAGATACAAGAAAACTACGAGCTCATCTTATCATGAACTAAACTAATTCGGTTTTTAATGATAGTTCACCGAGCTTGCTAAGCAATCAATACATAAGCTATGAGGACAAACCCCAAAATATAATGCATTATCGCAAATGAAAAGTGAAACGACATCCTCCTCTAGACAGTTCTTGATCACCATGGCAGACAGGTGCGCGGCCAAAAGTCCACACCAGCACCAGAAAGGCTAATGCCTGGTTATATATGTGCAACTGAACTCGACTACTTTGTGTTATCTACCAGCCACTGCCTTGAGCTCAAAAAATAATGTCTGCCAGGGTCATAATCATGCAATGAAAATGCACCTGAGAACTCCAAGGGGTTCTATCCAAAACCTGCCTAAACAAAAGAAACAAATAAAAGTATCGTTAAAACTGGTAACTATGGGAGGCATGGTGATCCAGTAACTGAGCAAATACACAGGTGTGAGCAGATAGGTTAAAATACAAATATCACCACAATCATAACCCACAGTACAAAACCTTCATTGAACAAGTTGAGGCGAAGTGGATTTGGTAAAAATGCCCAGAAGTACTTGATAATTCATGATGAGTGTGCATTTCGCTGAGTTTAGCTGATAAATATTGGAAGGGACAAAAATCCATAGTCGCACATTCTGCAGCCAATTTACATTCTTGAAATTGGCTGAGGCTCACCATCGTGAGATTGGGATATCTTAAGCCATTATTTATTTTGTGGCTGCAGAACATGGTAGCATCTGGAGCAGCCAATTGTATTCAAATTCACAAAACCTTCATTAGTGACATATCACCACCTTTCTCAGAAGGTGAAATGAATTTATGAATATGATTTTAAACAGTGATATTTGCTTTCATTTCAGCTTTTCACAATTACAATACAGTGCAACGAGGATCAGGGAAAAAAACTTTTCATCAGTGGAAGAAAAAAACTTAAATCACAAAATTTTAAAAATGTACATAAAGTATCGGTAAAAGAATCCACAACCAGGCAATATTCTGCACCACGAAAAAGTTAGCAAAACAACTTAACAACACAAACTATATTATAAAAAGAAAAAAAAATCCATCCCATTTATGAGAAAAGAAAATTTAAGCCAACCTTCATGCTACCCCAAAATTCTGTAGCCTGTCACAGTGAGGTGTTGGCAAGTTTCTGCTCCATTGTCGCCTCTGGAGTTCTACATGACAATAGCGCCCAAGCATATTTTTGTAATCCTTGATCACATTGTTCTCAATGTTAGCTCTAGCAGGACTTCCAAGGGGATAATTTTGATCAAATTCAGGCGATTTCACATAAAACTCCACTCCATGGTTCTCAGTCATCTTCTGAAACTGATAGGAATAATTCCTCTGCAAGGAATAATCCGGTTCTGAAAAAGGCAGGTAAGCAAGCAAGATAATTATCAAAAACGGTAATATCTGAAGAAGCAGCATCAAATTAAGCCCAGTCCCACCAAAATCTTCCCTCTGTTGACCATTTGTTTCTCTAGTCCTGTAAACATGAGTCGTCTGAAACGTGTTTGCCTGGCCAAAGAATGCCCTGAATATCTCATCAGGATCAAAATCATCATCAAACAAATCATGTCCAGTTCTCCTCCTCCTTCGCCTAACATTATGCTGCTGGTTGTACTCAAATTCATCAACCAAACCCGTTTGATCGTATTGTCTCCTCGATTCATCATCACTCAAGCACTTGAACGCCTTGCTAACCTGTTTAAATGCCTCCTCAGACCCTGGTGCCTTGTTTTTGTCTGGATGAACTTTCAATGACAGTTTCCGATAGGCCTTCCTAATCTCCTCAACCGAACAACCCTTTTCCACACCAAGGATCTCATAATAGTCCTTATTTCTCTTAATTTTCCTAATCAACTGCACATGTTCCTCGGTATAAAGTGGCTCTCCATTAGAAACGTCATCAAATTTGAACTTACCCGACCCGTTCCTAGTATTATCTACCGTCTTTTCATCAATTGACTGACTAGAGGATGATGAATCTAGATTTTCACACGCAGCCAAAAGATCGTCCATCGACAAACTATAGTTAAGCCGACGTGCAATCCCAATGAACTTGAGTGCCCGTTGCTTATTACCCGAAGCAATTGCCTCTTTGGCAATGCCAATACATCTTAAAGCCTCGTCCTTGTTACTATCCATAACGATTTCACAAAACCCACTTCAAAATCCAACAAACCCACTTCAAATATTGAAGTGCTCGATAAAATCAACCCCTAAAATTCCAAAATCCGGCTTTTAGCAATTAAAATCGAAACCCAATCACATCAAATTCATCAACAAGGACATCAAGCTGAAGGAGAAATCAAGATCTACGGTTTCGTATGACAATCTGGTTCCTATAATTTAGAAAAACAGCAACATAAATTAGGGTTCCACCGAATTGTCAAGTAGCTACCAATGATTATGTATTAGAAATACACATAAAATCGAAGTAAATTAAGGCCTAACAAATTGTAAAGGATCGCATGTCAGGTGAATTTTCGCTGAAAAATCAAACCATGCTTACCTGAACCGAAATGTGATGACCAATGCGGCCGAGAGAGAGAGAGAGAGAGATGAGAATGTCCTTAACAAGAGTCAAGTCCACTGTCTGCCACGATAAGTAAGTAAATGGGTTTTGCTGTATTTCTAAGAAATTTGGAGGCCAAAAAGTTTTGACCGTCGATTTCAAGATCAAACTTCCCGACTAATTTCAATTAACTCTCTATATCAAAATTTATCGCTAATTGTTCTTTGGATCACTTTTTCTAGATCTAACCTTTTGCGTTTGAAGAGGAGTTTTTGTGCATAGACCCAAATTAACTACCGACTACGGGTCCAAATGAATTCGGTTAATGGGTTCATGGATCCAAATGACTTAGTCATATGCATAATTTTGATGCATTAAACATTTCAAATTTATATCAAATGAGTTAACAAATATAATTTTAATACATAAATTTTAATTTTAAAGTCAACTTGGTCAAAAAAATAATCACATTATGCCCACGTGGCTCTTTTTCTTTAAGATTATTGGCAAATTTGAACCGGGGACTTAAATGAAATAGAAATTAAAGTTTAAGGGCTTAATTATTTTAATTGGTAGTTTATAGATTAAATAGAAATCAGATGTAATCTTTGAGTCTTAATCACTGTTCTTGTGTGCAGATAAAAAGAATATATAAGTGACTAATAATCATTGGATGCACAAAACATTATTCCGATATTACTAATAAACTTGTATAGATACGAACAACTATCAATAAAGAAAAATGACACCAAATCTCTCGCCAAAATAAGGTTCAAAATTATACAGTACAGAGTCTGTTCCCATCTTAAGGCCTCAGAGCCTATCTTTGCCCTTTAAGCAGTTCACGAAAGGTAATAGTTACTCTTCATCAGACTCAAAAGATTGTCTTCTCCTCAAAGATTCTAGCACGGCAGCAGCCTGGTCTCCTTGAGAAAGTGTTCTTCCCGTTGTAGGCTTGAGCTTGGGCACACTCATGGCACAAAGTGGGGGTGTTGATGCGCCCAGATTCACTTCCCTGAGCACAGACCGAGCTGTGGCTTCAGCCACTGCATCTGCCATTGCTGACGCCACTTTTGAACTGCCATGCAGCTTCTCTGTGAACTTATTTTGTGAATTGCGTCCACTGACAGCCTTAGGCTCACCTGGTGAACGATAGGTGTCTGATCTTTGCATGGTAGCAACAGCCTCAGCAGCCGTTGATTTCATTTTCATTGAATCATACTTTTGCATGTCGTAAATGAGCTCTTTCTGGAGCTGCTTATCTGCAACCAATATATCATCAATCTCATTCTTGTAGTCCTTGAGAAGGACTCGGAGGCATTCCATAAGGGAACCAGTGAGGGGACTGTTTTTGCTCTCCAGTAGCCGTTTCAACTCTATGAATATGGGGATGGTGTTTTGGATAAGGCCCTTTTTGACAGCTTGAGTTATGATTCTTCCTCTAGCAGCTGATGCTTCTCCACTCTCTCCACTTTCTTCATCCATGCCTGCTGATTCAGATGAAGACCCACGGTTGGATGGAATTCGGATCTCTTTGCAAGAGAGAATTTGGAATGCATCCTGTTTCCTCAATATTAAACCACAAAGAGATTACTAACATGAAGGAACACATTTGTAACAGCTACAAGCTTCTTAGCTTGGGAAAAAAGGAGGGAAGAGTGAGAGTATCACAACAAGGGGATATACTCAATAGACTATGCACAGCATTTGAAATTTTAGCTTCCATACTACGCAACAAATAAAAAAATGTGGAATTACACTGGCCTGCATGCAACCAATTGTAATGTCCCGGACATGGAGGGCAAGGCTACCAATTTACCGGGAAAACACCAAGCATTTTGGTACTTTCACTTTCTAGCAAGTGATGACAGCACCCTTCTCTTGTTATGCAACATACTTTGATGGAGCTAAAATCCTTCAACTTAATAAGCAATTTTGCCTGTGTGCATGTGTGTGTGTGTGTGTGTGAGAGAGAGAGAGAGAGAGAGAATTATTACCTGCAGAACCGATTTTCCAGTAGTATCCTCTATGCTGAGCGCACCATCTGATGCAGAAGCAAGGATCTCTGCACATACCTTAGCAAATGTCGCTAAAAGGTGCTCTGGAGCCATTTGTTTCAGCAATGAAACATATATGTGCATTCTTTTAGACCTGGACATCTCGTCATTACCTCTGAAAGAATATCGTAAACTAAGTATGACACCTACATTTCAGTTACAGACCAGTTACCCTAATATTTAGAGGACTGGAACGTATGTACCTGAGAGAGAAAAGTTGGTTTTCAGTTCGCAAACTCTGAGTATTACTATGTCCAGTATGGGCATTACAATCATTCAATACAAAAATTGCTTCCACAAAACTATTATAAGCTAGAAGGGGCGCCTTGGCTGCAAACACATTACAAAAAAATGGTCTTAACAACAAAAAAAGATGAGCAGGTCCAAAAAAACACAAAAGATGACTTGTGAAAGCATTGCTACCTTTCAAGATATTCCCAAAGAAGAAATCAGCTAACTGTCTAATTTTCTCTGATTCATCAACAAGGGACAATAGAAATCGAAGAAAAAGAACTCCTCTCCACTTCACGTAGTCCCTCTGAATATGAGCAGAAAATCAACCAAAAGAAGTTTCTGCCATGTTACTGATCCCCGAAAATAGAAGTGTACCATAATTTTAAGAATAAAAAAAAGTGAACCTGTAATAATCTGGATAGTAGTATAAATGTCTGCCTTCTAACAAGTTCACATGGATCACGAAGACATTTTGTGATCTTTGATATATAACTGTACAATATTGAGAATATACTATTAAAGAGATGATATAAATCCAGTCCTAATTCATAAACAATCGCATATATATATATATGGGCCTCACCAATCAATCAGAGCAGTATACCGTACACAAAAATCCGCCATCATTACAACAATATTATTCCGAAGTGCTGCACAGTCACTCTTTTCAAGCTCCTGAAGAAACACATGCATAGAGAGAATATTAAATACAAAAATTATCGAAAATCAACAAGAAGAAAACTAAGATTGAGAACTAGGTCTTCATGTCAAACTTCACAAGGTATTTGAATTGAAAATCCAAAAAATACATTGGAAGTGATCATACAATTTACATTGTTAATTACATTGATTTCAGATTGCAATGTCTAAGAGTTACTACATACTATGCAATAAACATGTAAAAATAAAGATCCAGAAAAGATCATTACCACGACCATGTCAATTCATTTATGAATTTATCAAATTGTTATGAAAGTAACAGAAATTTGTCCAATCATCTGTTAGTTAAGCAACTCATAACCATGGACCAGAAGCAATGCCAAGTTGAAATTATACCTGCACAAACAGAGGAATATAACGCTTTGCTAGTTTTCCATCGGCAAGGCAGATCTTACCCATAGTTAGCCAAGCTTGAATATACAAGGAAGGGACTCTTTGCTTTACAGAAACAGCAGGTCCTAGCAAATTAGAGAATTCTAGATCAGAACTCCCAGAAGTGATAATGGTGTGTAGGACTGGAATAATGGTTTTTAGATCAGCTGAAGGAGAAACAATAACCAAAGATCCAATAGTATAAACTGCAGTAATTGCTTGTGATACTAAGGTGGGCAGTTTTATTGCTGCTTTCTTGGCCTTCCTAGTCCCACTCAGAGGTGTAAGAACGCTACTGTCTTTGTATGCCTCTGTGTCCTTTGACATGTACATTTCCAGAATCCCAGTGGCTTTAGAGAGAAGCTGACCTACCNCTCTATGCTGAGCGCACCATCTGATGCAGAAGCAAGGATCTCTGCACATACCTTAGCAAATGTCGCTAAAAGGTGCTCTGGAGCCATTTGTTTCAGCAATGAAACATATATGTGCATTCTTTTAGACCTGGACATCTCGTCATTACCTCTGAAAGAATATCGTAAACTAAGTATGACACCTACATTTCAGTTACAGACCAGTTACCCTAATATTTAGAGGACTGGAACGTATGTACCTGAGAGAGAAAAGTTGGTTTTCAGTTCGCAAACTCTGAGTATTACTATGTCCAGTATGGGCATTACAATCATTCAATACAAAAATTGCTTCCACAAAACTATTATAAGCTAGAAGGGGCGCCTTGGCTGCAAACACATTACAAAAAAATGGTCTTAACAACAAAAAAAGATGAGCAGGTCCAAAAAAACACAAAAGATGACTTGTGAAAGCATTGCTACCTTTCAAGATATTCCCAAAGAAGAAATCAGCTAACTGTCTAATTTTCTCTGATTCATCAACAAGGGACAATAGAAATCGAAGAAAAAGAACTCCTCTCCACTTCACGTAGTCCCTCTGAATATGAGCAGAAAATCAACCAAAAGAAGTTTCTGCCATGTTACTGATCCCCGAAAATAGAAGTGTACCATAATTTTAAGAATAAAAAAAAGTGAACCTGTAATAATCTGGATAGTAGTATAAATGTCTGCCTTCTAACAAGTTCACATGGATCACGAAGACATTTTGTGATCTTTGATATATAACTGTACAATATTGAGAATATACTATTAAAGAGATGATATAAATCCAGTCCTAATTCATAAACAATCGCATATATATATATATGGGCCTCACCAATCAATCAGAGCAGTATACCGTACACAAAAATCCGCCATCATTACAACAATATTATTCCGAAGTGCTGCACAGTCACTCTTTTCAAGCTCCTGAAGAAACACATGCATAGAGAGAATATTAAATACAAAAATTATCGAAAATCAACAAGAAGAAAACTAAGATTGAGAACTAGGTCTTCATGTCAAACTTCACAAGGTATTTGAATTGAAAATCCAAAAAATACATTGGAAGTGATCATACAATTTACATTGTTAATTACATTGATTTCAGATTGCAATGTCTAAGAGTTACTACATACTATGCAATAAACATGTAAAAATAAAGATCCAGAAAAGATCATTACCACGACCATGTCAATTCATTTATGAATTTATCAAATTGTTATGAAAGTAACAGAAATTTGTCCAATCATCTGTTAGTTAAGCAACTCATAACCATGGACCAGAAGCAATGCCAAGTTGAAATTATACCTGCACAAACAGAGGAATATAACGCTTTGCTAGTTTTCCATCGGCAAGGCAGATCTTACCCATAGTTAGCCAAGCTTGAATATACAAGGAAGGGACTCTTTGCTTTACAGAAACAGCAGGTCCTAGCAAATTAGAGAATTCTAGATCAGAACTCCCAGAAGTGATAATGGTGTGTAGGACTGGAATAATGGTTTTTAGATCAGCTGAAGGAGAAACAATAACCAAAGATCCAATAGTATAAACTGCAGTAATTGCTTGTGATACTAAGGTGGGCAGTTTTATTGCTGCTTTCTTGGCCTTCCTAGTCCCACTCAGAGGTGTAAGAACGCTACTGTCTTTGTATGCCTCTGTGTCCTTTGACATGTACATTTCCAGAATCCCAGTGGCTTTAGAGAGAAGCTGACCTACCCACTTCATAACAAGGGAATTAGCCTCCTCAGGATTCAAAGCCTTTCGCTTGCACAATGTTCTAAGTGCTCTAACATGGGCGTTAACCTGTCATCAAGTATATGTATTGTTAACATCTGTCAAAAAGGATTATATAAGCAACAATCTCTTAGGTACACCAATGTAGGACATAGGTGCAAGGTTGGGCAAGGAGTCAAACCAAAATTACAGAAAAACTTCCACCACTAAGTGTAAAAAATGACCCCATTAAGGCCAAATGCATTCATTTTTCGCACGCAATGATTTCCTTTTACTTCTCAAAGTAATGGAAAAGACACTTAAAAGTCCCATTCCTAGGTGACTACACCAAAGCTGCCAATAAAATCCATATTAACAATAGTTTTACAATTTCTAAACAAGTGCGTTTACCAATGCATTTTCTAAAGCAAGCCATCTGTTGCTTTTAGTAGAAGCAAAAAAAAAAAAACATTTATTCCTTGTCATAATGATAGACGATCCACAACTCCATTATGCCAAAGATTTGCATGAACAGATTTGCCTCTGTGGACCGTGAGATTTTTCAAAATCTTTTGACATCTTACCAAATGGATTTACTTTTTAAGTCTGTAATAAATAAATCAAGAATTCTGTTTGGAACAGAAAAATTGAAGAGGAAAAACAACAAAAGCATTAATGCAAACATCTAGATGATAAACTATGATACAACATAACAAATACCTCCGTTGCATGCATGTCAAACTCCTCAATTCGTTTGAGCAAGTTATGGGCTAAATCTGCTGCAGGTTCTGGAGGCAGCTCCACAGAAACATTAGAAATTGTTTGCAGTAGAAAGACACGATCTCCGGCCCAAGCAACAGAATGGGATTCTATGCCCATCACCTCTTCATCCAAATCACCATTCTGAAGTGGGCTTTTGAGCTCTCCTTCTGGTCCATACTTGTCGAGGAGCTGCCAATGGTGATGAAGGAACTCCCAGTCCACGGCTTTTGAAAGGAATGCTGACACCTCTGACAGAAGAAACCAAGCACCTGGAGGTGCTGTCCACTTCTCTATTGGCATGGAATGGCTCAACCACAGAAATTCAGACGTTCTTATGATATTTTGAAGTGCAGTAGCAATTTTAGCCTTCAGCCTTTTCTTCTTCCCTAGGCTTGTGCAAATCTTCTTCACCCAAGGTGTCACCTCTCCATCGCAGATCTCTTTCAATAAGCCCAAAACTCCCTCAGGATATAATAAGTCAATCTTGCTTTCTAAATCTTTTAGTTTTCCATTTGGATCAGAAAATACGGATTCTTCATGTGGGACATAAGTAGATCCTGCTCTGGATACCCTGTCCAAAACCAGTTCTAGGAACATTGTCTCACATTCTTCTTGAATGCTAGATTCATTGTCACTTATGAGACGTGGAACAGAATGTAGCCACTCCTTTGTCACATTGTCATACGAGAATGTCCTAAAGGCCTGAAAGCCAAAGAGAAATCCAGCATAAAATAGAGGAATGCATGGAAATATCTGTCTGCATAAATCAGAGTGGCCAATCCAAAAACTGATCAGGATGAAGATGAATGCATAAATGGAGGAATGCAGGGATCCAATTACACATAAAATATAAAATTTTGAAACATAATCCAACGGGGCAACAAAAGAATATTAGGACAAAAACATCTCATAGGAATCATGCTGCACAGACATTTATTATCCGCCATACAACTGAGAACAGAGCCAGGTATGCCAAAGGTGTTAAACTTACCCCGCAAGAATATATGGCCCTGAACCCTGATTATTATTCCAGACAGTGGATATCATTAGGACTAGGCCTGGTAAAAGATGGTCATAAGGGATAAACATCGAGTGGTTGAATTTCATTTGGCGATAGCAAGAATTTTATCCAATATTTTCCAAATAGCCATAGCCATGCAGTACCATTCTAATTATCCAAAGAAATAGCATTAGTAAATACTTAGTATGTATGCATCATAGATAATTATTGGCTCTAAAAAAGGAATATGTAAGAAGAGTCACAAGGCATCACTATTCTATTTGATCTGGTTCAATTTTCATAGTAAAAAGCTAATTACAACTAATGGGAACAGATACGGCAACAACTATTGCTGAAAGGTAATTTAACCTCAGATAGAGCTGAAACTGCTGCTTTCCTTATGCTAACAAGTGGATCAGAACAAGCCATGCCCATTGCAGCTAGCAAAACTCCATCAAGTGCCCCTCCAAGAAGAGCCATCAGCTTTGATACTAGAAGAAGTGCAGCCTTCCTGACGGCTGCCTTCTCATCCATACACCGTTGCCTCAAAATATCAGTAATTCCACCTTCCACACTATTCGTCCCCTCATTACCAAATCCCATTACTTCCTTCAACACAGTTTGAGACCTATCATCATCTGATAAAAACCCCACGCACTGAGCCAAAGTTGTTAAAGCCCGGGCTCGAATCCCTGCTATTACATCGGAACACCTCCGAATCAAGGCTTCCAAACATCTCAACCCCCATGAATTCTCGACTCCACTCTCCGTATTCACTCCCAATGGATCTCTGAGTGACATAATTAGCATTGGAACAAGGTCCACAGCCAAGAGCCTAAGTTGTGCCTTTCCTTGGCTCATTTTAACTACATATTCAGCAAAGCCAACTTGATCACCAAATTCCATAACTTTAACAATCTCCATTATAGATTCCACAGCTGAAGCCCTTGGCTCGGACCTCTCCGGAGCCTTTTGTACCAAGTACTTGGGCAAATTCACAATTGCTTTTTTGATTTCACTAGAATCTTTTGTCATAACCATCATTTTATTCACTATAAACCCCAAAGCAAAATCCCGAGCTTGTGATTTAAGGAATAGAATCGATGGAGACAATGACTTCAAAACCTCAGCCGCGGTAATAGACTGATCTCCATGCTCAGCCTTTAACACTTCGCTTAAAACCCGCGAACACAAATGACATAACTTGCCATAATTTCCCGAATTTCCACACAATTCAATCGCCATTACCGGAATTTCAGCCACAGCTTGAACCAGACTCTTCAAACTATCCGGAAACCGATCCAAATGAATCAAGCACAGAACAAGCTCTAACCTTTCAAGCACAGAAAACAATACCCTAACATCAAACACCCTCTCTTCGCTCTCATTCTCACCATCTTGAACATTCTGACTCCGATTTCTCAACTGCCCGCCTCGCCCACCACCCTTTTTTCTCCTGGCCCGATGCTGAGACGATAAATGGCCCACTGTGCCCGAGTTCGGCTTCTTGAAGGACCGGCGAATGGAGCGAAGAAGAGAGAGAAAAGCCATGGGAGTGAAGAGCGTGAAAACAGGGGCATTTGGGCAAAGAAGAAGAGACAAATATACCTTTGAGGCCAACAGACCGATATGGGTGGGTCCAGAATCCATTGCTGAAGAAATTGTACGGACGAGAATGGATACAGAGAGGTTTTTGGAGGACAATTCGTCGAAGAGACAGTCAATGTCGATTGGGTCCTTGGTGTTTGAGGTGTAATCTAGGAGGGTTTGGAGGTCCAACAGTACTGATTCTGAAATGGGTGTTGAGGAATTTGGGTTTTCGAGAAGAGAGTGGTGGATTTCGAATTCGGAGACTATTCTGTATACAACTTCCTCCATTGTTGATTTGGTCGGAAATCGGAGGTCGCAGTGTGTATGTAAATCTCTCTCTCTCTCTCTCTCTCTCTCTCTCTCTCGTCTTGAATTTTTGGCTTCCCGCTCTAACACCAAAAAAAACACTTTTTGCTCACCCGCAACGACACCGTTTCCCTTCGCCTAAGCCAGCACGCCGGATAATGGCAATGTGGCTGGTCATGGGCCGGGGCGACCTTCGGCCAGTTTACTGCTCAACATTTTGGGCCGGGACTCACTTATAAAATACTAAAAATCAAATATTGATTATAAAATAATATATATTTTAACTAATAATTTATTTATTTATTATTTTTTTAGTTACACAATTTAAAATTAAATATTTTTTTTATATATAAAACAATCAAATTAAGGGAAAACTCATTGGTAAGGTTCCCTCCCGATATTTTGATGTTTCAAAATTATCAAAATAGGAGAAAATTGGGAAAAGGTTTTTGTTGGTTGGTTTCTATAATATAGAAATTGGATAAAATACGATGAAAATTCAATATGTCGCACAAAGAGGTCAGAGCTATGATGCAATACAAGTAGTTTGAAATTTATTAAAATTATAAATTTTTTAGTCACGACGTAGACATGCCTTTAACAGTATCAAAAAAAAAAATTAAACGAAATACGCATGAACTGATCAGAACACCTCTGACAATAATATCCAAAAACAAAATCATGCACTATGTATTTGAGAAAAACAAGGTCAAACCCATGGTGGGCGGCAATAAAAAAATAGTTTATAAATTGTCGATACCAAACTCAAATTACTGTATACTAAGAACATAATCAGTCAACTAGTTTATTTTTTTATAAAATTAAAGCCACTTGCTTCAAAGAAACTTATACATGAAGTAGCTAGAATCATCTTTCTCATTCTCAATTGGAATAGCCTCATCTGCTTCCTCCTGCTGTAAATTACCATGATCATGGCCACCAAAGGTGTGAGGCAACTTGACACGACTCAATCCATTATCCCTAATAAACTCGGACAATATTGGCACCATGGTGAAGCCACCTGACTGATAATTAGGTGACAATGATAATGACAATGACAATGATAATGGCGATGACGATAACGAAGGTCCTGGCACATTGATGACCCCGGGGTTACCGGAAGTGCTCCTCCTCTGGCGTGCCAACATTGAAGCACGTACCACGGGTGATGGTGAGTTAGGGAGTTGTTGCTGTTGAAGAACTTGGGCTCTGCCATGAGGTAGACCATTGTTGCCGGGACGAGATAAGCTAGAAGAAACACCAACATGAGTTGTCTGAGAGAGAGTACATTACAATATATGTATAGTTAAAATTGGAGATGCTCCGTAGAAAAAAAAAAAAAAAAAAGTGGTTTCGTTTGCCTATCCAAAACAGATATTCAACACTAATTGAATCTTACCCATTACCAAAGATGAAAGGGTGCGCTAAGGACGCCGGATGCACAGTGTTGCTCATCGGAGCAAATGTGGCTGGTGGAAAATTCCAACCGTGTTGATTGAGACGAATATCACGGACGTAGGCTGGCACGGCAAACCCAGGCGCCGCCCTGGAACCGTTATCCCGACGGCCGGAAACTGTGAAAATGTCTGAAGCTACACCATCAGCATGATCATGAAGAAAATTGAATGCAAGAATTATTAATATCTCCCCTTAAAGGGATTGAGAAAATAAAGTGAAACTTACTCCTATTTGGGGGTGCCACCATATCCCTGCAAATTTTAAACAACATTGTGTTAGGAAAATGAAATAGGTGACTTAGTGTCCTTTGCTTAATTTGGATCAAGGTTTGTGAATTAATCGAATTTTGACCCGAATATGATCTGAGATCCTAAGAACGAATTCGAATATGATATATTATATATTATATTTCATAAAAAAATAATACTAAATATAATTTCGATTGTGATATATGAGATTGAGTTGCTATTTAATGAAATTGAATTAAAATTTAAGTTTAATTTCAATTTCCTTGTTACAACAGTTAATAAATAGCTAGTTATTGCAAGCCCAATAAAGCACCAAAACCCGAATAAAGGAGAAGAATCATGTTATGTAGCTAACATTCTTGTATATAAACTTATAAATAACGAAACCCGCCGCCGCCGCCTATACGGAGAAGATCTTTCTCTTCTATGAAATGGTGAGGCCAAAATTAACAGGCTAAAAAAAAGGAAAAAAGCCTATTAAAAGTAGGAATAAGGATTTGCCCTAGGTTGGAATAAGGAAAGCGACCCAGTCAACCCAAACAATTGGTGATTTGTTATCCTACTCGTAGAACTTATGATAAGTCCTATTTCCCTCCAAAGAAAAAAAAATGAAAAAAGAAAGAAAAATACTACTTGAACTTAATGTAGAGATTTAATTAATTACAACTGCTAGATTGAAATCCATTTGAAAAAATATATTTTTCCGAGTGAGAAAATTAACAAATAAGACTTACCCTAAAGGAAAAGGAGCTCCATTGAATACATTGTAATTCCACCACCGAGCGTCAGGGGGCTGCTGAAACACGTTTAGAAATGTCATAAAAGCAGTAAGAAATATTTGTCTCACAAATTATTGAATGCATAGCCATGGACAAAATGGAAGCTTTTGTAGACACACACACAATTGTTAGACCAAAAGCAGTTTTTTAGTGTAAAAAATAAAATTTTTGGTCAATTTTGAGCCTAAATTAAAGTGGGATTCATTAGTTATTTCGAATAAATTTTAGTGGGTTCATATTCTACTCCGTGAAGAGTATAACGTGAAATATTCACTTGCTCAAATCGAGTAAGAAATAAATGAGAAAATAGGCACCATAGTGACCCTTTTGAAGAGTGAAAATAAAATATGTGCAATGTGAAGTTTGACACCAATCCCACATTAGTTGAGTAAGAAATTCAACATGAGCATATATAACTCAAGTTTGCTCTATGGGTTGGACCCCAAGGGGTACCACAATTTTATGAGCGGAGCGAGCACCTACATGTCGTTGGGTCTACCACACGCGTGCCGCCCGCCTTGCCACGACCCGGCCAGGCGGGGCTCGGGTGCAAGTGTGCTTTAGACCAAGCTCTATCTTTTTGGAGAAAATTCATTTAATTTAATTGGGCATAAATTTCTTAACCCGAAATTAATTTCGGTATTTGCTCCAGTTCAAACCTGTTTGATAGTTCAGATTTGCTCCAGTCCAAAATTTTCAAGGTGTCTACTGGCTGAGTCAATTTTAGTTTATGGGTTGTGTCCTTTAATAAGGTGACTATCCAGAAAGTCACCAATGCATCTATAAATATCCAAATCATGCATTCGTTTTATTCATTCAAATAATCAGATTGTTTTTGGCATTAAATGTATTACATTTCAGCATTTTAAGGCAATACATTTGGAGAGTACACGACACAAGTTTTGGTTCGCTATACGAACAGATTGAAGTGCTACTTTTGTTCATGGAAGATCATTATATCCTGGGAGGCAGACGTTCGAATTCTATAAGCACCGTGTGTGGGGGCAAAATCTGTTTTAAGGATATAATGTCAAACACTAGCCTTGATCTACTACGAGTTCAATAACAGTTCCTGTTCTGCAACCGGGTTAGTTTTTATATTAATTTGATATAGAGTTACGTGTATCTGTTTGTTGTAACTCTTTCGTGTTTACTATAACTGTTTTGATTTGTGTTACGGTTTTACAGTTCACATTTACTGTTTGTTTTATTTTAAGTTACGTGATATCAGATATAGCAATAAATAATTTTACAATTTTTAAAACACCTCAAACAACAACAATTACGTCATTGTTGACACGTAGTTTAACCAACTAGTTAATAATCATAATGAATTGTAAGTAATTAATTTAATACACTAATTATAAGATCGGGTGGTTATTGGATATAATTGGAAAGTGGATTTTATTAGATCTATAAAGTGGTTTTATAATTAATTGACAATATCACACGTAAATAATCACGTGTATCACCATACGAAATATTGAATATATGTTGGAAAAGTTGACAAAAGTACAACTATTGTCAAATTTATACTCCGATTCATTCAAATTAGAGCAAAATTTTAATTTTTGGTATGGTACAGAAAAATTTGAATATCACAGAAGAAGAGCAAAGAAGTTGAGAAAAGGCAAAAGGAACAAAAAAATTTTTTGGTGAAAGCGGTTAGGGATGTTCGGTTAGAGTACGCACGCCTCGATTAATCTCCTTTTTGATTTGGTCAAAGGCTATTCACGTTGAGATTAAAATAATTATGAGGGTTAAATTTCTCGTGGCATGGTTCTAAAGAGTTGTCAAATTTTAAATTCAGGACATCTAGATTTATAATTCATCTCGTTACCATTAAAATGAATATTTTAAAAGGAAGGGTTACTAAGAAAAATGTTTGTTTTTTACTACCTCAAGATAATAAAAGTCGTCATCATCAACATCGTCGTTGTAAATGCTTTGCTCGAAACCTCCAGCAGCAAAGAGCCATTCGCCTTCCTCAGTTACACGACAATTTGGGCACAGCATGACCTTTTTAACGTTGAACTCTGAACCTATGCAGTCTGAAACTCAATGCAAAACAAGGGCACAAAGACACATTAAAATAAAAGCAGTACTGGTATAACAAGATAATTATTTGTGATACGATGCGAACTCGATACAAAAACAAATGCTATATATACTCATATATAATGTCTATTAAAGGACTTTAGGCTTCAAACTGAAATCCATGATTAAGCTACTTCTCAAATTGCCTTTTTTTTTTCGGTGCAAGAAGCAAAGATTCCATTTTTTTTTTCTGATATCGATGAATTATTCTAATCTCACGCTGTTTGAACTTATGGATGCAATGCAAAACTCGGTTTTATGCAACCCTTTTTATGATATCAGTGAATTATTCCAATCTCGTGCTGTTGGAACTGATGATGCAATGCAAAACTCGATTTCATACAAATTACCCGTTAAGAACTTTCATCGGCTAAAACCACATTATGAGAGGCATGTGGGACTAACCTGTGATTTATATGGAAAATGTTAGATTTAAAAACTTGATTTGATAAATCATGATCATTGAATTGGTAGTGAGTCCCAATAAATACTGAGAGCTCAAAATTAAATCAATGACAAGTTCTTAATTCTGTATCATTTCTCAATTTATATAGCAGTTTCTTGTAGATTTTGGTGGGTGTGTTCTTGGGTGGTGAAGCTGCAAGTGTCTATTAACTGATTTTCTATATACTGAAAACAGACATTTTATGGAACAGTTATAATCTGATAAGCAAACCGCTAACAACCGGTGTAGGGTAAACCACCACCTCTCAGGTCTCCCAATTCTACCATAAAAACCAATGATAGACAATAATTGCCCCTCGCATGATTTCAGATATTCGACTTTAGTATACACCAGTTATTGATTATAATAAGGTGCATACTAAATAACAGCAAGTATAAAACTATAAACCACAAAAACAAAAACAAGAACAGACAAAAAAAGACAAAGAAAGAACAAAATCAACATTAAAAAGAAGACAAAGAAAAAAAAACCCTAAGCAGATAAAGAAAAAGAAAAAACCAGTGTACACAGACCCAGATGGAAAACATGGCCACACTGAAGCCTTGCTGTTGATCTGCCATTGTTATCAACAACAGCTTCCAAGCAGATGGAGCACTGCCGAGCAGATGAAGCATTCACTAGAAAAGATGGGTCTGATTGTCCCATGACGCACACAAACCTCTCTGTCACAAACAACCTAGACCTAATAACCTTTAAAAACTCAGCAAAGAAGAACACTCCTCACACATAAACTTGTACATGCACATATATATATATATATATATATATATATATATACACATATGTATACACTCACTCTCTCTCTCGTTGTGTCCTGGTTGGCAGATGGTTCTGTAAAAGGAAGCACCAACATACCAGTATGGAATGATTTGGAAAAGTTACTTTTATATCCGGTAGTGTACAGTCCATGGATGATATGAAGCATGAACAAATGAGAAATGAACACGTATGGTAAAGTGCCACATGTCACGTTTGAATTGGTGGATATTTGGTGGTATAGTGGGAATTGGCTGTACGATAGCTAGCAACTTCATTTTTCTTGTAAGATTTGAATTGTTGACCGCTAACGTTGAAAATAGAAACAACATAAAAGAAAATGTTGCAAGGAATTTATTTTTTATTTTTTTTAAAAAGAAGTAAAATATCAACCATTTAATCCTATTGCATGGGTGATTTAATTGGTAAGCAAGTCTTACTCTCACTTTAAAAGACACTATTTTTTGAATTTGGACCCGACTAATCTAAAAATTACTTAGACGGAGCGGACAAATATTTAATATTCACAATAGATCATGAATTTATACCCATAAACTTAAAAGTCATAATTAGTTATTGCTAAAATGGAAAACAAAACGGAATGTACATGATTTTTAACATGTATAACCATCAAACCAAAGATCAAAGAAAGGCTAGACAATAAATTATATTAAATAGCAACTGTATCAGATTGTCGCGTGCTAATACCAGTCAATAATGACGTATGTGCATGAAGTATATCCATCATGTTGACATATTATGCAGTTTACGTACTTATTCAATGCAATTCATTATTAATTATTCACTGCATGTACGAGATATTATTTTTGGACGGTGATAATATGTATCAGTGTCGATCGTGTGAAGCTCAAGTTTAATAGGTATCGATGTGTTTTGAATAATATCAATCTGTATAGTAAATTATGAACCCAAACCTTAGTTTTCAATATGAATTTATCAATGCATGCCGGAATATATTTTTCTAATCAAAAAAATCTCTCAACTGCGTGTTATTTGGACTTATGTCAGTTACAAGATGTGTTTACTTATCGACAAACCCGGCCTGTCCATTGCATTAACAAGGGCATCTCTTATTAGTCTCGAACTTGAAACATCGAATTATTAATTAATAAACTCAATGTCTTCTAAATTCCAACCTGCCTTGTTGGGATTTGGACCCTCTTCGTTACAATTTTCTTTTCATTTTAGTCGAGATTCATTTTTTTGGGTAGATAAATAAATCTTATGTTTAAAAACATATAAATATTACAACAAAGTTCAAAACACGTCTCGAAATATATATATAGAGCAAAAGAGAAGGAAGAATGGAGAGGATGAGTCAGTGTTGGAACATGCCATTGAGAATCAACCAAAGTAATTCATAAACTTTACTTCCTTCAATTTTAGTTTCAATCTGCTAGTAACCTGCAACTGGGAGAATAATGGAGGGATAAGCGAGAAGGCCCAATAACTAGAATAAATTCACAATTGGAACCGAATTTGAGTCTGTTGACTCGAACTCATTCAGCGTAGGGTCTCAATTGGAACATTAGAATGATACAAGTCGATCAATTGTATCGCATGCACATATAACTCAATTGAAACATAAGTCAGACTATACTCCTTTCTTACCTTCCTATTCTTTCCTTAGTTGTCCTTATACACATTAGTTGCACACACATGGCTGATTTTCAAGAAAATATTCAATGCAATAGTGATATTATATTAGTACTAGTTGATGCACACGTACCATTTTGAATGTGACTTGTAACAGTTCATATTAGAGATTTCTCTAAACTTGTTTTAATACAACTATTTTTTTTTTTTTTTGTAAATATGATTGTATTTTATTGATGGGAATAATTGACATTACAACTAAAGGGGAAAATTTGTTAAAATCCCATTAAACAACACCTGAAGAATTGGAACTTTTACATACAACAATTGTTAGCACAATGTTTGGAACCTTTCAAAGACCTCCCTATCCATTTGTTAGTCTGCTATTGTACCCATAAAAGCCACGAAATCTGTTGTAAGAATATTCCAGAACAACTCATGAATGGAAGTCCAGATTTTCTGCAAATAAGAACAATGGCAGGAAAAAATCTTAAAAATTGCATTGCCATATTGTTATTTTTTAAAGAACAATGAAATAGGTCTGTATTAAATACATTTTCTGTAAGTTTGAGGGGTAATAGGAGGTTTAAACTTCTGAATCGAAATAAAGCAATACACAATAAAATCTAATAATATATATTGTGGTTGAAATGCAAATGAAAAAATTGTTTTACTATATTAGTTGTGTTATCTATAAAAGACTTGCACTTAAAGGGGTAAAGTCAATTAGACCACCTAAGAAGTTGAGTTGCCGGAATGAAAACCAAAGGGTAATGCATAGAGAATCTTCTCAAGGAAATATAACAGCGGTTTTTATGTCAGCCCATTGAAAAAGATTATTTCCCACAAGCAGCAGTTACACTTACATTCAAGATCCCACAATGTCTATATTCCAGCAAAAGGACCAAAATCAATGGTTATTCTTCAGAAATGTTGTATTTACAAAAAGATACTCATCCAAACATTTGATTGGTCATCAAGATTCTAATATAGTATCTATTAAACCATCATTATGAGGGGAAAATTTAAAAGTTTGAAAGAACATAGTCATGAAGTTATAACAGTTATTTCCCTTTTCTTTTGGAAAACAATGCCCATACTCACCTGCTTCGAGAGGAACTGGGGAAATCAACTCAAATGCAGCACTCACATTGCCTCCCAACATAACTATCTTAATATTTTCTGGCAACTCCATTTTACTGATAATATCTGTAGTTCGCATGTAGAATTGAGGCCTGTAATTTGAGGGCTCCACCTTCATCTTTTTGTGAGGGCATATATCTCCGCCTCAATCCTCTTGTATGTTTTCACAGAACCAGGCTTCGTAATCACCTGTTCAAAAATAAAACAGCAGCAGATAATGAAGTTACAACCTTCCAAGTCTTATTTCACTATTTAATACTAAAATCAGATTTAAGTTTCATCTTATTTTCCTGCAGATGAGCAGAAACTCCTACGTATCCCTAACAATAAAAAAATGATTCTAACTTTAGTCTGTGAGAAGGGAATGATTGATCTAACAAAAAGAACAGACACATGGTTTTGCTTCTAACTTTCAAGCATATGGAAATTCGCTGAAGTTCTCATATTTGGAATTTGCATAAATTGACTAAAGAATTTACAAGATTGGTTCTACTCTACACACTGCTCCTGGTTCAACATATAGTACTGTGCAGATTCAGTTACTTAGTTTACCTGTCCTCGCTGCACATCGTCCTGCTTTAAGCCACGTAGAAGAAGACCTACATTGTCGCCCGCCTAGTAAAATATTAAAGATTGCAATCAGTTCTGAGCAAAAGAATTAGTAGCTTGAAATGTTTAACATTACTCACTTACATGTCCAAAATCCAAGATTTTCTTGAACATCTCAACACCAGTCAATGTACATTTCAGAGTTCCCTACAGAGGATAGAGATGTCAATGTTAGAAGCAATCATTCATAATCAAGTTAGACTACAAAGAATAAAGCAGGATCTTCAAAAAAATGATCACTATAAAGTAAATGCATCATATTTCATCGCTAATGACTTCGTACATTCCTTGTGGGACAAAATCATCTGAGCGAAGAATTCATGACATTCTCATTCTCATTAAAAAATTTAAAAAAATCTAAATCTCTATTTGGTTGGCTTGAAACCAACTGAATTTTTGAAAGAGAATATGATGGGATCCACTACAATCACCCATAGTTATGTACATTAGGCTGTATTTGACAATAAGAAATGGAAATGGAAATGACTCATAAAACATAGCCCAAATAAATGCATAACCAACACAGCTAAGAACCCACATGAAATGATTCCCCTTGGAGAAAAACAATGTATCAAACCAAAGTAATCCCTAAATTGCACATTAGAAGCAGTTGTATTATTAAAATGATCAACCAAGGCAACAAGATACTCGTAATATCTATCTCCACAAAGCTTCATTTTGCTAGAAATATTATTTAGGTGTCCATTATGAATTTGTTTGTTTACATTCTTCAACATTAAAACAAAAATCAAAAGAGTTAATAACCAAAACCAAGATAAAAAATTCAACCAAGAACCTCAATTTTTAGGACAATTCAATGAAACCAGTGGAAGAATATCACCAATGTTTCTAGATTTAGATAATTTAGGAACTCCTACTTTGCAAGTGTTAGAAGAAAATAACAAGTCCCAAATTATATTCATACCCAATACCTAGTCCAATTCCTCGAAATGGACTTTTCAATGAGGGTGCCTCTCAAAAGCATGCTGGGTACACCACTTGTTTGCTTCTAATGACGTGACTGCACAAGCACTTGAAGAACGTGCGTTAACATCCTCCAATTTTTCGGTCTCAAGGCCCTGTAATCCACTTAAGCTCATAGTGTTGTGCTTTAATCCATAATTTTCCATCTCAAGCAACAATGGCAGCAAAGCTTGATGCCATGTCAGAAAATCAACAACACAAAAGCTTAGGCTCAGAGAACAGATCCAACAATATGCATCAATTAGGCTCTCAATAGCACTTTGTATATATATCTATTGAACCTCAATGACCATGCTTCATAGAGACCTTCAAATGAAGCCATATTCTGTCATTTGAAACTTATTATAACAGGATCATAAAGAAAAATTCCACTACCTTGTACCCTTCCTAGACATTTCTTCTAGTAATAGTAAGGCCACCAAACCAATAAGAGATAACCCACAAGCACCTTCTAGTACTGCAGTATTTGAAATGCATGTTCCAGATCTGCTGGAGTGCATTTTCAGTGATGTTAGGACATACAAACTATGAGGAGATCCTATCTTCCCTCCTTAAAAATCCACCCCATAGAGAAAAAAGCTATAGGATAGCCATTTCACAGCTAATAAATAAATAGATTAAACTACATCAGTTCTATATGTTCAACTCCAACTACTCTGATCCCTCTTTATCAATTTATTTATGCTTCATAACGCCTAAAACAGTATGTATAGAAGGAAATACTCTTACCTTTGATCAAGAATAGCAAGTAATTATTTTCCTTTGATAGCATAGCGACATAATACAACCCTATTTTGTCAACTATTCTTGAATTAAAACATTTTCACAATCGAAAGAGACATGGAACTTAGGAAAAAACCAATACCATAGCTATTTCCTGTTATCATAGACTGTCCAGTATGATCTATTTTAGAAAATATTTTAAGTGAATAATAAAATTACAGAATGAAGCAAGAAAACATTAACCAATAGCTGAACAAAATAGAAAACATTAACCAATTGCTAATACATCATTTTTTTTTAGCAGTAGTAATACACATCAAATTAAAAAATATAATTCTGTGGTAAGATTTTTGAGCCTCAACTTTTCATCTACAGACTCCAAACAGAAAATATCTAAACAAAAACATTGCAGAAACAATAAAGATTGCTAATAAGACAGTACAGTGCACAAGTGTGTTTTAACATTAATTTCAGCTTGGGTTCTTTTCTGGGGTTTTTTTTTTTTCATTTTGGGGAATTAATTTAATATTGGTTTTGTGACACTTCTCATAGTGCTTCAAGATTGAGTTTGTAATGAACATGGTAAGCTGGACATGGGATAAGCAAAAACTGACACAATTGTTCTCAAGTGAGGATAAAGGAAGAATGGTAGCATTAGGTTGCTCACAATAAGCGTAAAACTTGTCGGGCCCAATATAAGTTGGAAGAATATTTTTCTTGGTTGAGTTGAGTTGGATTTAGTTATGGTAAAACTGTGATGCCCTTTTTCCTGATTAGCCAATTTGTGGATACAATCATTTTTCGATGACATCATCAACTTACTTTCATCAAATTTATGTTGTATAATGCCTATGTTGCTTCCATTTTCCATTCCAAATTTTGCACTCAACTCAGAAGCTTATCAATCTGGCTTAGGAAATATGCAGCATTTGATTCTCTTCTAGTCTCATTATTGTTTGTAATATTATATATTTAGATTGTGTCATTTAGTACTCACCTTTCTTATTCTTTTCATGCCAGTGTATAACATATGCAATTTCAGACACTTATAATTAAGATTTATAGCTGTGTTTTTTTTTGGAATTCCGGTTTATTGTTCCATAGTATATACATTAGTTGAATCATAACCCGTTGAGTTCTTTTCACAATATATAGAAAGTGACCACTTAAAAGCTGAGTTCCTATCTGAACCTAACAAGTTAAAACACAAACCCACCACAAATATATAAAGATACCGAGTCAATTGAAAGCAAGAAACAGTAGACAATCAATATGTTAGTTATAGTATTTGCGAAAAATAGCAATTTTTCCAGAAAGCTCATGCTCATCTAGCATTCTAAACAAGATAATTCAAAATAAATGGCAGGTAAGGTGAAATTGTTAATAAACAAAAACTCGTTACCTAATGATGTAATGCCAAAACACAACAGGCAGCCAGCGTCTGACAGAGAGAGGCGAAGGGTTTCGAAGAATTTTTTGGACAGAAAAGGGCGATTGTAAATAGGATTTTGGAGAAGCTCAGCTCAGCAGTCTTTTTTATTAAACAAATTAATTGTTGGAATGTGTATAGCCACAACCAAAGCATTAAAAGAAAGAGAAAATGTATGCCTAATTGAAATCTATAATGGGTAACTGATTTTGTAATTGAATACATGTAATTAAAAAAAATTGAGGAGAGAAAGACTGAGAAAGGGACGGTGAAGGGGGGGTGGTGTGCTCTTCTCTAATCTATGAAAAAGTAGGGAAGAAAGAGATAGAGAGAGAGAAGAGGGAGAGGGAGTCAGAGAGAGGCAGAGAGTAACGGTGAGAAACTAAACCGTAGGTCTGTGAATTTAAGAGAAGAAATAAGGAGAGAAAGTAGGAATAGAGAGGTTAATGGGGAGCAGTTAATCTAAGAAGGACGTGGATGACATAATTATAATGTTAAAGGATAAAATTAGAAATAAATTATTTTTCAAATATGCTGACTTTTTAAAATAGTATAGATATAGATCGTTAACATATATAGTACCTTCAACTAATAATAAAATATTGAATAATTAAAGTGAACTCTAATTTAAGTATTATTGACTTATATAAAAAAAGAAAATGTATAATTATTGACTTATATGGATAAATAGTAATTAGTTTATGTACAATTTATTTCCTTATTTGTTTACACATCAGTAATTAAGAATATTACGTGACAATATTAACGTAATATTACCGTTGTAATGAATATTTTGTCATGATTTTCAACCCATTAATACGACTCACACTACCTAACTCTCACACACCCACACGTCTTGTGACACATCCCCATAATGGACGTTTGTCCATACTATACGTTCTCTTAATTTTTTTTAATTTTATATAAATTTAGATATTTAGATCTTAAACGCGAAGTTAAAATAGACAAAAAACACGATATCAAATTGATGAGTTAAATTTTATTAGATCTTAAATATGAAGTTAAAATTGACACCACCCATTAGAACTTTTATTTAAATGTGTCGGTGTAGTGTAAAATACTAATAACCCGATTTTGGCATGACAAACTATTTTAATAAGTATTGTATTGTTCTTATTTTTTTCATTAGGTCATTTTAAATTTGAGAAGACTTTTAGATGGGTTTGCCAGCCTGTGGTTGAAGTGGAATATTAGTTTGCAGGGAGAAATATACTCTAACCTTGGGTTTTTCCTTCAAGGATTATATAAGTCAATTCGAGCACGATATGATTAATAAATATGTCAGTTTATTGTAAAAATATTAATTAATTGTATTGGAGGTCCTTAAAGTATAAAATTTGTCTTATTTTGATCTCCAATATTTCAATTGTATTATTTTGACCCATGAAATATTGAATATGTTTTTATATGGTCCCTTAAACAGACAATGTCTAAATTTCTAACAAATTTTTATCATAAACTTATCACGTAATACCTAAATATGAAAAAAATAATAATTTTGATAGTTCTTAAACAAAATTTAGGTAGCTCTTGACATAAAAATGTGTAATATGGGTAGCTTTTAACCAAAATTTGGATAGCTCATGATCAAAATTGTGTAATTTGGATAGCTATTTAACCAAAATTTGAGTAAAAATTTGGTTAAAAGTTATTCAAATTATTTTTTTGTCCACATTTAAAAATCAACTAATAAGTTGATAATAAAAAAATCGTTAGCAATCTGGACGCTGTCTGCTTGAGAGACCATATAAAAAGATATTCAATAGTTCAAGAATTAACATGATGCAATTGAAATATTGTGGACTAAAATGAGACAAATTCATACTTTAGAGACCTCCAGTATAATTAATCCTAAAAATATTTGATATTAATAAATGAATAAATATAATTATAAGTAACTATTTCTCAATACGAACACAATATAATAAGACCCAAAAATAATACTACGTGTGTGTTGTATAAACTTTGATTTTATTGTGTTTTATTCAAATACAACTACGTATTGTATTGTAGATTATTGTGTATAGTTTTACGGGGTCGAGCATGGATCCAGAGGGTAGTCTGGTGTTTCTCAACTACGCGGAAAATGGCATTGATCCAATTTTCTTGTAGTTTGCCCATGGCTTGAAGAAGGCCGAGGACTAAAGGTTAATGATTAATGGCGTTTGATATAATAAATATTAATTAGTTCTTGTTGTTGCCAAATGCCAAGGTTTCCATTCAATTTCTGTAGTGTGTAATGTTTTCCAGTCCACTGCCTGTTTGTTTGGTGTTATTTCTGTACTACTATTAACATTAGTGGTAATAAAAATAATTTGATTTATGTCTCTCTATTGTTTGTGTTGTGATCGTGTAGTATGGTGAATAATCAATCAGTTAAAAAAGATTATACCGTGGCATCAACGTAGGTAGGCACGTTAATAATAATCTACAAGTTTAAAAAATAGTTACGAATTTCATTGAATAAATGCACGACGACTAACTGTCTATATTGATTGTAACCATTGGGTTATTAATCAGTTTCAACATTAAATGCACTGCATAATCAATTCAATAGTTATAATTGCATGAAGTTCCTAAATTATCTTCCCAACATTTAAGGGCGGAGCCACTCGGACCTTTGCCCCCATTCAATTTCATTTTGGAACAAAATTGTTCATATAGATTTATGTAAAGTATAAATTTATCTCCACAAAAAAAAAAAAAAAAAACTCGTTCATTTTAATTTTATTTCATAATTTCTCACATTTAGAAACTCTTAGTCAATTGAAGTTAAATAATGTTTAGTTACTTCAACTTCTCAACATGTAATTAAAAAATTATTTTAAGTCTTGTGATTATCCCTCTCTGTATCTAGTATCTTTGCTAATTGAATAGTAACAGTGAATTAAGTCTTTAAACTATATCTCTGAATTAAGTACATAAAATAATTTTATTGTTAAAATTTGCCCCCACTAGGACAAATTTTTAGCTCTGCCCTTGCTAGTATTGAATGCACTATACTTTTAATTTAATGGTCGTAATGAATTAGGATCGCAAATTTGGTCCAAATAATATTTTTCATAATATTAATGTAATAAAACAGATGAATTTTTATGATAAAGTACAACAATGATTCAAATCGTTTAAATTCAGAAAGCACACACTTAGTTGTGTATTGCGCGAGAGACTCTTACTTGCATTACCTATTTAGCTCTCTCCCCTACGCTTTTGGGGGCTATGGGGAGAGAGCTATGAGTCCATTCTCTCATTCCCAATCGGAGGAGTTAATCAATTATCGAGATGGAGATATCAATACGAAACTTATTACTATTTAGAGTGAGTGACTCATTAAGTCTTTCTCTCGAGTCGTTGTAAGGTTCAATTGTCACTTATGATATAACCAAACCCTTGACTACTTCTTGTACAAGTTTGAATTGTATTACTGAATGACATGATTGGCGATGTTCTATCAAAGTACAAAGGTAGTTAAGTTTGAATCTTGACAATCCCTTCAAGTCAAGTTATGAGGTATTTATCTTTCATGAATACATTAATTTCGGCATGGATGGTTTACTTTTGATCAAAATTGGAGAGAGGATTAATCGAAGTGTATATAAGTTGGTTAACCATTGAAAAAAAATATAATAAATATAAAAAGCACTAAGGTTGCTATGTATACCAATGAACATAAAGAAGTAGTCAAATGAGTAAATTAAAAAAGAAAGACTCTTGCTTTTATAGTACCAGTACATGGAATTAGAGATATGACAAGAACCAGTGCAATCCTTTCAGCCACATAGTTTTGGGGAGCAGAGAGCTAATGTCTCTCAATTCTTCATCTTGGGCTTCTTCACGATCATCACTGAGCTGTGAGCATGGTGAGCACAGTAGTCGCTAACGCTGCCCAGAACAGCCCTGGGGAAGAATAAATAATATGGATAAGTCTATGGCACCAAATAAGTATTGTTGGGATGATATCAAAAGCTACTGCAAGATAAAGTTGATTCTACGATTCAATATGGCAGGCAAGTTCATGATAATATGAGGTTGTTTAGGTTCGATCCAAACTTTTTTTTACTTGAGTTGTTACTCTTCTTTTTAAACCGTAACTTCACCTCAAATGAGTTATAATTAGCGTTTATATATATTTCGTTATAAATTTAATACGATACTAAACTGGGATCACTACCCTAGTGGTGTACCTTTTGAAAGCGCCATAACCATGGCTGCCCAAAACCAAGATAGCTGCATGGTGTTTGTCTACAGCATCACACATGACATTCCTAGCATCACCTTCGGTCACTTCCACTGCTACATCCCCCACCTGCACAGGAAAGGTTTATGTTCTCTCAAGTTGAATGCAACAATACCCACGATGGTCAAATCGACCCATTATGCATATAAGTCGTTTTTTCATTAAGCTACTGTGAGTGGTTTGCCATTGAGAAAGTGGCGAAGATTGAAACTAATTTTCAAGTGAAATAGCATGATGATCCATTGAAATGAAAGGTATCATCCAGACATTTTCTATTACACTTGCATTTAATTTCAATCAATCATAGATCTTTTATTGTAAATGGGTGAGAGCTTACTTATAAATAACAGGTTTTACTTAAATTTATGATAATTAACTAATTTATCATCGAATGAGATTGAATAAAAACTGCAGTGGAGATTGAGAAAACTCAATCCCAAATCTATGATATGCAATGGTGCAATTTGACTGCCAGAACTCATACTACTGGTGCCGGTGATCCGGTGGCCAATTTCCTTCGGTTTTTAAAACTAGAGTCTAAGGACATTCTTTACCGTTGAACCAAAAAATAAATAAATACATAAATATCACACACCGATTTACTGCTACATAGCTCCTTTGTTCTCTTGACAACCTGCTCAGCTGCCTTCTTCAGATCCGCTTCCACCAGTGGTATCACCTCGTTAGTCCCTGCATGTAATTATAAGAATGTTGACGTCTTGCTTTGTTAAAAAATAAATTAGAAAATACGATATTAAGATAATAAGGTTAAAATTACACAATTGAATATTCTTGTATGAGTGTATGTGTATATATATATCCACATATGCTTAAAAACTGACGCCCAAGTGTTTATATATACATCTAGTCTTATATTTAACCGAAGTAAATGATACCAGGTCCAGTAAATCCTAAGACGGAAGTTGGAGTATTTCTTGCATGAACAACAACGAGCTTAAAATTAGAGCCCGATCCAGCTTTGAAGAAATGGTCTAGAGTCCATTCAAGAGCGTAGAAGCTGTGATCACTTTCGTCGATTCCGACCACCATCACTTGTTTCTCTGCCATGGCTTAGGGCTGTGTGGGTTTTCTGATATTCTCTCACCTCCTGTTTTTGAGCACTAAAAACAGATAGCTCAGTGTTTTGCATGAGAATGCATGGTAGCTAAGGGTGGTTTTATTAGAGTACGTCGAGAGAGAGAAAACATGTTTGTTTTGCTTTTGAGGTCTAGATTTTTTCATGGTCCGTCAACAATGTGCGGTCGTTGATTTGAAGACGACTGTGATGATGCTTTTAGAAGGAAGCATGAGGTAGCTAGCTATGCTGAAGACTAGGTCTTCAAAATGGACGGCTTAGAAAATGTTGAGGGTTGAGTGGGTTAAGGCTATATATTATGCAATTCCTTCATTTCCCGACCTCTATAAATCATGTTTTGTGTCGGGTTTGTGTAGTATCTGAATTATGTTAAGTTACAATTTATTTTATCTACACTCCACTCATTTATACTTGCATATAACCGAATTTATACTTGTGTAATCTTTGAGACTTGGACAAGAGAGACTATAAATCCCGAAACTTACAACTAAAATCAAACAAAGGATTTAAAGGTTGATTGGACTATTTTGGCAAAGCTCATCTTCCAAATCCCACTCAACACCACAACCCAAAGAAGCCCTTTATGGGCTCCAAGCATAATCCACCAGTCACTAGTAGGCTATTTTGTTGCCCTTTTCTTTGGAGGTAATAGCTCTGCACCTCATTCCATCTTGTCCAAACCATAGACATAGATTAATCCGTCAAATTTAAGAAGCAAACCTATCATATGTAAGAGATATTTCTGACCAGTAGAGAGAGAGACATGGGTCAAAACATCAATAGAAAAATTCATTGCCGTAAACAAATTTCCAAAGTGAGTTTTTCTTTAAACATTCATCAGAGATATGAAGATTCGAGACTAAACTACTAAATAAAACATGAAATCCATGTCATTCATCGTTAACTAAATACTAACAGAAACAAGATACATGGTATAATTCTTATCTTATACACACCAACTCAATCATATATTGTAGCAAAACATTATATTCGTTTAATTCCCAACAAACAAATCAAGGGAAATGCAACCCCCCCCCCCCCCCCCCCNTTTAACACTATTTTTATGTCGAGTCAATTACGTTGTATCATATATTTCATATTTACGACAATTTATATAATAATATTTAATATTTTTTAAAAATTAAAAAATATCTATTTTTTGTTTATAATACTCATTAAATTACTATTTTTCTATCTATAGTTGTGGTATTTGTATCTAACCTTAATTTGATCGGACAATCAAAAGATTTGTGTCAAATTGTAGATAAAAAAATAGTTATTTAACAAGTATTATATGCAAAAAATAAGTATTTTATAATTTTTTGTAATTTTAAAAATATTTTTGTACTGACTCGAACACTACATGAAGATGCTATGATACGATACAATTGAGAGTTATAATGAGCATTAATGGATGTAAATTTTTTTTAAATCATAAATATGAAATATTTAAACTTTGAGGGGTACAATTTATAATTAGCTCAACTTTTTTTAATGGTTAAATGGTCGGATTTAATCTCAGATGCACATTGCTACGAATTTATGTCTTTCAAGGTATAAATTAATATTTTTAAACTTCAAAGGTATAAATTAAAATTCAGGTGATTTTACAGAGTACAAGTTGAGATTAACCCTTAAGAGTAATGATAATTATACTTAATTTATTAACATAGTTTAACAGAATCATTCATAACCATTATATTAAGAAAGATATGTGGTAGGTTTGTCCAACAACCTCAAGCTAAAAATAATCCAAACAAACTTACATTATTCTTCTTATTATAATAGCTAGGCAGCCTAGGCTTTGGGGAAAAGTCCTTTGTCAAGGTCAAGCCAAGCATGTCGGAAACAAACTTGAAACTGCTAACTCTCCGGATCTGAACTAATTCAGTCAAGAAGAAATTATTTGTACGATTAACAAAAAAAGAAAAAAAAAAAGAAAAAGAAAGAAAGAAAGAGAGAGTTGGGTAACTCTTAGAGTAAATTACACTTTATCCCTCTAAATTATTATCTTTATTTTATTTTATATCTTCAACTATAAAATTTCTTACATTATATCCTAAAATATCAATTTTATTTCATATTATTTTGATAGATAACGATAAACTTAAAAATCTGTCAAAAGAGGGAAAACCCCCCCCCCCCCCCCCCCGCCCGCTTTCTCCCTCTCCAACTCCATTTTTTTTTTATTTGATTCGATTGTCAATTTGTGGTGGATAAACAGCTCAAAAGGATGCAGGAGCTTAACCCTAACAAGTCAACAAAATGATGCAAACTTTAATTCAAATTTTCTCTCCTAATTACTGGATTCTACCCTCACATGCTTCAACTTAAAGCAAGGATTTTTTTATTTTCCTCATTATGTATACCGAAAGTCATGATAAGTTAGGCCAGTGTTCATGGGTCCACTTTGAGATCCACCAGCTTTCATCCTTCTTCCCTATGGCCCCCCCCCCCACACACACAATATCCTAACCTCTTTTCAAACTTTTGAAAAATTCCTCGCAACGGCTTTATATAGTTTGAGAATGTCTATAGTTCATTTATAATATAATACGAAGCTTTGAATCCATGATGTACTACTTCCTTTTTCATACCAAGTGTATTCGTATTAAAAGATGATCACCCTCATTTGGTGCTGGTCCTTGAATTTAAAAGACCCAAGATTAGAAATATTTAAAGATGTATAGTTCTCAAAAGTTTAAAAATAGAATGGATTAACGGCCAAGAAAAAAAAATCATAAACAAATTAAATTGATTGACAATTCATCTTGGGGAAAATTGATTGATCATTAGGGTTTAAATTAAATGTCCTTCCTATGGCTTTGATCTTAGGGTGTCAATTTGTGTCGTGTCGTGTCGTGTGACTCGTGCATCGGATAATTTTGTGTCGTGTCGAAACTCACGAAAAAAAATTATTTAGTCTGTTTTAAGTGTCAAATATTAATTTAGACTATTTATTATGCGTATTTAATAATTATATAAATTTTATAATTGTGTCGAGTTTGTGTTGACGACTCCGAGTTTGGTCCCCTCATGCCATGTCTATTTTGGTGGGGCCTTATAATTAACACAAATTTAAAAATTAAATAATTTGTCACATAGTTTATATATGGAGCTTAATTTTTTTAATTATTTTTTATTAATTTTTGTAAGTAAATGTGCATCTGTATGCATATAATTTGACGCTCTTAAACAAACTCACCCTTCTAGATCACATCCAAATTACACTTTTGCCCCACTTCTTGCATGTACTAACTTATTCATGTATAGAAAGCCAACTAACATTTTAAAGGATTGCAACAACTTTTAGGTGAAAATTTTTAAGGCTGTACAATTTACATTAACAATATTTATGGTTCATGTTTGTGAATTGTATAGAAAAAAATGGTACATAAGAAAAGTGCAAGAATGTGGGTCCATCCAAATCAAATTCAAAAAATTGTTATAAAAAATAATCTGTTTAAAAAATATTAATTCACATCCAAATTCGCTTGTAATCAGACATCCGATCTAATTATTCGATTTGATCCATAATAGTATTCCGTCAAAATTTCAACAAATTATTATTTTTTATATCAAATATAAATAAGCAATATACATATATATATTATATAATAAAAATTAACATAAATATATATATTTTATTAGATAGTGATACCATATGACAATGATAACGTCTATTATGGTTGCACCTAATTTTTTTTCCACGACAAAGGATGGTTTTTCTGTCATTATGTAACTTTTGTTTTTACCCCTCCGATAACGTCCAGTCCGTGGAAAGATTAGTAATAACACGAGGGCATATTAGTCTTTCAATAAATTCAAATGTGCCGTTTAATTAGTTTGAATTTTTATTTATTTTTTGTTGATATTAGTTTGAATTTTTTCATCTTCTGCCAAATGCCAATATATCAAATAGATAGATAGATACACACAGATATATAGATATAGATATCTCTGTCACAACGTATAATGTATGAACAACAATCCAATACTCTCTTACATTTGGCATAGAGAGAGAGGGGGGGGGGGGGGGGAA